>WHVD01000102.1:0-60000 GCA_015178975.1 Hysterangium stoloniferum
GTCGTCTTCCTTCTTTCTCCGTCTTTCAGCGGGCTTGGTATAACGGGGCATCCACGCAAGGGCTTGCTTTCAATTCCTGACTGAAGTACGTAGCATTCGCATTTGTTTTGGTCTCGTTTAACGCAACTTTTTCAGTACCGTGACCGAGGCAGGACTGCCTCATCATCCACCTCCGGCAACTCGTCATAGTAACACTAAAGACCTACTGAGACGACTCAAGATTGGATGGTGGATCTTCATGAAACGTTCAAAATTAACACCCAGTGAGTTATCTAATATCCTATAAATTGCGTAAGTCAGGGACTAACACCACCATATACCTATACATTTGTTTACAGGACGTTAAGCCTGGGTTACTAACTCCGATTTCGTAGGGCTTTCCTGGCTTCGATCCCGGCTTGCCGCGACAAACTCTGTTTAGCATCCTACCTCGGACTGTATCAGCTGGGATGGGTAAAATACGGTGAATGGCGCCCTGCAGCGATGTGACTGTAAGTTTCTCTCGCTCCCGTACAGCTATATTTCGTACTGAGCTCATCCGAGCTCCAGCGGCCCCAAGTCACGATTTGGCTGTCCATCGGCAACACCCTCTGTGTCGTATGGCCGGGCTACACTCTGAAACTGACACAGGTTGTAGCCTGACTACGAGTCCGACAGAAATTCTGGTAAGCTCCCGTTCATGATAAATCTTTTGATACTGCATTCTGACATCTTGTTTAGATGACACATGAAGTACTAATAAACAGACCTTTAAATCCAGCAACGTTCTTGAAGTTAACGAGTTGAACCAAGCCGATTTTCACCTTTCCAGAACAAATCGTTTTATTCTTCTTGTCGAATTTTCTCTGATTGCGTCATTTTTTGTTCTGTTTCTTTTGGTTTGGTTCTGATTACTTGCCACTTGCTCTGCTGCCAACTTTTCTCAGTCTATCAAGCTTATCGTCCTTGAAACATAAAATGTACCACATGTAATTTGTGAATACTTCAATACTAAAACTCGACACGCTCTGATAAGGAGACACTTGAATAAATATAAAATTGTGACCATAATTGTTCATACATAATTCAAGTGGCAAGTACTCATAGATACCTGGACTTTCATAACGCTTTGGTCATCAGAGCTCGTTGAAGACCTTTTCTCACTCAAATTCACACATTTAATCATTCTGATGTCTACAACGTAGTGATGATTTTATGAAGGTAGTGACATTCCTTCTGTAGATCTCACTATTGACATACAAGGTGCGCTGTGGCACCTCAATGGCACTGGTTTCTTAACGTTAAAAGGTTCATTCTCACATACTGCTGTTTACAATACATTTGATTTCCAACCCGAAGCGATATTAGGCCAGAAAGTTGCCAACAATGTTCAAGTAACGGGTTGTCTCCTGTTATATATTTTAATGCATTTTCTATTTTTCTCATTTTCCCCAAACGAAATTACTAAAAAAGCCCATTTAAATGTACTCATATCACTATGATAAACTTGCATAATACTCTCTCGATTTATCTTGAAATTATGCAATTACTTTGTATTTTTATCTTATAAACTGAGTGAGCTACAGAATTTCTATCTTTTATTCTTTTTATATCTTCAAAACCGGCCACCTAGTGCTTATTACACGATGCGTGGAATATTGTCATAACTCACAATATGTAACAGTAGTAGTCACAAAATGCAACGAGTTGTCACAAATGCAAGAATATTATGACATGTAGAAGTAACATCATGATACACAGGAATATTACATCAGCATATATGCTACAATGGAAAGTAGTGAAAACTTCTGGAGGAGTTTTTAGTAAAACAAGGCTGTGACCTGTGGGAGGCAAGCCTCCACCATGCTACCACTCCACACCTTTACTCAGTCACTTCACAACCTGGTGGATCAATAATAATGTCTTTAAACACTACATCAAAAGTCATATCTGTCTTGGAATAATATTTTCAAGTACTTGATCACATGAATTTTGTATTACCTTCTGTGACCATGTCATATTAAGGGCTTCTGTACATCCCAGCTTCCCATTTATTCTCATCCAGAGACTTATTTTAAAGTGAACAGGTGTTTGTCCAGGATGAACAACTGTGTGCATGCAACTTCTACTCTAGTTCCGAAGCTGCAGATATGCTGGCAAATGGTGGCCCTGCAAAGATGCCACTGTAAGTTTCTCTCACTCCCGTACAGTTATTTTTGTGTACTGAGCTTATCTGATCTTCAGTAGTCCCAACTAACGGTTTTGCTAGGTGGTGTTGAGTGAGCAACTCAACTTTTGGAACTGAAGTGGACTTCAAGTAACTAATTATTTCCTTGCTATTTTTATATCACTTTCTAAAATCTTCTGTATGTTCCTCTCAGTCTGTTACCCAGGCAGTATGACTGTAGGAAGAATTGTTGGGACAGCAGCTGCAAATCACATGATACCTGTTGTCCTTGAAGTGAGTGATCCCTAATCAGGTTACAAACCTATTTGATAATTTGTTTCATGCAGTTGGGAGATAAATGTCCAGTTGTAATTGATATTGTGGCTCGCTGTATCTTATGGGGAAAATAGATCAATGCTGGCCAAGTTCGTACTCCACTGGACTACGTACTTGTCCCCCACCACCATCAGGATTAGGTTAGGGTACAATACTATGTATATTCCCTCTGTTAATGAGACCTTGTTCACAGATGGAATTGAAAGGGCTGTCTTCACTGTTCAAACCCATGGCTTGTGTGTTGTGTTGTGTTGTGAAGATAGGACCAACTGAAAATAAAAGACAAAAATTGTAATCATAATCAGTACTTGTATTGATACCAAACAATTCAAATAGTTGAGTACATTACAAAAATGGAGAATTGTTACAACCAGAATTCCCACCAGACTCTGGGCACGAACCTATATGCACCCGTGCCTATACACACCAATTGTCAGTTTACCGGAATTCCCGCTGGACTCTGTACATCAGACTTGTCCACATTTGACTTTGTTACATTGTGTATCAGTCACCAGAATACCCACTGGACTCTGTCCCTGTCTATGTCCGACTCTGTCCCTGTCTATGTCCGACTCTGTCCCACGCATCAGTCACCAGACCCTGCTCAGAAAACCCGTTATCCCTCTAACTGAGCCCCATTCCCATTAGGCATGATGGCCCCTCACAACCTGGCATATTATGTGTGGGGGGTGACATTCTGTGATGGTCCTCTCACCCCCCCACCTCATGACCCAGTGTATTACATGTGGGAGGTGACACTCACCGCCCCATCTCATGACCCGGCATATTTTGTGTGGGCGGTGACGTTTCACAATGGTGCTGGCAGGTGTGATGGCCCCTCACCTCACGCCTCATGACCCAGTGTATTACGTGTGGTGTGGGGGGTGACATTCTGTGATGGTGCTGGCAGGTGTGATGGCCCCTCACCCCTTGCCTTGTGACCCGGTGTATTACATGTGGGGGTCCATCATGTCTGTCAGTGTGCATGCAAGTGGGGACCTGTGTATTATTACCTAACTCTAAGGGTGGCTGTAGTTCTTAAAAACAATTACAATAAATTTCAGAATTGCAGGAAATGGAGAGAAATGCCAGTCAATTAAATGAAATACCAATAAACCTGTAAATCCACTAAATCCAATAAAATTCCAGTAAATTCCAATTAAATCCAATCAAATTCCAATTAAGCTCAAGTAAATTCCAGTAAATTCAGTTAAACAATATTGTTAAACTGTTCTATTCCTGAGCATTCTGTTACATCCTTTGTGGAATGTTATTCCATCCTCATTGATATTTTGAAATGATTTTAAATGATTTTAAATGTACAGCACCCAGTGTAATTACCAGAAGCTTGGGACACCAAGAGTTATGAAGAACTAAATCATAGCAAGGGCAAAAACTGAGACAATAGATATAACAGTACTATTAAGAACCAAGACTCAAGTCAATTGGCCACTCACATGACTATTTAGGTGCTCCCAAAGTTCAAAGACTGGGATTACATAAATAAACTCAATGGAGGTCTAGAAATGACCATATAAAAGACCCATGTGGAAGGAATAGATGAGGAATGTGGCAGGATATATGATGGCAATTATGTACATATGTACCTATGGATGTATCAACTGGAGGTCCAGAGGCTACAGTTGCAAAGATAGTAAGTCTTAGTGTGGCTAGACACTAGCAAAAGAATTAAACAGGATGAACAATACTTTAAAATAAATGAAGGTATTATTCCATAAGCTTCTATAAATGAGAGGGGGATTATTTAAACTGAAGGGTAGTAGTGTACAAGACAGGATTTTGTACTTATGTAAATGGAAGCATGGAGGACTGAAATGGTGATTTTATATTAACAGGATACAGGAAATTGGGAAAATGGAACAGGGGGTTAAGAAAAAGGAATACAAGACAAGAGAAAAAAAGATAAATACTCTGAGGTGGCAAATGATGTGGTGAAGTTATGCAAGGAATAATGGAATGCCATCAGAAGGAAATGGGATGGAATGGCTAGAAAATGAAGTCATTAAGTGGGTGAGTTGTCAGTACACTGTCATCAGAGATGTTGCATCAGGAATACCAATGTCAGGATGCCAGAGTATAGATTGAAAATACACATCAAATAAGTGAAAGTAGCATGGTGGGTCCGTGGGCATTCTTGGGCACTGCAGGCCATATGTGTGAGGGTGCGGAGCCCCCGAACCCTCTTATGAGTCAGCACAGGACCATTCCTGAGCTTTCGTGGGAGTATTTCATAATGCCGCAGAAGCATTTTGGTGCCATAGGAGTTTTTTGTCACAAACACAGAAGTACTTTCGTGACACTGTAACAGTGCAGGAGCTTTTTCAACACCGTGGGAGCATTCTTTTTGCTGGTGTGAGAACACAGGAAGCCCATAGTCAAGCCTCAAGGCTGCCACTCTTATGTATCTCCCTTCCCCCTCTCACCCAGCCGTCTTCTCCTCAAAGTTGCCACCTGCAATTATTTCTCAAGATATTAAGCCTTTGTCAAGGTGTGTTAAGACTCTATTCAATCCCATTTAATGTGGTTTTTTCTAATTAATAATAATAATTATCATCTTATCCTGCAGACAGAATCTGCCTTCCTTCTGGCCCTCTCCTCCCCATATTATAGGTGGACCTTCTCTGAAGTATTTCTGGACTTTTGAGGCCATATCAAAGGTGTAGTGAGCTTCTACCTATTATTAACTATTTCTTGCTGTTTTTACTGATTAAATACTGATTAAATAATGTATTTGCAGTCAAATTGCCCTTTCCCAGCAGTTCTTCTTATTCATAATTTTCCCATACACAGTCTGAAGGCTTCTCTATAATTTCAGGTGTGTTTTGTGCTTTCCTATGTTGTTTTAAATTATTTATGCTTTATTCTTTGCATTTCTGGGCTATTTTAGACCCAATTGTCTGAACTATTTTTCTCCCACACTCTCTACTGCTGTTGTGAGTGCTCCCTGTGAGTATAGGTAGAGTGTTGAAGGTAAACCATGTCCCTGGGATTAATCTCACCTTTTTTTGCTTAAAGATAATTTATATAGTTGGCATTGATCTCCATTTTCTGGCTTTGTGGCTTTGTTACTGTTTCTATTCCTTCTGGGAGATATAGGATATCTCCAGGTTAGTATTGATGCTCTCTCCTATGTTGTTAAAAAATATTTATGCATTATTGTTTGCATTTTTCTGGATGATTTTAGATCCATTTGTCTGATTTGGTTTGCCCTGACACTCTCCACTGTTTTTGTGAGTAGAGTGTAGTATTGAAGGTAGGTCCTATCCCTGTGTTTAATTTCACCTTTTCTTGCTTAATGATTATTCATATAGTAGACATTGACTCTTATTGTGTGGCTTCTTTGCTTTGTTTCTGTTTCTATTTCTATTCTCCCTGGAGATTAGAAATTCCTCAAGGTTAGTATTGATATCTTTCCTCATTCTGTGAAAAATTATTTATACTTTATTTTTCACATTTTTGACTTATTTTAGCCTAATTCATTTCAACTCACTCACTGTCTCCTCTCCCCCTCTCTTTGACAGGTTTCCTGTGTCTGCTACTGCTGCTTGGTTATAGATAAGCCATATAGCTCCCTTGAGTGGATCTCTCCATTATTATGGATCGAACACCTGAGCGTGATCGGGAGGAGGAGTGAAGGCAGCATAGGGCACAGTTGCAAATGACATCTCCATCTGATCATCATTGGCGTTTAGTTGTGAATTCTAATATACCACCCCCTGCTCAACCATTCTGAGATCTCCATCTTCCTGTTGGTAGAGGTCAATCAAATAATCCATTTTTGGTTGCGCAGCCAGGTGGCTCTACTGCAGGTGGCTCTGCTGCAAGTGGCTCTACTGTAGGTGGCTCTGCTATAGTTGGCTCTGATGCAATGGCTCTCTTGTGTAGGCAGTATGAAGATTTGCCACCATTACAACCTCTTAGGCGGGGTCGTGGACAAGGAAATCCAGCTGCTCAAATTGTCCAATCTGCACCAGTCCAGCATGGTCATCCACCTGTTAATGCCATGCCACATCTCCAGGCACAGGTACCCATTTTGCAGTTAGCCCCACCACAGCATCACCATCCACCTGGAAATCCAGCTGTACAACTACCACCACAATCTATTTTGCAGTGGGCACCACCACAGCTTCACTAACCACCTGGAAATCCAATTCCACCACCACCACCACCACCACAACAACAACCAATTTTGCAGTGGGCATTACCACAGCTGCACCATGGTCATCCACCTGTGAATGCCATGCCACAACTCCAGGCACAAGTACCCATTTTGCAGTTAGCCCCACCACAGCATCACCATCCACCTGAAAATCCAGCTCCACAACAACAGGTACCCATGTTGCAGCTAGCACCACAGCATCCCCATCTACCTGTTTTTCCAGCAATAAATGCACAGCAACAGCCACAGTTGGCCCTGCCCCCAGCTATTCCTCCACCTCCAGAGGGGGTTTCTTTTGTAAAGGGGGTTTCTTTTGTAAAGGGGGTTTCTTTTGTAAAGGGGGTTTCTTTTGTAAAGGGGGTTTCTTTTGTAAAGGGGGTTTCTTTTGTAAAGGGGGTTTCTTTTGTAAAGGGGGTTTCTTTTGTAAAGGGGTTTCTTTTGTAAAGGGGGTTTCTTTTGTAAAGGGGTTTCTTTTGTAAAGGGGGTTTCTTTTGTAAAGGGGGTTTCTTTTGTAAAGGGGTTTCTTTTGTAAAGGGGGTTTCTTTTGTAAAGGGGGTTTCTTTTGTAAAGGGGGTTTCTTTTGTAACCGTTGATTTCTTTTGTAACCGTTGATTTCTTTTGTAACCGTTGATTTCTTTTGTAACCGTTGATTTCTTTTGTAACCGTTGATTTCTTTTGTAACCGTTGATTTCTTTTGTAACCTTTGTTTTCTTCCTTTGTAACAGGGGTTTTCTTTGTAACTGTTGTTTCCTCCCTTTGTAATGGGTGTTTTCTTTGTAACAGGTGTTTTCTTTTGTAATAGGAGTTTTTTTTGTAACTGTTGTTTCCATTCTCTGAACAGTTTCCATTCAAACAATGAGTCTCAGAAATACTTAAAAGTTGTCGGGTGAAGCAGTGTAGCAAGGGTTCCTAAGCTTGTCATCATCAAAGAAAGTAAAGTTGTACGGTGTGTGGTGGGCATTTTTAGGTGCCTCAGGCTGTATTTGTGAGGGTGCGGAGCACCCGAATTCTTCCCCAATTTGTGAGGGTGCACAGCACCCGAACCTGAGTGTGTGATGAAGCTGAGGGCATGTTAGCACCCAAAGGGAGTTATTAGTCAGTGCAGGAGCAAATCCGGAGGCTTTTTGCCATTCGTGGAAGCATTTTTGACACCGTGGGAGTATTTCTGCACTCGCGGGAGTATTTAGGCACCGTGGGAGCATTGTGTGACATCATGTGACATGTGTGGGAGCTTTTTCATGACTTTGTGACACACCTGAACTATTTTGTGATGTGTGGGAACATTCTGCACCATAGCCGTGGGAAGCCCGCTGCAAAGCCTTGAGGCTGCGACACTTTCTCCTTTCCCCTCTCCCTCTCCCAGCTTGGTGCTCCTTAAATTGTGAAAGGTTACTCTTTGGAATATTTCTCAAGGAATTTGGGCCCATACCAAGGTGTGTTGAGGCCTCTATTTAATTCTATTAAATTTTACTTTTTTAATAATTAAATATATTATTCTGCAGTTAGAGTCTGGCCATCCACTGGCCCTGGACCCCCCATATTGAACAGTTATTATCTCTGAAGCTTTCCTCAACTCCACAGGCAATATAAAAGGTGTGGTGAGCTCCTATCTATTATTATTTAATTTTAGCTTTTTTAAATGATTAAATAATTTATTTGCAGTCAAATTACTCTTTCCCAGGTGTTTATCTCATTGGAACACATCCACCTGGACATCCAGCCCCACAACTGCACTATGGTCATGTACCTATTAATGCTATTCCACAACCTCAGGTACAGGTACCCATTTTGCAGTTAGCACCCCCACTGTTACGACCGGACAATCCCGCCGGACTCCGGGCACTAACCCGTACGCCCCACGCGCTACAAGCACCAATCGTCTGTTTATAGGATTTCCTGCCCGGACTCCATCACGTCAAGACTCATTACGTTCAACCTCATTACGACACATATCAGTCACCGGACTTCCCCCGGACTCCGTCTCTGTCTATGTCCATCTTCGTCCCACGCATCAGTCACTGGACCCCGCTCAGAATCCCATCACCGCTCTAATCGAGCCCCATTCCCGTTTTAGTCAAATGACCTGTCACGATTTAGGATTCCACTCCCGCTCCATTTCCCGTTATGGGTTATGCTTTGTCACGATTCGGACTCCGCTCCGTTCCGTTCCGTTCCTAACACCAATTTGGTGTTTACTATTCCCGTTTCATGTTTTGTTGGTTTCATTTCGCCATTACTGGATTTGGTATGTCATTTACTCCATGGTCTATATAAACTGGCAGATGTTGTACATACAATCCAGTGAGAAAATTAGCTTAGATTCCCCCCAGTAATCTAATTACATTTTCCACTCTAAAACCTTACTTGATTCACATCGCTCACACTAGTCGGAGCCCACGGGCTCCGGCGCATCTATCTCTCTCAACCAACTCGACTCACGACCCACTACCTCCAACTCACGACTCACGACCCCCGACTTACGACCTACGACCCACGAACCCCGCCCGGACTCCCCGGGATTCCCGTCCGTTCGTTTGAAATTGGACAACACAATCTAGCGAGGGCGCAGCCTATAAGCTGAAGCCAAGTCCTACCGGATATCCCGCAGGTTTCTCCGGAGACCCGGCCTGTGTGTGTATCCTAACACCCACAGCATAACCATCCAAGTGGAAATCCAGTTCCACAACAACAACAACCACCTATTGTAGAGTGGGCACCACCACAGCTTCACCATCCACCTGGAAATCCAGTTCTACAACAGCTACAGCTACAGTTAGCCCCACCTCCAGCTATTCCTCCACCTCTAGCTATTCCCCCACCTCTAGCTATTCCCCCACCTCCAGCCATTTTCCAGCCTGAAGCTATGCCTCCACCTCCACTTCCTATTCTACAATTACCTATTGGATGGCAACCAGTTGTAGAAGACAGATTTCTAAGACATGACTTGGGACAGATGAATATACAGTGTCCTGACTGTGGAACTTTACACTGGATGGATGAGTGTATCTCAAATACCTCCAAGACACATCCAAAATTTGGCAAGTGTTGCAAGTGAGGAAAGGTGGCCCTTCCAGTACTTGAGCCAGTCCCTCACACTTTAAGGTCTCTCCTGGAGGATAATACAGATAATAGTAGGGAATTTCTCAAGAATATTTGTGCCTATAATAATGCACTTGCATTTACATCACTGGGTGTCAATTTGGATGAATCTGTCTTGCAGGGTGGTGGTCCATATGGCTTCAAAATCCATGGTGAATTGTATCACCAGCATGGTTCCTTGATTCCTTACACAGAGGGTGTATCACGCAGTTATGCTCAGCTTTATATCCATGATCCTGCATTGGCACAGGAGGATGGACAGATGCAGGCATTGCAGCAGAGGCAGAATCACAGGGCAAATAGAAGCCTAAACAGCCATACCTTTCCTGACTTGCAGGATATGATGGAGCAATATAATCCCTTTATAGAACTCTATCGCCAGGCACATGAGTGATTGAGGACACAGGCAGAGACTCCAAGGTTGCATGTCAGGCTGAGCTACAAGGCTTTTAATGATCCCAGATGGTACAACCTTCCAACTGGTGATAAACTTGCAGTTATTCTTCCTGGAGAGGGTGACACAGGTCATGGTGATCCAAGGGATGTTATTGTTCAGAGGAGGGGGGGCCAGTTCCATCATGTGCATGATGCACAAGCCATTTATACACCCTTCATTATGTCATGCTCTTTCCCAGGGGTGAGCGTGGTTGGTCATGGACATTCCCTATGTAAATCAAGATTGGCCCCCAGCCTGGACAGCAGGATGAAGAAGGCGAAGATGAAGATAAATGTCGGAAAGTGACCCAATGTGAATATTATGTCTATCACCTATTTCCCAGAGTAAATGAAGCCATGACTCTTTTTTATGCACAAAAGCTATTCCAGCAGTATATTGTCAATGCCTGGGCAGTAACAGAGCAGTGCAGATTGAGATTTCTCAGGGATAATCAACCAAGTTTACATGCAGAACTCTATAACCAGGTGGTTGATGCATTGACAAATCAGGATGTCAGTAAAGATGTCAATAGTATTGGCCAGAGGGTGATACTACCTTCTACATTTACTGGCAGTTCAAGGGATATGAGACAAAGTTTGCAAAATTCATTTGCAATTGCATGAAAGTATCAATGCCAGCTGCTTCATCACTATGACAGCCAATCCCAAGTGGAAGGAGGTGACTGATGAATTGCTTCCTGGCCAGACTGCTGCTGATTGTCCTGATTTGGTCTCCCATGTCTTTGCTGCCAAGAAGGCTAAGCTGCTCAAGATGATCACAGAGGACCACATATTTGGTAGAACAGTAGCCCATATCCATGTCATTGAATTCCAAAAGTGGGGTCTTCCACACATGCACTGCCTCATGGAATCCCGTTGTCAATGTGAATCAAGTAAGGTTTTAGAGTGGAAAATGTAATTAGATTACTGGGGGGAATCTAAGCTAATTTTCTCACTGGATTGTATGTACAACATCTGCCAGTTTATATAGACCATGGAGTAAATGACATACCAAATCCAGTAATGGCGAAATGAAACCAACAAAACATGAAACGGGAATAGTAAACACCAAATTGGTGTTAGGAACGGAACGGAACGGAGCGGAGTCCGAATCGTGACAAAGCATAACCCATAACGGGAAATGGAGCGGGAGTGGAGTCCTAAATCGTGACAGGTCATTTGACTAAAACGGGAATGGGGCTCGATTAGAGCGGTGATGGGATTCTGAGCGGGGTCCAGTGACTGATGCGTGGGACGAAGATGGACATAGACAGAGACGGAGTCCGGGGGAAGTCCGGTGACTGATATGTGTCGTAATGAGGTTGAACGTAATGAGTCTTGACGTGATGGAGTCCGGGCAGGAAATCCTATAAACAGACGATTGGTGCTTGTAGCGCGTGGGGCGTACGGGTTAGTGCCCGGAGTCCGGCGGGATTGTCCGGTCGTAACAGTGGGGGTGCTAACTGCAAAATGGGTACCTGTACCTGAGGTTGTGGAATAGCATTAATAGGTACATGACCATAGTGCAGTTGTGGGGCTGGATGTCCAGGTGGATGTGTTCCAATGAGATAAACACCTGGGAAAGAGTAATTTGACTGCAAATAAATTATTTAATCATTTAAAAAAGCTAAAATTAAATAATAATAGATAGGAGCTCACCACACCTTTTATATTGCCTGTGGAGTTGAGGAAAGCTTCAGAGATAATAACTGTTCAATATGGGGGGTCCAGGGCCAGTGGATGGCCAGACTCTAACTGCAGAATAATATATTTAATTATTAAAAAAGTAAAATTTAATAGAATTAAATAGAGGCCTCAACACACCTTGGTATGGGCCCAAATTCCTTGAGAAATATTCCAAAGAGTAACCTTTCACAATTTAAGGAGCACCAAGCTGGGAGAGGGAGAGGGGAAAGGAGAAAGTGTCGCAGCCTCAAGGCTTTGCAGCGGGCTTCCCACGGCTATGGTGCAGAATGTTCCCACACATCACAAAATAGTTCAGGTGTGTCACAAAGTCATGAAAAAGCTCCCACACATGTCACATGATGTCACACAATGCTCCCACGGTGCCTAAATACTCCCGCGAGTGCAGAAATACTCCCACGGTGTCAAAAATGCTTCCACGAATGGCAAAAAGCCTCCGGATTTGCTCCTGCACTGACTAATAACTCCCTTTGGGTGCTAACATGCCCTCAGCTTCATCACACACTCAGGTTCGGGTGCTGTGCACCCTCACAAATTGGGGAAGAATTCGGGTGCTCCGCACCCTCACAAATACAGCCTGAGGCACCTAAAAATGCCCACCACACACCATACAACTTTACTTTCTTTGATGATGACAAGCTTAGGAACCCTTGCTACACTGCTTCACCCGACAACTTTTAAGTATTTCTGAGACTCATTGTTTGAATGGAAACTGTTCAGAGAATGGAAACAACAGTTACAAAAAAAACTCCTATTACAAAAGAAAACACCTGTTACAAAGAAAACACCCATTACAAAGGGAGGAAACAACAGTTACAAAGAAAACCCCTGTTACAAAGGAAGAAAACAAAGGTTACAAAAGAAATCAACGGTTACAAAAGAAATCAACGGTTACAAAAGAAATCAACGGTTACAAAAGAAATCAACGGTTACAAAAGAAATCAACGGTTACAAAAGAAATCAACGGTTACAAAAGAAACCCCCTTTACAAAAGAAACCCCCTTTACAAAAGAAACCCCCTTTACAAAAGAAACCCCCTTTACAAAAGAAACCCCCTTTACAAAAGAAACCCCCTTTACAAAAGAAACCCCCTTTACAAAAGAAACCCCCTTTACAAAAGAAACCCCTTTACAAAAGAAACCCCCTTTACAAAAGAAACCCCTTTACAAAAGAAACCCCCTTTACAAAAGAAACCCCTTTACAAAAGAAACCCCTTTACAAAAGAAACCCCCTTTACAAAAGAAACCCCCTTTACAAAAGAAACCCCCTTTACAAAAGAAACCCCTTTACAAAAGAAACCCCTCTGGAGGTGGAGGAATAGCTGGGGGCAGGGCCAACTGTGGCTGTTGCTGTGCATTTATTGCTGGAAAAACAGGTAGATGGGGATGCTGTGGTGCTAGCTGCAACATGGGTACCTGTTGTTGTGGAGCTGGATTTTCAGGTGGATGGTGATGCTGTGGTGGGGCTAACTGCAAAATGGGTACTTGTGCCTGGAGTTGTGGCATGGCATTCACAGGTGGATGACCATGGTGCAGCTGTGGTAATGCCCACTGCAAAATTGGTTGTTGTTGTGGTGGTGGTGGTGGTGGTGGAATTGGATTTCCAGGTGGTTAGTGAAGCTGTGGTGGTGCCCACTGCAAAATAGATTGTGGTGGTAGTTGTACAGCTGGATTTCCAGGTGGATGGTGATGCTGTGGTGGGGCTAACTGCAAAATGGGTACCTGTGCCTGGAGATGTGGCATGGCATTAACAGGTGGATGACCATGCTGGACTGGTGCAGATTGGACAATTTGAGCAGCTGGATTTCCTTGTCCACGACCCCGCCTAAGAGGTTGTAATGGTGGCAAATCTTCATACTGCCTACACAAGAGAGCCATTGCATCAGAGCCAACTATAGCAGAGCCACCTACAGTAGAGCCACTTGCAGCAGAGCCACCTGCAGTAGAGCCACCTGGCTGCGCAACCAAAAATGGATTATTTGATTGACCTCTACCAACAGGAAGATGGAGATCTCAGAATGGTTGAGCAGGGGGTGGTATATTAGAATTCACAACTAAACGCCAATGATGATCAGATGGAGATGTCATTTGCAACTGTGCCCTATGCTGCCTTCACTCCTCCTCCCGATCACGCTCAGGTGTTCGATCCATAATAATGGAGAGATCCACTCAAGGGAGCTATATGGCTTATCTATAACCAAGCAGCAGTAGCAGACACAGGAAACCTGTCAAAGAGAGGGGGAGAGGAGACAGTGAGTGAGTTGAAATGAATTAGGCTAAAATAAGTCAAAAATGTGAAAAATAAAGTATAAATAATTTTTCACAGAATGAGGAAAGATATCAATACTAACCTTGAGGAATTTCTAATCTCCAGGGAGAATAGAAATAGAAACAGAAACAAAGCAAAGAAGCCACACAATAAGAGTCAATGTCTACTATATGAATAATCATTAAGCAAGAAAAGGTGAAATTAAACACAGGGATAGGACCTACCTTCAATACTACACTCTACTCACAAAAACAGTGGAGAGTGTCAGGGCAAACCAAATCAGACAAATGGATCTAAAATCATCCAGAAAAATGCAAACAATAATGCATAAATATTTTTTAACAACATAGGAGAGAGCATCAATACTAACCTGGAGATATCCTATATCTCCCAGAAGGAATAGAAACAGTAACAAAGCCACAAAGCCAGAAAATGGAGATCAATGCCAACTATATAAATTATCTTTAAGCAAAAAAAGGTGAGATTAATCCCAGGGACATGGTTTACCTTCAACACTCTACCTATACTCACAGGGAGCACTCACAACAGCAGTAGAGAGTGTGGGAGAAAAATAGTTCAGACAATTGGGTCTAAAATAGCCCAGAAATGCAAAGAATAAAGCATAAATAATTTAAAACAACATAGGAAAGCACAAAACACACCTGAAATTATAGAGAAGCCTTCAGACTGTGTATGGGAAAATTATGAATAAGAAGAACTGCTGGGAAAGGGCAATTTGACTGCAAATACATTATTTAATCAGTATTTAATCAGTAAAAACAGCAAGAAATAGTTAATAATAGGTAGAAGCTCACTACACCTTTGATATGGCCTCAAAAGTCCAGAAATACTTCAGAGAAGGTCCACCTATAATATGGGGAGGAGAGGGCCAGAAGGAAGGCAGATTCTGTCTGCAGGATAAGATGATAATTATTATTATTAATTAGAAAAAACCACATTAAATGGGATTGAATAGAGTCTTAACACACCTTGACAAAGGCTTAATATCTTGAGAAATAATTGCAGGTGGCAACTTTGAGGAGAAGACGGCTGGGTGAGAGGGGGAAGGGAGATACATAAGAGTGGCAGCCTTGAGGCTTGACTATGGGCTTCCTGTGTTCTCACACCAGCAAAAAGAATGCTCCCACGGTGTTGAAAAAGCTCCTGCACTGTTACAGTGTCACGAAAGTACTTCTGTGTTTGTGACAAAAAACTCCTATGGCACCAAAATGCTTCTGCGGCATTATGAAATACTCCCACGAAAGCTCAGGAATGGTCCTGTGCTGACTCATAAGAGGGTTCGGGGCTCCGCACCCTCACACATATGGCCTGCAGTGCCCAAGAATGCCCACGGACCCACCATGCTACTTTCACTTATTTGATGTGTATTTTCAATCTATACTCTGGCATCCTGACATTGGTATTCCTGATGCAACATCTCTGATGACAGTGTACTGACAACTCACCCACTTAATGACTTCATTTTCTAGCCATTCCATCCCATTTCCTTCTGATGGCATTCCATTATTCCTTGCATAACTTCACCACATCATTTGCCACCTCAGAGTATTTATCTTTTTTTCTCTTGTCTTGTATTCCTTTTTCTTAACCCCCTGTTCCATTTTCCCAATTTCCTGTATCCTGTTAATATAAAATCACCATTTCAGTCCTCCATGCTTCCATTTACATAAGTACAAAATCCTGTCTTGTACACTACTACCCTTCAGTTTAAATAATCCCCCTCTCATTTATAGAAGCTTATGGAATAATACCTTCATTTATTTTAAAGTATTGTTCATCCTGTTTAATTCTTTTGCTAGTGTCTAGCCACACTAAGACTTACTATCTTTGCAACTGTAGCCTCTGGACCTCCAGTTGATACATCCATAGGTACATATGTACATAATTGCCATCATATATCCTGCCACATTCCTCATCTATTCCTTCCACATGGGTCTTTTATATGGTCATTTCTAGACCTCCATTGAGTTTATTTATGTAATCCCAGTCTTTGAACTTTGGGAGCACCTAAATAGTCATGTGAGTGGCCAATTGACTTGAGTCTTGGTTCTTAATAGTACTGTTATATCTATTGTCTCAGTTTTTGCCCTTGCTATGATTTAGTTCTTCATAACTCTTGGTGTCCCAAGCTTCTGGTAATTACACTGGGTGCTGTACATTTAAAATCATTTAAAATCATTTCAAAATATCAATGAGGATGGAATAACATTCCACAAAGGATGTAACAGAATGCTCAGGAATAGAACAGTTTAACAATATTGTTTAACTGAATTTACTGGAATTTACTTGAGCTTAATTGGAATTTGATTGGATTTAATTGGAATTTACTGGAATTTTATTGGATTTAGTGGATTTACAGGTTTATTGGTATTTCATTTAATTGACTGGCATTTCTCTCCATTTCCTGCAATTCTGAAATTTATTGTAATTGTTTTTAAGAACTACAGCCACCCTTAGAGTTAGGTAATAATACACAGGTCCCCACTTGCATGCACACTGACAGACATGATGGACCCCCACATGTAATACACCGGGTCACAAGGCAAGGGGTGAGGGGCCATCACACCTGCCAGCACCATCACAGAATGTCACCCCCCACACCACACGTAATACACTGGGTCATGAGGCGTGAGGTGAGGGGCCATCACACCTGCCAGCACCATTGTGAAACGTCACCGCCCACACAAAATATGCCGGGTCATGAGATGGGGCGGTGAGTGTCACCTCCCACATGTAATACACTGGGTCATGAGGTGGGGGGGTGAGAGGACCATCACAGAATGTCACCCCCCACACATAATATGCCAGGTTGTGAGGGGCCATCATGCCTAATGGGAATGGGGCTCAGTTAGAGGGATAACGGGTTTTCTGAGCAGGGTCTGGTGACTGATGCGTGGGACAGAGTCGGACATAGACAGGGACAGAGTCGGACATAGACAGGGACAGAGTCCAGTGGGTATTCTGGTGACTGATACACAATGTAACAAAGTCAAATGTGGACAAGTCTGATGTACAGAGTCCAGCGGGAATTCCGGTAAACTGACAATTGGTGTGTATAGGCACGGGTGCATATAGGTTCGTGCCCAGAGTCTGGTGGGAATTCTGGTTGTAACAATTCTCCATTTTTGTAATGTACTCAACTATTTGAATTGTTTGGTATCAATACAAGTACTGATTATGATTACAATTTTTGTCTTTTATTTTCAGTTGGTCCTATCTTCACAACACAACACAACACACAAGCCATGGGTTTGAACAGTGAAGACAGCCCTTTCAATTCCATCTGTGAACAAGGTCTCATTAACAGAGGGAATATACATAGTATTGTACCCTAACCTAATCCTGATGGTGGTGGGGGACAAGTACGTAGTCCAGTGGAGTACGAACTTGGCCAGCATTGATCTATTTTCCCCATAAGATACAGCGAGCCACAATATCAATTACAACTGGACATTTATCTCCCAACTGCATGAAACAAATTATCAAATAGGTTTGTAACCTGATTAGGGATCACTCACTTCAAGGACAACAGGTATCATGTGATTTGCAGCTGCTGTCCCAACAATTCTTCCTACAGTCATACTGCCTGGGTAACAGACTGAGAGGAACATACAGAAGATTTTAGAAAGTGATATAAAAATAGCAAGGAAATAATTAGTTACTTGAAGTCCACTTCAGTTCCAAAAGTTGAGTTGCTCACTCAACACCACCTAGCAAAACCGTTAGTTGGGACTACTGAAGATCAGATAAGCTCAGTACACAAAAATAACTGTACGGGAGTGAGAGAAACTTACAGTGGCATCTTTGCAGGGCCACCATTTGCCAGCATATCTGCAGCTTCGGAACTAGAGTAGAAGTTGCATGCACACAGTTGTTCATCCTGGACAAACACCTGTTCACTTTAAAATAAGTCTCTGGATGAGAATAAATGGGAAGCTGGGATGTACAGAAGCCCTTAATATGACATGGTCACAGAAGGTAATACAAAATTCATGTGATCAAGTACTTGAAAATATTATTCCAAGACAGATATGACTTTTGATGTAGTGTTTAAAGACATTATTATTGATCCACCAGGTTGTGAAGTGACTGAGTAAAGGTGTGGAGTGGTAGCATGGTGGAGGCTTGCCTCCCACAGGTCACAGCCTTGTTTTACCTAAAAACTCCTCCAGAAGTTTTCACTACTTTCCATTGTAGCATATATGCTGATGTAATATTCCTGTGTATCATGATGTTACTTCTACATGTCATAATATTCTTGCATTTGTGACAACTCGTTGCATTTTGTGACTACTACTGTTACATATTGTGAGTTATGACAATATTCCCACGCATCGTGTAATAAGCACTAGGTGGCCGGTTTTGAAGATATAAAAAGAATAAAAGATAGAAATTCTGTAGCTCACTCAGTTTATAAGATAAAAATACAAAGTAATTGCATAATTTCAAGATAAATCGAGAGAGTATTATGCAAGTTTATCATAGTGATATGAGTACATTTAAATGGGCTTTTTTAGTAATTTCGTTTGGGGAAAATGAGAAAAATAGAAAATGCATTAAAATATATAACAGGAGACAACCCGTTACTTGAACATTGTTGGCAACTTTCTGGCCTAATATCGCTTCGGGTTGGAAATCAAATGTATTGTAAACAGCAGTATGTGAGAATGAACCTTTTAACGTTAAGAAACCAGTGCCATTGAGGTGCCACAGCGCACCTTGTATGTCAATAGTGAGATCTACAGAAGGAATGTCACTACCTTCATAAAATCATCACTACGTTGTAGACATCAGAATGATTAAATGTGTGAATTTGAGTGAGAAAAGGTCTTCAACGAGCTCTGATGACCAAAGCGTTATGAAAGTCCAGGTATCTATGAGTACTTGCCACTTGAATTATGTATGAACAATTATGGTCACAATTTTATATTTATTCAAGTGTCTCCTTATCAGAGCGTGTCGAGTTTTAGTATTGAAGTATTCACAAATTACATGTGGTACATTTTATGTTTCAAGGACGATAAGCTTGATAGACTGAGAAAAGTTGGCAGCAGAGCAAGTGGCAAGTAATCAGAACCAAACCAAAAGAAACAGAACAAAAAATGACGCAATCAGAGAAAATTCGACAAGAAGAATAAAACGATTTGTTCTGGAAAGGTGAAAATCGGCTTGGTTCAACTCGTTAACTTCAAGAACGTTGCTGGATTTAAAGGTCTGTTTATTAGTACTTCATGTGTCATCTAAACAAGATGTCAGAATGCAGTATCAAAAGATTTATCATGAACGGGAGCTTACCAGAATTTCTGTCGGACTCGTAGTCAGGCTACAACCTGTGTCAGTTTCAGAGTGTAGCCCGGCCATACGACACAGAGGGTGTTGCCGATGGACAGCCAAATCGTGACTTGGGGCCGCTGGAGCTCGGATGAGCTCAGTACGAAATATAGCTGTACGGGAGCGAGAGAAACTTACAGTCACATCGCTGCAGGGGCGCCATTCACCGTATTTTACCCATCCCAGCTGATACAGTCCGAGGTAGGATGCTAAACAGAGTTTGTCGCGGCAAGCCGGGATCGAAGCCAGGAAAGCCCTACGAAATCGGAGTTAGTAACCCAGGCTTAACGTCCTGTAAACAAATGTATAGGTATATGGTGGTGTTAGTCCCTGACTTACGCAATTTATAGGATATTAGATAACTCACTGGGTGTTAATTTTGAACGTTTCATGAAGATCCACCATCCAATCTTGAGTCGTCTCAGTAGGTCTTTAGTGTTACTATGACGAGTTGCCGGAGGTGGATGATGAGGCAGTCCTGCCTCGGTCACGGTACTGAAAAAGTTGCGTTAAACGAGACCAAAACAAATGCGAATGCTACGTACTTCAGTCAGGAATTGAAAGCAAGCCCTTGCGTGGATGCCCCGTTATACCAAGCCCGCTGAAAGACGGAGAAAGAAGGAAGACGACGTTAGAAAGGACTACGACGCTTTAAGAAATGGACGTACGTTTAATTGTCCAACGTGCAGCACCTCCCCGGTGACGTCCCAAGTGCTTGCACAGCAGGTACTCGGCCTAGGAAACTCCGAAGACACAAAACTCACCAAACAGATACAGCTGAACGACAATGAATGGGTCAACATATCGAGAAAGATGATAAAAACGCACCCCGTTCTCAAAGATACGATTCGGAACCGAGTGACCCACGAGCCCACGAACCACAGAAATGGATAAAAAGAAAGAAGCATAAATATCGACAGAAAGAAGAAGAAGAAGAAGGAAAACTGAAAAAGTAAAAAGTATGTCTGGTCTCTGCCGCTACCACTCGTCCGCCCCTACTTCTCGTCCGCCGCGGCTTCTGCTTCTGCCTCTG
Source organism: Hysterangium stoloniferum (assembly GCA_015178975.1). Lineage (NCBI taxonomy): Eukaryota > Fungi > Basidiomycota > Agaricomycetes > Hysterangiales > Hysterangiaceae > Hysterangium > Hysterangium stoloniferum. The sequence continues at coordinate 20,554 of WHVD01000102.1, forward strand.
CCTCTTATCTTTCGCTGCCTTTGCTTTTCGTCCGCTACTGCCTCCCCTCCTTTCGCTGCTTTCGCTTCTGTTCCGGCTTGATCCACGTACTTATTTTTCCGCTGCCGGCCATATTGTGGTGGAGGCACAGCCGGTTCCATCCCAGCAGCTAGAGGTCCGCCAAGTATCTTTGCCGAACGTTGGGTGGGCATTTGGACTTGCGGGGCTGGCTTTCCGGCCTGCTTCCACCCGAATTCAGGCGTAATTGCTGTCTCACTAGGCATTCGCCGCTTTCCTAGATGATGAAGGGCGAGTATAATTGCCAAAATTAATGAAACGAAATCTTATGTGTCTAACCGTGTTGGCGGTTCTCCTCTGTTGTTGAAGGCCCTAACCCGTCTCGCCTTTCTCTCTCCCTCGTAATGGGGTTGAGGTTTTAACGACTCATGTTTGTAACGCTTTGTCTTGCTAAAAACTTACTGTTAGTCGGTGTAAGAAATATAGCTGATGGGACTCACCTGCAACCCAAAGAAGTTCCCGGCACGGAGGACCAATTGTTTGAGAAATGGAAACCATAACCATATCGTTTATTCCAGCGCTAGTTCGTCGGGTTGTGTGTTGATGCAGGCGACCCGTCGGATTTGGATTTGTCCTGGTAAGACGCCTGGGATGGTCATCTGTTGGAGACCTTGTCCTCGGTGTCACTTTAGGAGCTGCGGCCGCTAGGGTGGTCGTCAGTTTTGTGTTTCTTGTGGCACTAAAATAAGTCACAACTCACGAGGTAGTTCGTGACATTTTTAAGTCAGGAGGTGAGGACTTCGGCCTCGCCACAAGACCCGGGCTGCTCGTTAGCTCGTCTGGTGAGCGCACCGTGACCAATGCCTTCGTGTGAGGGCAGATCCTGAATTTAATGAATGTTAAAGACATTTGAGAGAAATTAGTGGTGCAACTTACTGCGTACTAGATGATGAGCCGCCCTAGATGCCCCTATACGACGTGTCTGCATGGACTTCTATATTTGCACAAAATATTAATTTCCACAATGACACACTAGGAGAAAAGGATCATTACCTTGTCCGTATCCATTATTATTACTCCCTTCATGTGAATAGTAAAATAATTAAGTAATATATCGTAAAAAATCAAAATTAAATTACACGAGGTTGGACAAACCTTGCACAATGCGCTGGGCGGATGATCCCGTCAACAGAGATCCATTCAGCATGAAAGGGCCATACTCTCTAAGGTCGACCCCCTTTCCCTTGTCTTCCCACGAGATACGTGGGGTATAGTGATCCGTACCTTCGACGTTACCGTCATCCACAGCTAGTCCATTACCGCCATTCCACACGTAGTGCATTACCATCCACAGCTGGTGCATTAGCGTCATCGAAAGCTAGTGGGTAACTGACCTCCGGGAACGCCAAGCGTATGGTAGGAACTGGACTTTGGCATACCACCATACCCCGATGCGCGAGGCGCATCTTTCATTTCGCTGTGACATGCGAAACCTTAAGTACAATCACGAGATCGCTTGGGAGACAGTCAATCGGCAAGATAAGCAGCGGGGCCGCGGCGGGCGCCTAGTGTGGCGTTTTGCGATTGTGCTGAATTTCGGCTGGAAGGCAAAAGGTGCTGCAAGAGACGGTTGTTGAAGAAATTGTGGTTGCAGAACGAGCAAAAGTGTCGCTTGAAGGTTTATTTCCAAATGTGGACCTGTGCCTGGGAAGGTGGCGTAGCTCTCTTTTGCGTTTTCTACGAGATTGCATGAATTTTGCTTATGTTTGGGTTAGAAAAATAGTGAAGCTACGCGGGCACAACCCATCAAAAATCACGGGCGGTTCCAATAGTTGGTATTTTAGCCGGTTTTGACTTGAAGAATGGAAACAATAGTTAAGTCGGAGTTTCGGAACATTTGCCGAGTTGCCGCCGGGTGATTTGATGCCATCGCTTCGTCCAATTACGTCAGGCATAGGCTTTAGTTCCTTAACAAGAAATTCTTATTGATCGGGCGAGGAATCAGCAAAGAATGGAGATACAAGTCATGTTGGTAATCAACCTGACATCCCTAGAATATTATAGAATATCTTGGAAACATACTTAACATAGCTTTAGTAATATCTCTGTCATCCCTTCCAGAACCTTCTCCCCATAGATATATATAATCCCCAGTAGTTTACTCATAGATAGAAGTTAAGTTATATTCTAATATCTAATGTGGTCTGCGCAAGTTCCCAATAAGTCACGAGTCATGCATTATCCATTTCGGAGTTGCTTAAAATTGAACTGTACAAGCCGCTTGTTCGTACAGAAACAAGCGCCCGTCGCCTACCTGGCCCATTCGCATCGCCTACCTGGCCCATTCGCATCGCCTACCTGGCCCATTCGCATTCTCGTACATACTTGCATATATCATCTCGATATCGATGTATAATGCTTTTAGGATACCAAGGACGTGTATTTGAGTACCTTTTTATGAATAATCCGCGCAACTAATATGCAAAGCGCATATACCCAACAAATCCGCGGATACATGGACGCTACCCAATTATCGCCCGCATGATTGCCTGTGAATATAAATTTTTAATGTATCCGTTAATCTCCTGACGAAGGGCTTCCGCCGGAATTGCCCCCCACCAAGCTATCCTGCATCAACTCGTCGTACACCAATACATCATCATTTTAGTTGAACCCACAGCAGATTCTATCCATCGTGAACGATTAACGTACACTTCACCGCCAAGCGTATATTCAACGAAGTCAACACCAAAAAAGAAACAACTCTCACCTCAAAAAGCCCCACCCATCAACAATCATGTCCCTCGCATCACGCATATCAGGCGTCAAGTCGAACGCCGTGCTACCCAGTGCGCGTCGTAAAGCAAAGAGCATCGCGGCGGGAGGTTTGGGGCACGAGGTGGCTGGGATGGGTACAGTTGTGGTGGTGGTTATGGCTGGGAGCGCCCCGGGGGTCCTGTTGTAGTTCAAGTTAGAGTTGCCGCTGTTGTTGTACTGCCAGCAGACGCAGCGGACACGGTGAGAATAGAGGATGAGATAGTGCGCGCGTATGTGCTTGTGGTGTTTGATCTGCAGAGTTGCCTTGGTCTTGAACAGCGGGCCTTTGAGTTGATTTTGAGTCTGGGTTCGATCTTCTTCATCACCCACACCCGTACCCGTGTGCTCCATCCGGAAAGTCCTAGATGTTGAGATGAGATGGACTTCGACCTCACCCAGGTATAGCAGGGACCCTCACTATTCACACATAGCTACATATATATACAATAGGAACAATGGAATCCTAATGAGGAAAACAACAAGGATGTGAGACAAGAGGACAATGGGAAAAGGAACAAAAGAATATGGGCTTGTATGATGCTCGAAATCCGACACTAGATCCTTGTCATTAAGAGTTTCAAATAGTTTGTTGGTGCTCAAATTCATAGTCCACCCTAGGCGCATAAGCAAAGAACTGCGAGTTATGGGAAATTTGTTGGAATAGTAGATAGAAGGACACAGAAGTCACCAGAAGTGACCAAACTCAGACTCAGACTCAAACTCGAATGACCGGCAGTGGTAGATTGCCAACACGCAGATAGCACTACGGTAAGTACATGTGGGTACATATGGGTCCAAACCACACACAATGAACAAAATTGTGCCTTGATCCTCGCTTACAATGGGCAGCAGCCGAGTGGCTGATGGACTCCAAATTTGGGTGCCAACAAAGTATTTGTAACTCTTAATGACAAGGATCTAGGACTTCCCAGATGGAACACATGACAGTCATATCTCCAGGTCGCAAGAGTGGAACGAGCACCATTCAGACGCCCTCACGGAGATATCCTTGGACATCAAAAACATTATAAAAACCTCTCCCACTTAGTATCAGTATATATTAAACTTCCCAATCAACCAGCCCAGGCGCATAAACGAAGAACCGTGAGTTATGGGAAATTCTTCCTTGATCCTCGCTTACAAGGAGTATTTCTTAGAATTAACAATATGTGCACATGGATCCCTCAAGGTGGGGCACAGACTCCGATACGAGAGGACTGCAAGTCCCCGAGTTGTTCATCGAGCTCGAGTGTAAGTACCCGCTGCATCGTCTTGGCAGTACAATATCGCTAATGTTCCTCCAGTATGTACCGCCTGCTCCAAAGAAGCCAGCGAAGTAAAAGTAGTACCAAGTTGTTGTTCAGGAAACCGATCTGTCGATGTTTATGCACTTCTCTTTCTCTTTCTCTTATGTAGTGTACCAATTATGTTGTTCTCCTCACCTTCCTTGCCTGTGACACTCAACCCTGTTAGTTGTGTGTGGTTTGGACCCATATGTCATATGTATTTACGGTAGCATTGTACAACCCTCGTGTCAATCCCGTCGACATCCGCCACCACTTCATTCATGAACGAGTCGCGAACGATGAGTTTCGGCTGGAAAACGCCTCGACAACAGATAGGTTTGCGGATATATTCATCAAAGCACTTCCGATACAGAGCTTCGAAAGGTAAAGATAATTGAAGTGGGAGCTTAGAAATCAGGAGAGTAGACACGATCGATTCACGCCACACGGTGCGCCACATGGCCGACACCTATATTTTACCAAAAGACATATTTTTTGTGAAATGAGGGCTCACGCATGCTCTAAGACGTAATACAATTGGGAGAGTGAGAAGCACGTGATTTATGGGTATCTCCGTCCCTTTGTTCAGACGTATAAATACACTCAAACCACCAAGAGCTACCTCAGTCGATTCCTATCTACCCATCGACTGAGATATAATGATTGTTACAGATATATTGTAATGGGGTCTTGATTTATAACAATATTTGTTGTCAAAACGTTGCGATTTATGGAATCGGCTATTGGGCTCCTGTCTATTCCCTACGCCACATCCATTTTGTTTTAATGGATGTTTGCCTTGACCTGATGTTTCGCGACGTGACAAACGGGCCGCCTACTTCCCCTGAATACCATTAAAAACATGTACCGAATTTTTTTAGAAAGTTTGATGAGAACAAAGTTTCCTGCCACATAAAACCAGTGATACTTATGTAATGGGAATTCGTGTTGTGGGTCCGGGGTCCCAAATTGCTTGTCTAATATGTACACAAGTCCTTCGCTTTCCCACGGGATGAACGCTAGTCACGAGTCACGAGTCACGAGTCACGATCTATAGGACTGTCGAACCATGTCGAACATTTGCTATAAGGGAAATTCTCCTATCGGTCACTACGATACACACCACACTATAGAAGACATGAACACGCAGTTTGCCTCCAAGGCCACTATTCCCATTAGCCCCTTCGACCCAAACTTCAAAGTCCATCAAGCATCCTTTCAAGCGTATAAGATTCCTAATGAAGACAGAATAGCCGTTCTGAGAACACACTATGGATGGATCGTAGGGGTTTTTGATGGTACCCAGACCATTTCTTTTCACACGTCGGCTTGTTGAAACGAGAATGATGTTTCAGGTCACTACGATGATCATGTATCGGAATATGCTTCTAAAAATCTAATCAAAGAGGTTGATATCCGAATCACTGCTGAAATTGGGAAGAATCAAAATAATCTCGGAGACGCTATACCCATTTGTCTCGTCGATACCATTCAGAACTTCGATGCAACACTCCATCATACTCTAATTGAGAAAATGCGTGCAATGGATTCAAAGCCCTGGAGTGAATGGACCGAGGATGACGTCCCTCGTTTTCTTGGTATGCAGGAGATGGGCGAACACGATCCTTATCCCATCATGAGGCGTGCCTGTGCTGGATCGACTGCGTTAATTGCCGTTATTATCTCAAGTAGCGAGCACAACATGTGGGTTGCTTCCCTCGGTGACTCCGAAGGATGTGAGTGTATTTATTCTTCTTCCTTCAATGGAACCATACGTACCACCGTCTTCCATAGATCTCGGTCGTATCGTCAACAATAGATGGACTGCCATACCCTTGAATGACCTACACAATTTAAACAACGCCGCTGAAGTACAACGACTTCAGGAAGAACATCCCGGCGAGGATGATCTGATTGTATACCATCGAACGAAAGATCAGCTTGGGGTCACGCGAGGTATGCAGGCGACAGCAATGTGATGCTTTTTCTGCTCTCACATTCATATGGCATGTTTTTAGCGCTTGGGGATGCAATTCTCAAAGTCCCTATTGATCTCGCGAGCGTTTTAAGCACGATGTGGGGATGTCCGATTCCTCCCGAAGCGACCGATCGATGGGCCCAACAGAAACATACCCCACCTTATATCTCGTCGACACCATCTGTCATGTATTTCTCTATCAAGAAAGGAGACAGGCTTGTTTTTTGTTCGGACGGATTGCGGTCGTCACTCATGGAGCAAGGAGTGCCCGACCAAGATGTTGGGAATATGATTGTATCTATCGCTGGCATGGATTTGCTGGACGTTGAAGCTATGTTATCTTGTGAAAAGTCCATCGGCCATTCCTTTATACCTTCCACCGATATTAATAATCTAGCGGACATTGTGATTCGGAACATATTGTTCGGTCTCGATAATCATCGCATGGCCAAGGAGACTATGGCGACGATGAACAGCAGCTCAAAGTATTTGCGGGATGATATGTCTGTTGTTGTCGTTGATATCCTGGAGTAGGGGTGGTCGCGAGCCCCGCTGCAGGCTCCGGGCGTCAGCTTTAATCCGTGTCAACATCTCTTAAATACTTATATGTTAGAAAATGCATTCGGAATTCAAAGACTTTGAAATTGTAGACTATTTCAGAATTTATGCCTTCTCAGAGTCTAAACTTTTTCTAACTGTGAACAGTTGTAATAGAATACAGCATATGAAAAGCACTGTTGCAAGACAAATTCTTGTTAGTGGTGGAAGAATATGTTCCCCTTCTGCGATGTGCCATATTAACTGTAGCACTTCAGAGATTGTTAGTAGTCCCCCAATTTTGGGAGGGATTATGCTGAGCATCTACTGGTTTAATAAAAAATCATTGGCATCCAGTTTCAGTCACCCCACTTGACTATCTCAGAAAGAGTCCTTTGCAGATAATGGTCGAGTTTTAGGAATTGAAATGTTTTAAGGAAAGCATGGTCACGAAAGGAATTCAATCATGTTTGGAGAAGATGAATTGGGAATGGAACAACATTCAGTAGGAACAACAGTTAAGGAAGAAACAACAATCTGGTATATCAGTTCTAGCCACATAAACCATGTTTTAGATCTTTCCTTGCCATGTATGTACAGTGACTTACAAAACGTATCCAATGTTTTGTAGTTTCAGCTTATATATGCTATATCCCAGTAGATAAAATAGTAGAAATCACCAAAATATTTGTGAACATGACCTATCATGTATATATTTATATGGTAGAACTATATTATGTAATATCCATATATGGAAACACTATGAATATTTCAATGGAGAGGGTTCATTGGATACGTTTTGTAACTGACACATTTAGGCAGGAAATTACTAGTATTTAGTACTTAGTGTAGCCACCCTTTGCCTTTAATATATCTGAAACCCTCCTAGGCATACTTTCAATCAAATCCTGACACACCTTTTCATCAATCTTGTACCATTCATCCACCACCCTCTCCCACAACTCTTCCATCCCCTGGGGTGCATTCTCATACCCTGCCAACCTCCTCTTCAGGTCATTCCATAGGTGTTCAATGGGATTCAAGTCAGGAGACTGTGCTGGCCATGAGAGAACCCTGAAACCATTTTCTTGGAACCAATACTGGGCCTTCTTACAGGTATGCTTGGGGTCATTGTCCTGCTGGAAGATGATACCATTGGCAGATTTACCATAGTCCTTAAGACTGGCTTGCAGGTCATCCTCCAGAATCTGGATGTAGAGTCCCCATCCATCCTTCCATCAATCTTGCATGCATACCCAACCCCCTCCCACAGCATGCACCCCCAAACCATTAAAGATCCACCACCAAACTTCAGGGTTCCCTCAACCAGCCTGTCACTCAAGCCCTCCCCTGCCCTTTTCCACACCCACTTCCTGCCATCTGACCCCAGCCTATTGATTTTGGTCTCATCAGACCACACCACGTTCTTCCAATCCTTCACAGTCCAATCCTGATATGCCAAAGTAAAATCCATTCTCTCCTTTTTATCCCTCTTAGAAAGAAGAGGCCTTTTCTTCTTTACCACAGGCTTCATCCCAGCTGCCTTGAGTCAATGATGCACTGTTTGAGGATTGAGTGACTGGTTGGTGATAGTGCAAAGTGCCTTCGTTGCATCTACAGCTGTATCAGCCTTTCCAGAGCTGATAAGGCGTTGTGCAATATGGATGTTGGCTGTGGAGAGTTTGGAAGGGTGACCACCAGAGGACTTAGAAAGGTGGGAATGGTGTTTAGAATGAAGTCTAGAGATAGTAGCATAGCTATAGCCAGTAGAAACTGAAATTTGTCTGGCAGAATGGCCAGCATCAAGTAGAGAAAGGATCTCATACTGGGCAGCAGTGGAAAGGGGATGCATGGTTAGAATTGAGGGAATCTTAGCTGAGAAAGCCCTTCAACTTATACTGTAGTATAGAATGATCACATGACATGTTGAAAAACATAAACAAATGCAAACAATCAACATAGGCATATGGTTTTCATGCCAGAACCTGTCAGTTACAAAACGTATCCAATGAACCCTCTCCATTAAAATATTTATAGTGTTTCCATATATGGATATTACATAATATAGTTCTACCATCTAAATATATACATGATAGGTCATGTTCACAAATATTTTGGCGATTTCTACTATTTTATCTACTGGGATATAGCATATATAAGCTGAAACTACAAAACATTGGATACGTTTTGTAAGTCACTGTATATGGAAATGACCCTCATACTACCAAAGGAATAATGGCCAAATTCTCTAATGTACTGCAATTGCTCACAAAGGAAAAATTCAAAGATGGATTTCATCCCATTGCAATAACTGATGTCCTTCTCTATTTTGTAGAAATCAAGGTCTGGAAGGAATTCTTTTTTTAAAAAAAAGACAGAAACAAAAAAAAAAAAAACAAAAAACCTTGTGTTGCTTTAAGGGCATTTTTCTGCCATGCTAAGCTGGTTGTGACCAGTGACTGGGCAGCTGAGGATGAACTCTAAACCTCAACTGCCTAAACTCCAGACAGTTCAGCTTTAAACATTTAGTGGATAACTGGACTTTTCTACAAAATAGTGAAGGGAGGACCTATGTTGTACAATGTTGGGCAGTCAAAGAGGACTTTTAAAGGCTGGAATGGGAATACCAACCACAACCTATCTGTGTTAAGTGTGGGGCATATGGGGGGTTTCTGGAGAAACCCATAGATATTATGGGAAGGACTGTTAAATTTGATGATGAAACACACCTTTTTATAGGGGGGGTCCACCAATTATTGCAACTTTTCATATGAAGATGCTAATTGTGGACCATGCATTTGGAGGTTAATGTTAGGATACGTACAGGGCGGGTTTCCGGAGAAACCCACAGGATATCTGGTAGGACTAGGCTTCAGCTTATAGGCTGCACCCTCGCTAGATCTTGTTGTCCAATTTCAGATGGGCGGACGAGAATCCCAGGGAGTCCAGGCGGGGGTCGTGGGTCAGGGGTCATAGGTCGGAGGTCGTGGGTCGTGAGTCAAGATTGGTGAGAGAGATAGATGTGCCAGAGCCTGTGGGCTCTGACTAGTGTGAGCGGTGTAATTCAAGTAGGAGTTTAGAGCGGAAAATGTATTAGATTACTGGGGGAAATCTAAGCCGATTTTCTCACTGGATTGTATGTACAACATCTGCCAGTTTAAATAGACCATGGAGTGAATGTCATACCGAATCCAGTACTGATGAAATGAAATGAGCAAAACATAAAACAGGAATAGTAAACACCAATTTGGTGTTAGGAACAGGACGGAATGGAGTGGAGTCCAAATAGTGACAAATCATAAACCATAATGGGAAATGGAGCGGGAGCGGAGTCGGAATCATGACAGGTCATTTGACTAAAATGGGAATGGGGCTCTGTTAGAGAGGTGACGGGTTTTACTGAGTGGGGGTCTGGTGACTGATGTGCAGGACGAGGTCAGAAATAGACAGAGACAGAGTCCAGTGAGTATTCCGGTGACTGAAACACAATGTAATGAAGACGAACGTAGACGAGTCTGACGTACAGAGTCCGGTGGGAATTCCAGTAGACTGATAATGGGTGTGTATAGGGCGCAGGTGTGTATAAGTTAGTGCCCGGAGTCCAGCGGGATTTCCGGTCGTAACAGTTAATGTGTGTAGGAACCACTATACACCTCCCAGAGCACCAAACCTATATTGTCAGGAGGTGCTATGCTAACTGACAAAAGATATTGAGACACAAGTACTTTCATTACAAGCTTATTTGGCCCTTGTAAATTGTGTATTGCAATAGAGTCAACTTGTACTATTTTTAATAAGGACTTGGCTTTAGCTTATGGGTTGTGCCCTCATAAGATTATGGTGTCCACTTTCAGATGGGAGCAGATGGGGAACCTGTGGGTTCTGGGATGGGTCACAAAGTTGAGGTCAAGTGGTCAAGTGGTTGAGAGGTTGAAAGGTCAAAGGGTCAAAGGGATTGGAAGGGCCACAGGCTCCAAGAGTGTGCAAGTGTTGTTCTTCAGCGATAAGATATGGGAATTGAGCAGAGTATATGCTAAGTTACTGGGGGTGCTTATTGTATAATCGATCTTCTGACTGCTGGGAGTTAGGGACATAATGGAATGGAACAGAAGCAGAGAAAGAAACTATGACAGGTCATTATACCATATCAGAACAGGGTTCTATGCTCTGTTAGAGGGATTCTGGGGGCTCTGGTTAGAGTCCGGTGACTGGTCTGTGAGACAGAGAGTCAAGTCTGAACAGGTCAGCATGTAGGTTCTGGTAGACATTCCAGTTGTAACTGTACATTGGTGAGTACAATATAGCACATAAAGGATGGGGTCTGGAGCCCAGCAGGTGTTCCAGTCCTGACAATCTGATACAGAAGCACAGTGGATGTGCCATCCCCAGTCCGAGGCTGAGAAAGTTAGGATTGGTGTTAAGTGTGTACTAAAACAGAAGAGCAAGGATGGGGGACTCAAGGCTCAGTGTACACTTAACTGGTAACTCCAGTTACTAAAGAAGAGTGAAGCTTGGTTTTAGTGTATATGTTGCACCCTTGCATGCCATTGTCAGACACTCCAGTATTTTAACACAAACAAGAAAGTATGTATGCTGAGTTCTTGAGACAGAAGCTTATTTTGGAAACTATTGGAAAGTAACCAGGGATCTCAGATACTTGCCATTAGGGTAAAGACTTAGCTTCAGTTTATATGCTGTTGTTACAACTGTGTTACAATACTGTCACAACCTGATAGTCCCCGATGATACTATTGTCTGCCTACATTTCAAGTTATTGGCCAAGTCACCATATTGGCAACTGTTGGTATACCAACACTGACATATACCTTCATGGTGATCAAACCCGTTTACACCCCTGTCAAGTTATACTTATACCATCTGGTTATGCTTTGATATGTCCCCTTTTATTTATGATGATCCGTTTCTACTCTATGTTTCACATATGCCTGTATACATACATATATACTTGTAGCTCTTGGACTATTCCCTTTTCTCTCATAATTCCACTCTCAGTTAATCACGACTTCCGATCTTATCGTAACCTTCCAGTTCCTAGTCAAGTTTATTTGTCACTATTGGACATTCCCGCTCTTACCTTAGTTAGTATTTCGAGATGCCGATAACTAGTATTTAAGTCCAACTGTAATGTAGCTACAGGACAATCAGAATATCAACTTATGTACATAGATACCCCTCTAATCTCCAACTCCACTATCTATTCACAACCACCACATTCAGATGCCATCTGATTTACGATTCAACCTACATTTACAACTTCAACCTCTAATCTCTGACTCTCAGTCTCCAACTCTTAGTCTTTGACTCTCTGTATCTGACTCTCAGTCTCCAACTCTCAGTCTCCAACTCCTGGTCTCCAACTCCTGGTCTCTGTCTCTCCAACTCAACTCCCAACTTGTCCATCAGTTTCCAATTGGTGATTTACCATAAGGTTTACTCAACAGGACTAGTTCTCCCCCACCCAGAATTCAAGGACACCCAATGGTAACTTGTGAGGGCACAGCATATAATCTGAAGCCAAGTCCTTCTGTTTGGCCTCTATTGGTCTACTGACATCAGTCAGTTTTCTGTTCTTAACAGCTGTACCCTATAGAAATGCTCAGAGTGTCCTTATTTCAGATAGTTGATATACATATGCTAAGAGATGGAAGATATCCAGGGTTCTGAAGAGTTCTGAATATTGAGTGTACAGAAAAAAAATGAGGAATAAGCTAACTAAGTCAATATCAGAGCTAAGTTGATGGATTTGGACAGGGATTCTGAGTCAGGAACATAATAAGCAAAGAAATGAATACTTTTCAACAGACAAGTTACCAAATATGGAACAAGGATTGAAGTGCAGAATGTCTGGGAACTAAGTAAAGTTCTGGAGGTGGGAATATATTATAAGATTCGAGTATCTGGGAATAGGTGTAACAATGCAACAGGATATACATGTTGACACTTGGTTGTAAATTTGGTGTCCAGAGGCTAAGGGTCAGGAGGGAGACAAGCCTCAGTCTGGTTGGAGGCTAAGACAAGGATTTAGGCAGGATGAAGCAATACTTCAGGATAATGAATATATTATTGTGCAAGCTTCTAAAACATGAGAGAGGACTATGTTGATATTATTGGGTGATGTTAAAACTGTGTACATGATGGGACTCTTATACTAAAGTGAAAAGTAAGAATGGAGGGCCAATAATGTGAATATGATGTGAATGGAACAAGGCAGTCAATTCAATGGGAGATGAGACAAAATAAAAATGATAAATGCTCTAAGGTGGCAAAGGTAAAGTGATGGAAGGAATAATGAAACACTGTCAGAATGGCAACAAGAGGAAAACATCAAGTTAGTATGTTGGTGGGACACTATGGGTATTCCCCCCACGAATGAGGGCCTCATTCATGGATGGCATTGAAAGGGGTGTCTTCACCATTTAAAACATCATCTTTGCCATTGAAACCATTGCCCTCACTATTCAAACTCCAATCTTTGCCATTGACATTTATTTGTGATGATTTTGATCACCGTCATGTCATCTTCTATTGCCATTGGCAAGCATTATGGTTGTCCATGGTTCAAAAATACCAATTGAAATGGTCTTCATCGCTGTTTCAAAAACATCTTTGTTGCTGTCCAAAAAACACTTTGAAAACCTCTTTGTCACCATTTAAAAACATGATCCCCAATGAAAAACTTCTTCATTGTCATTCAAAAATGACTTTGACACTGTTCATAAATGTGATTGCTGTTCAAAAGTGTCTTTGTCACCATTCAAAAATATCTCATCACTATTCAAAAATATATTCACCATTCCAAAATCCTCTTCATTTTTCTCTTTCATAATCTATATCATACATTTCCTGAGATAGAATTGTAGGTTATCGTTTGTTATACACAGTGCCAAAAATCCTTCATCGTGACATCAGTCTTACGATGTCTCTGACAGACCTCATATTTATCTACCCAAATTGTCTCACTGACTCGACACCTTGCTGCCACCATGGACTAACATCAAGAATGACCACCACTATATAAGCCAATCTTAACTCACAACAGACAAAGAGGATCCCCAGTTCCTGAAGGCACTGGGATGCATGAGTACCCTGAAACCTGTTGTGTTGTAGTTTACCCCTTTAGGTGTTCCATTCCATCTCCATTCTGATGCTCTCCCTTCATCCATTCTACATGTAAATATTATTTGCCTCCTTGAAATCATACAGAACCACACAACCAGCCAAGGTCTACAGTTGAACACACAGCATCATTCAATCCTTATCACAGTGGTCACTGTGTGGTGAAAGATAACGTAGAGATCACAGAATGACTAGAAATTCATACCTAGCCCTCTGCCTTGCTTTACCTCATTACATTCCTTTTTGATAGGCTGGGAGTCAGTACTGTAAAAATAAAGATCAGTTGTCAATTCCCCAGACTCTTCTAGCACCTACAACTACTACAAAACCGGGAACTGCATATGCTATGGACGGATGTCACAAATCAAGTTTTACTCAATAAAGTCGAATAAACAATTGAAGAATATTCAACAATATTGAATAAAGATGCCTCATTCGATGAAGTATTAATTTGTCCTGTTAATAAAGTGTGAGGCAAAGATAGGACACAGAGGCTCACAAATAATTAAGTTGAAGAAAGGCTCGGAAAAAGTTCGATGATTATATAATACAGTAATAATATAATATAGTACAGGTTTTCTGACTGACTTCCTTCGTTCCTATCATTGCCCTTATATACTATACAGTGACTTACAAAATGTATCCAATGTTTTGTAGTTTCAGCTTATATATGCTATATCCCAGTAGATAAAATAGTAGAAATCACCAGAATATTTGTGAACATGACCTATCATGTATATATTTATATGGTAGAACTATATTATGTAATATCCATATATGGAAACACTATGAATATTTCAATGGAGAGCATTCATTGGATATGTTTTGTAACTGACACATTTAGGTAGGAAATTACTAGTATTTAGTACTTAGTGTAGCCACCCTTTGCCTTTAATACATCTGAAGCCCTCCTAGGCATGCTTTCAATCAAATCCTGACACACCTTTGCATCAATATTGTACCATTCATCCACCACCTCTCCCACAACTCTTCCATCCCCTGGGGTGCATTCTCATACCCTGCCAACCTCCTCTTCAGGTGATTCCATAGGTGTTCAATGGGATTCAAGTCAGGAGACTGTGCTGGCCATGAGAGAACCCTGAATCCATTTTCTTGGAACCAATTCTGGGCCTTCTTGCAGGTATGCTTGGGGTCATTGTCTTGCTGGAAGATGATACCATTGGCATATTTACCATAGTCCTTAAGACTGGCTTGCAGGTCATCCTCCAGAATATGGATGTAGAGATCTCCATCCATCCTTCCATCAATCTTGCATGCATACCCAACCCCCTCCCACAGCATGCACCCCCAAACCATTAAAGATCCACCACCAAACTTCAGGGTTCCCTCAACCAGCCTGTCACTCAAGCCCTCCCCTGCCTTTTTCCACACCCACTTCCTGCCATCTGACCCCAGCCTATTAATTTTGGTCTCATCAGACCACACCACCTTCTTCCAATCCTCCACAGTCCAATCCTGATGTGCCAAAGCAAAATCCATCCTCTCCTTCCTATGCCTCTTAGAAAGAAGAGGCCTTTTCTTCTTTACCACAGCCTTCATCCCAGCTGCCTTGAGTCCACGACACACTGTTTGAGGATTGAGTGACTGGTTGGTGATAGTGCAAAGTGCCTTTGTTGCATCTACAGCTGTATCAGCCTTTCCAGAGCTGATAAGTTGTTGTGAAAAATGGATGTTGGCTATGGAGAGTTTGGAAGGGTGACCACCAGAGGACTTAGAAAGGTGGGAACAGTGTTTAGAACAAAGTCTAGAGATAGTAGCATAGCTGGGCAGCAGTGGAAAGGGGATGCATAGTTAGAATTGAGGGAATCTTAGCTGAGAAAGCCCTTCTACTTATACTGTAGTATAGAATGATCACATGACATGTTGAAAAACATAAACAACTGCAAACAATCAACATAGGCACATGGTTTTCATGCTAGAACCTGTCAGTTACAAAATATATCCAATGAACCTTCTCCATTAAAATATTCATAGTGTTTCCATATATGGATATTACATATATAGTTCTACCATATACATATACAAGCTTAGGAACCCTTGCTATGCTGCGGGGCGGTCGCTTCACGACTGGCCCCCCAAACCCCCCCACATTGACAACTTTTAAGTATTTCTGAGACTCATTGTTTGAACGGAAAGTGTTTGGGGAACGGAAAGTGTTGGGAGAATGGAAAGTGTTGGGAGAACAGAAAGTGTTGGGAGAACGGAAAGTGTTGGGAGAATGGAAAGTGTTGGGAGAACGGAAAGTGTTGGGAGAACGGAAAGTGTTCTGAGAACGGAAAGTGTTCTGAGAACAGAAAGTGTTCTGAGAACAGAAAGTGTTCTGAGAACAGAAAGTGTTCTGAGAACAGAAAGTGTTCTGAGAACAGAAAGTGTTCTGAGAACAGAAAGTGTTCTGAGAACAGAAAGTGTTCTGAGAACAGAAAGTGTTCTGAGAACAGAAAGTGTTCTGAGAACAGAAAGTGTTCTGAGAACAGAAAGTGTTCTGAGAACAGAAAGTGTTCTGAGAACAGAAAGTGTTCTAAGAATGGAAACATCAATCACAAATGGAAGCCACAGCCCCAAAAGGAAACAATGGTTACAAAAGGAGACAAAGGTTACAAAAGGAAACAACAGTTACAAAGGAAACAACGGTTACAAAAGGAAACAAAGGTTACAAAGGAAACAACGGTTACAAAGGAAACAACGGTTACAAAGGAAACAATGGTTACAAAGGAAACAACGGTTACAAAGGAAACAATGGTTACAAAGGAAACAACGGTTACAAAGGAAACAAAGGTTACAAAAGGAAACAACAGTTACATATTTTATTTTGATTTATTGAATTTTATTTTATTTTATTGTTTTTCATTTCGATTTATTTTATTTTTACATTTTATATTCATTTATTATATTTTATTTGAATTATTCTGATTTTATTGAGGCCAATCAGAGGGAGATGGAGGAAGAAGGAAACAGTACACACAGCAGCTGGACAAAGAGAGAAGGAAATAGTACACACACTCATTGAAGAAAGGGTACACACACCACCTGGAGGAAAGAGAGGGCTGGTCAGAGGAGGATGGTGGAAGAAGGAAATGGTAGACACACTGCAGGAAAGAGAGAGGAGGCCAATTAGAGGATGAAGAGAGAAAGAAATGGTACACGCACCTCCTGGAGGAAAGAGAGAGGAGGCCAATCAGAGGATGACAAAGGGAGAAAGAAACGGTACACCCATCAGCTGGAGGAAAGAGAGGAGGACAATCAGAGGAGGACAAAGGGAGAAAGAAACAGTACACACACTGGCTGGAGGAAAGAGAGAAGGCCAATTAGAGGAGGATGAAGAGAGAAGGAAACCATACACACACCTCCTGGAGGAAAGAGAGAGGAGGACGAAGAGAGGAGGAAACAGTACATGCACCGGCTGGAGGAAAGAGAGAGGAGGACAGAGGGAGAAGGAGCAGTACATGCACTGGCTGGAGGAAAGAGAGAGGAGGGAAAATGGAGAAGGAGCGGTACATGCACTGGCTGGAGGAATGAGAGGGGGCCAATGAGAAGAGGACAGAGAGAGGGAAAGGGAACGCACACCGGCTGGAGGAAAGAGAGGGGGACAATCAGAGGAAGACAAAGAGAGAGGGGAAAGGGAATGCACACTGGCTGGAGGAAAGAGAGAGGGCCAATCAGAAGAGGACAGAGAGAGAGGGAAATGGAACACGCACCAGCTGGAGGAAAGAGAGAGGAGGCAAATCAGTGCAGGACAGAGGAAGAAGGAAATGGTAGATGCACCGGCTGGAGGAAAGAGAGAGGGTCCCAATGAGAGGAGGACGGAGAGAGAAGGAAACGGTACACACACCTGGAGGAAAGAGAGGAGGATGATCAGAGGACAAAGAAAGAGGAAATGGTACACGCACCAGCTGGACGAAAGAGAGAAGAGGTCAATCAGAGGAAGTCAGAGAGAGAAGGAAATGGTACACACACTCGCTGGAGGAAAGAGAGAGGAGGCAGATTAGCACAGGACGGAGGGAGAAGGAAAGAGTACACGCATCACCTGGAGGAAAGAGAGAGGGTGTGCTGTGAATGGGAGTGGGTGCGCAGTGGTGGATGGGTGTGGGAGGATGGGTGCGCAGTGGATGGGTGCAGGTGTGCAGTGGATGGGTGCAGGTGCACGATGGATGGGTGCGCCATAGATGGGAGCAGGTGTATGGTGGATGGGTGCACAGTGGATGGGTGTGCCATGGATGGGTGCATGGTGGATGGGTGTGCCATGGATGGGTGCACAGTGGATGGGTGCAGGTGCGCGGTGGATGGGTGCAGGTGCACGGTGGATGGGTGCAGGTGCACGGTGGATGGGTGCAGGTGGATGGGTGCGGGTGGATGGGTGCGGGTGGATGGGTGTGGGTGGATGGGTGTGGGTGGATGGGTGCGCAGTTGAAAATGCCACGCGTGTATAAAATAATTCCACGTGGGCGAAAATGCTCCTGCAGTGCGGCAATAATACACCTGCAGCATGCCAAATACACCCGCGATTGCATAATTGCTTCCGCATTGGCCAAAATGCCTCCGTGCTGACATAATCTCGGTGCCTGGGCTACTAAAAACGGCAATGTGGACCCACAACCCACCAAGCAAAATTCATATATATGGATACATGATAGGTCATGTTCACAAATATTTTGGTGATTTCTACTATTTTATCTACTGGGATATAGCATATATAAGCTGAAACTACAAAACATTGAATATGTTTTGTAAATCACTGTATATCATTTACCTATGATGATAATATCATATCAAAGTGAAATCATCAATGACATCAACCTGAGACAAGTCGAAGATATTCAAGATTGTCGAAGATATTGTGGAAGAATAGTTGAGTTGGAAGTCAAGTTGGAAAGTCGAAGGAATGTTGAAGAAATATTAACTTGAATATTACTGAAATTTGAGTTTATACATTCATGACAACGAACTCAATCATCGATTAGGACCAAGTTCATTCATAATGTCATTTTTATTGGCCCAATCCCCACTAATCAAAATCTACATCAAACGAGAATACCTCATTGCTCAACTACTCCCAAAAAAAAGCTATGATCAACTGGTTGCTATGACAAATTAATAAGCCCTTAGACCACACACCACTCAACCTCGAGCTTCTGGCACATGGACATCATCCCTTGCATGAACCTACAGTGAATAAAGATGTCAAAGTAGCTATTGAAAAAATGCAAGGTAGTGTACGCATGACAAGGTGGAGGAGGGAAGAATACCTTTGCTCCTGATATGGTTAATCCATGTTGGGAGTCGGGATAATGGCAGCAGCAGGGTCCTGGATCATATGCTACCAAGTGAACTGGCAGTTTGATGCATCATCTGAGTGCCATGGGGTTGAGAGATTTGGCAAGGATTTTGTATGTCATTTTCCACCATGACTGGAGATTATCACTATCCTAAATCTCTAATTTGGGATCACATTGACTTGGCCTTGAAATTTTATTTTGTTAGATGGTGGGATATTTCGATTTGCCTTGCTTACCTCCCTGCATGGATACACACAGCAATCTTGTGACACTTTCAGATATTCTCTGATGACTGTGGGAATTATGATTGTGTTAGATCTTGTTACTGGGTTTGTCCAACATGTTTCTGTCTCATTTTAATTTGATTCACCTTTATTTGACTGACTCATTGATTCATTTTGGTTATTACTAGACTTAGGGTTTAGGGTACAATACTAGTCTCAGAGAGAGGCATAGCAGCTCAATGGGACATACATGAAGTATGGAAACCATATAACATATGAGAAAATAAAGGCAACAAAGATGAAGGTACAAGTGAAAGGTATCTAGGGATATGTTAGACATTGTGCACTCACGTTTGCAGTTAAATCACAACAAATAAGGCAGTGATCCAAGGAGAGGTGCAGAGGGTGCACAGTGACAAAGATGGAGGGATAAAACAAACAAGAGGTGAATAAGTGAGTTGTCTAAAATAAAGATAAATAAACAAAGAAAGTTATCAAAATCAAAGTTGCAAGGTAGAAGATCATAACTCAGGCTCACAGTGGAATCAAGCCAAAGTAAGGGCAGGATGTGATAGAGATGAGTCAGAGGATAGTGACAAGTATTGACACTTGATAGTTTGGATAGAGGGATGACTGGGTAAGTCAGGATGAGGGGGGTGGGATGGTAGAGGCACACTCTATCAGTATTCTCCACTGAGGTGGACTGTCTACCTTTTCGTAGAAGACTCCAAGTGTCAATACTTGTCACTATCCTCTGACTCATCTCTATCACATTCTGCCCTTACTTTGGCTTGATTCCACTGTGAGCTTGAGTTATGATCTCCTACCTTGCAACTCTAATTTTGATACCTTTCTTTGTTTATTTATCTTTATTTTAGACAACTCACTTATTCACCTCTTCTTTGCTTTACCCTTTCATCCTTGTCACTGTGCTCTTCTGCACTCTCCTCTGGAATATTGCCTTGTTTGTTGGGGTTCTGCTGCAAAGGTGAGTGCACTGTGTCTAACTTATCCCTAGATACCTTTGACTTGTACCTTCATCTTTGTTGCTTTTATTTTCTCATATGTTATATGGTTTCCATACTTCATGTATGTCCCATTGAGCTGCTATGCCTCTCTTTGAGACTAGTATTAACCCCTAAATGCTAACTCCATGGACAGCACGGATCGGGAGTTTGAATTAGATGGTACGCACACACCAGTGAAAGGTGTGGCGTGATGCACAATTGTAACCATAATTTAATGAAACCTCCACAGACAGCTGAGGCACATGGTAGAAGACGAATCTGTCACCAGCTCTAAGGCTCCAAAAGAATCCCATATCCAAGACACACACCTCATCACGAACTCTATCGTGTTCCTCGTGAAATTTTCCAGCATTAACGACAACATGCTCCTGTCTTCATTCGTGCAGGGGAATATACCCCACCCGCCTTTGCTGTATTCTTCAGCCAACCAGGCTTGCTCAACATCGCGAGACAAATACTGAACAGCCAACATTTGCCATTATTCGTCCTGACCACCCAAGTAATAATAGTGAGATCCAGGAGGGTGATATTGGTGTTTGTAACGTCGACTTTTTCGAACACCCTGTCATGTATTGGCCATCTACTAACCGTGGAAACCTTGTGAGACGCTGCACGCACCTTAAGTGAGTCCATCGACAATGAGACATGAGAGGCATAATGTTGCCTGGTGGTGGTAGGAATATGGTGTTCCAGAAACTGCTCGATGGAAAGATGGCGAGTGTAGCCTTCAGCACCCTGAAGCTTCGCAATAAAGTATTTGTCCATCGCTGACGTGTCCCTTTCCTTCATCTGCCGTAACTCCAGCGCTCTTGAATTATCTATAATATGGGCATACTCTACTGACACGACATAATTTCCGAGTTCGCGATGCCATGAATTGATTCCAGATTTGTCAGGGTAACTTGTAGAGAGGTTGACTTTGGGGATGGTCATGTGAAGAAGTCATAGAAGGGCTGGGATAAAGGAGTTGGTAAAGGATGTGAATGAGAATCGTGAGCTTCGCTGGACTTTTGATGGCTTCATTATTATCAATTGTGAACTTGTAGTTATGGGATCAATCAATACAACCATGATGAAAACTAACTTGCCCGTCCAATGACAATCCAACGTTTTTTGCTAAAGGGTGGAATGCCTAAAGCAACTGAATCAGAATTGAATTTAGTTGGAGAAAGACACTAAGGTGTCATTATCCTGATTTGTGATGTCTGCTATCTTAATCCAGCTCAAAAATTGTGATAAGGGGCAAGCCGTAAACATGAGTGCCGAGGGACTTCCCTTTTCTCACCAGGAAATGGAGAGCAGAAATGTCAACCATATATCACAATCGTCATGGAGCGTGTCCTGAAACGGCAGCAGGGATTCAGGCAGCAAAAATGGATAGGGGATTCAGCCCCGGGACATGGAACACCTTCTAAGACTGCCATGAAACAGGGTAATGGGCGAAAAGCACTTCCTCAGGGCGAAGAAGGCTAAACTGATAACACACCCTCATTACTCTTTTTTGGTAAGGGGTTGTTCGGGAAGTGTTTGCAGAGTAATTCCATGTGACGAACGGGAAATTTACAAAGGGCTTCTAGCCTCGGACTATTTGCTGGAAGAAGATCCTAGACGGGATGGGAAATAACTGGACACTGTACTGGAGATGAAACCAGATTGGGTGAAAGTGTCGTTTAGGTGGGCGAAGTCATTGAAAGCAGACATGGGGATGGGGAGTGGTGTTGAGGTTGATAAGGTGTCATGGTAGGGCCGTTCGCTGATTTCTCCGATGAGGATTCAGAGGATGATTCGACAAGCTGATAAGATGTAGATGAATGTATAATTTGAGAAAAGATTCTCCTGTATTTAGACTTGAACTAACGGGGCACAAAAGGCTGTGAAAGGGGGATAAGTTCGAAAACAGGAAAAACGGTATTTATGGCTGTATGACTGGAATTGGAGATGGCGCTGATAATGATATATTTATGAATTAGTTTGTGTAGGGTACAGGTGGCTTGAAATTAGCTGTGTGTAGTCTAGTCAAGTTTGGATGTGGCTTATAGGTTGTGATTTGGTACTTTTCTTATTATAGTGCAAGTTTAACTTGATTGAATGAACAGTCATGGTTCAGCTGGAGTCCTTTCAGGTTCAGGAGACGGTGCGGTTTAGAATTAAAATAGGGTGTATGGATCTAAGTTGAGTTTGATGAATAAGGCGTATTCCAGTGGGTCTCCCTGTGAGTTTCAGAATAGATGGACTGCTCAGAGTGTTTTTTCACACTTTGGAGTCTTCTACAAAAAAGGTGGACGGCCCACCTCCAGGGGAAATGTGTTAGAATTGCTCAGATTATATGTCGATCCTTTGCGTATATATGTTTGTATCTTTTTTTAGTCAGGGAAGGTGGAATGGGCCCAGTGTGGGTGGCAAGAGAATATATATTATATTCACCTTTTCCTCCATAACATCTGATCGGCAGCTCCTCAATTGTACTGGTCATTCTTGATATATTAACCACCCTCTCATTGGCATTAACTCAACCTCTGCACCCAAACACCTGCTGCTCGTCCCAGTCTTTGCCGCTACTTCATTGCTACACCATTGAAGGAAATAGTGCCAAGGTTTTCTTTTGTTTCTGCATCTCCCTTAAGGGAACAATGATGTGAATGATGAGGCCTTCGGAGCTAGGGATTTGTGTGCCTGGCGGGATTTGAAAGCAGGAGCAGTCCATCCATCTGGTGCAGGACAGTGCAGTTGGAGCCTCAGGGACAGTGTGGGTGGAGAAGGGAGGTATTATTAGGTTAACATTATATTAAGATAAACTGCAAGCCTGGGGAGCAAGTTGAATGACTCTCTATGTAGGGCAGAAACTGCAACTTAGATAGAGCAGTGTAGAAGTAACTGATGCTATAACTAGGCTTCCAGTTGAGGTTTCTACTCCTCAACTGGGGCTAACTATATACTCGATTACATGGTCTGTGTATAGGTCTGTGCTCAGTCACAAGGACAAGGAACTCAGGACTATGTCACTAAACTAATAATACTATCATGGAAGTCCATGAACCAGTGATAACCTAAGCAGTCACAAAACAAGGTATGAGGTCATACTATTCGATGATACCTCATATTCCAACACATTATAGTGTGTAATGAAAGGACGAGGGCTTGCTGCACATTTTGATTGTGGCAGGTACCCTGTTGCTGCCATTGTGCTGACTGCCAATGTGTGTTACCGTACCAAGAGCGAAGGGCTTCTTCCCTCCTCCACCTCACCATGTGGGCGTTACCTCAGATTTTTGATCAACACTTTGACGTGTTTATTTACAGTAGGTTCATGTGAGAGATAAAGTCAGTTTGCTGGAAGGGTGAGGTTGTGTGAGGGTTTATTAATTTGTGGTAGCAACAAGTGGATGATAGCTTCCTTTGGGGTAGTTGGCCAAGGAGGTATTCCCATTTGATGTAAATTCCAATTAGTGGGGAATGTGCTGAGAAAAATGACATTTGAAATTTGGCCCTAATCGAGGTATCGAGGTTTCAATCTCTCAAGGACATACATCTCATTTTTTGATATTTTATTAATATTCATTCAACTCAACCTTTGGTACTTGTTGTAGTGCTTAAAAGACCGCCATTGCATGTAAGCAATTTGTTTGATCTAAGTGAGAAATCAGTGGATTTGTGATATCACGTGACCTCACAGACCCAGTGGTCTTCATCCTCACAACCTGCTAACCAATCATCAACTAAGAACCTACTTCATATGACCACCAGACGCACATCTGTTGAAGAAGAAAGCTTCGTTTTTCACCACCTGACTTATTTCTCTTAAAGACACAACACTACTTTGGCACTCATTGACACCCACATTATTGAACCAATTCCTCAGATCAATGACCGGGAACTGGCAATCTTGAAGTTTGGTGGCGGAATCCAGTGTTTGTCCACTGAATGTTGGTATTGCTCTTGGGCGGACTTTATTGCAGTCCAGAGTTCCTCATGGAGCTCGTGGAGGTCCATGGTGGACTCTTGAGCATGAGCAAGGTGAGATTTTGTTCTGGATGTACTGTAATATTTGGATTATTCCTTTATTTGAAAAGAATGGGGAAAGGCCAGTAATGGCCAAGGGTGCATTGTTGTAAGCAAATTCTGCAAGTGGTAACAAGGATTTCCAATTGTCCTGTTGATAATTGCAATATACATGGAGATATTGTTCCAATGTCTGGTTGATGTGTTTGGTTTGTCCATTGCCTTCTGGGTGATGTCTGGACATGAAATGTAGTTTCATGTCCAAGGATTTCCTGAGGGATCTAAAGAAGTGAGATACAAACTCTGATCCTCAGTCGGAAGTTATGTGGGATGGAACTCCGTGCTTGGAAAATACGGGGATAATAAAAAGTTCTGCTAACTGCATGGACATAATTGTATCATATATACTGTAGGGATGAATATACCTTGTTTTAAAAATCTGTCAACAATGACTAGAATGGCGGAAAGCCTTTGGAGTCTGGTAGGTGTTCAATGAAATCCATAGAGATAGAATTCCATGGGTGTTCCGGTACTGGGAGTTGTTTCAAAAGGCCGTATGGCTTGTGTCGCTGAGATCTCGAGCGGGGACAAGTAGTGCATGATTTACAATAGTGCTTAATGAATCCACAGAGTCTGGGCCAAGTATATTCTCTTCTTATTAGTGATAGAGTTTTGTTGTATCCGAAATGTCCTGAGAGTGGATGATCATGTTTGTACTGAAGGATCCTGAGGTGGAGGCCGTCAGAGTCCAGTACATAGATCTGATCATCAAGTCTAATGAAACATGCTGATCAAGAGACCACCGGGGTTGATCGGGGTCCACAGGATTGTCAAGGTGTGCTTTAGTTATCGGGCCTAGCAGAATTGCCGATAGAATATCTTGATGTAGCTTCTCAATATCCATAATGATATTTCCACGGACAATGGGATTGATGAGGAAAGTTGTGCAGACCGATGCGGTAAGTTGTTGATTCGTGAAAATAGGTTTCAGGTTGTGTGGATTTACCATTGCATAGTCGTTGCTCCCCTCTTGAGGATAGACATCCCATCATCTAGTTAAAGTGTCAGGTTTGCCACTGAGACGGCCGGGTTGAAAACAGATAGTCATATTGAAGGTGGATAGGTATTCAGACCAGTGGGCCTGCTGGTGGATCAAAGGTTTTGTAGTAGAAAAATATTCCAGGTTTTTGTGATCTGTTACAATGTCAATTGGAGTTCCCAAATAGTGTCGCCACATTTTGAAAGCTGAAAAAATTGCCAGGAGTTCCTTATCATGAATGTTGTAATTGAGCTCTGCTCCGGTAAAAGTCCAGGACAGAAAAGCCACAGGGTGGACTTCTCCATCGGAGTCCTGGATAGACAGAATGGCTCCAAGTGCATAGTCTGAGGCATCTGTTTCAACAATGAGTGGGAAGTCCAGTTTCCAGTGTGACAGAATAGGAGCTGAAGAAAAAGAATTTTTTAAAAGATTGAAAGCTTTTTGACACTTATCATTAAAATTCCATGGAGTATCCTTATGCATAAGATGGGTAAGGGGAACCATGATGTCGGAATATCCACAAATAAACCATCAGTAAAAATTGGCAAAGCCAAGGAAGGATTGTATATCTTTAACTTTTCAGGGTTCAGGCCAATCTTTGATGACTTGCACTTTAGTTTCATCCATGTGGAGTCTGTCAGGTCCCATTATGAAACCCAGGTATTCCACGGAGTCCGTGTCAAAAGTACATTTTTTACCATTCACGAATAAACCATGTTGTCTGAGTCTCCAGAGAACTTCATGGACTTGTTTGTCGTGTTCCATGGGATTCTCGGAGTAGATAAGAATGTTGTCCAAGTAAACAATGATGCATACATCGAGCATGTTGGAGAAAATGTTGTTGATAAAATGTTGAAAAACAGATGGAGCATTGGTGAGTCCAAAGAGCATCACCAACCACTCAAAGGCCCCATAACAGGTTCTAAAAGTGGTTTTCCATTCGTCACCTGTGGCAATCCAGACCAAATGATAGGCATGTTTGAGATCTATGTATTTTGGTGTAAATCTGGGCATTCTGTGGGGAATCGAGCAGATCAGATATAAGTGGAAGTGGATACTTATCCTTTTTTGTGACAGCATTGAGTCCTCTGAAATCAACACATAGTCTAAGGGATCCATCCTTTTTTCTGACAAACAGAACAGGTGCTCCAAAAGGAGACTTAGAGGGTCTGATAAAACCTATGGACAAATGTTCATCCAGGAAATTGTGGATTGCAGAAAGTTCTGTGGACAAGAGCGGGTAAATATGTCCTAGGGTTGGCTGGGTGCCTTCTTTGAGATTCCATTTTTAAGTCGTATTCTCTGTGGGGCAGAAGCCAGTCAGCTTTCCGCTTGCTAAAAACATTCACAAAGTCATGATATTTCTCCAAGACACCTTTTAGGTCAGTGGCTTACTCAGATGCGGATACCGGAGTTGAAAAATGTCCAGTTGCTTCATCAATTTTTAGGTTGATAGTGAACACCTGGGACCTGTCCATTTTTGTAGCCCTAATAAAAGCTGCAGCATTAATTAGAGAAATAGATGGAGGTGCCATGGGTTCCAGGGAAGCCATGGGTGCTGTAGGGATCACAGGAGTCCTCAAGACTGCAGGTGCCGGGAAGGCCATGGGTGCTGTAGAGGCCATGATGGGCACAGTTTCCTTGGCTGCCATGGGAGTCCAGAATGTTATACTGTTAGCTATACAGTCAATCAACACATTGTAGCGGGTAAGCTAGTTGTGTCCTAGGACCACCGAGTAGGACCACCGAGCAACTTGAGTCTAACTGGGTCACATAGAAAGTGACCAATTGAGATGTTCCACATGGGAAACAGATGGATAAATCACAAGCTTGGGTAACAACTGAATTACTTGTGCCATTGAAGAGGCAGAGGCCAATGGGATTTATCGGATAAGTTGACAACAAATTCTTTTGTGTGAATTTTGTATCTAAAAAACAATGAGTCGAGCCAGAATCTATAAGAGCTGAAAAAACGAATTTTGGAATCATATTAGACATAAGTTTAACGAAAAATGAATCAGAATGCGAAAGAGCAGCTGTGTTGAGATGGGTAAACTCTTGAATGTGCAGAGAGGCAATGCAACCCCCAACCCACGTGGAGTCCACGAGGTTGCTTACTCTTTTTTCGAGTCCGAAGCCAGCTTGTCCTTCAACGGGGTTTTTGTGGAGGTCTTGGCTGTTCAACCCTTTGCAGAGTTTGCTTTTGCCAGTGGACATTCTGGGACTCGATGACCAGGTTTCCCGCACAAGAGACAGAGGTTATTGTCCATATGACGTTGTCTTTCCTGTGGGGTCAATTTGCCATCGGGTCTGAGTTTGCCTGTGAGGTCGGGTTTTCCAGTCTGCTTGCCAGACTGTTGACCTTTGTTGTTGTTGTTGTTAGAAGACTTTTTATTGTTCTTCTTGTCGGATTGCATGGAGTTCTGGTTGCTGGTTGATGAGTTGTTATTCAACAATGTTTTATTGGCCGTGGACTTGTTTACTTTGTCCACAGAGGTCTCACAGGCAACTTCTGTGTGATGTTCCCAATAACATGCATCCACGTTTTGGGCCTTTGAGGCACATATTGGACAGGGTTTTTGGCTTGCCATCTTCTCCTTTCGAGACTTCATCTTTAAGGAAGGATGGCAGACCGGTGTAGAATTGGTGGCAGAGAGCGGGATCGCCCCACTGACAATGAGCTGCAAGATTATTGAATTGGACGATGTAGTCCATGATGCACTGCATGTCCTTCATTGGAAGATTTGTGAGACTGTTCTCGGCATCTCCTGTTGGGTCATACAGGCCAAAGTTGGTTTCAAGCTCCTCAACAAAAGCATCCCAATCTTCGAGCCAAAGCAGCTCTTCCTCGGAAAGTCCGCTAAAAGCCAGTTCGAACTATTTCAATGCGGATCCCGACAAGTACAAAAAGCGCATAGTTGACTTTTCGGGAGTCTGTGAGAAGGCGGCGGATCGATTGCGGAAATTGAAGTGACATTGCATGAGGAAAGTAGAGAGTTTGTTTGGGTTGGAACCCATGAAGGTGTAATGTATTCAGGGGATTCTCTTAGATAGCTCAATATATGCTATAGTGTCACAGAGCTTCAACAATAAAACAAGCAAAGGTCCAGTAATTTAAATACTGATAGATTAATGAGCTGCGCTATTAAGCTTAAACAACTCAAATCAATGCTTATTTTGATTATTGAAAGGTTCAAAAGAACTGTGTATGACTCTTTTAGCAATTAAAGAACTATTCCTTGAGAATA
The DNA here is from genome assembly GCA_015178975.1 of Hysterangium stoloniferum. Classification (NCBI taxonomy): domain Eukaryota; kingdom Fungi; phylum Basidiomycota; class Agaricomycetes; order Hysterangiales; family Hysterangiaceae; genus Hysterangium; species Hysterangium stoloniferum. Next base: position 49,138 of record WHVD01000102.1, read on the forward strand.
GGGGCTGGAAGCTGAATATATGCGCAGTAACTTGGCAGAGACTTGATATAAGAGCTTCGGATTCTTGTATGCTTATTTGTAACTATTAATAGTTATTTAACAAGGTGTTAAATAATTTATTAATAGAGAAAATAATATGTATTGGATTATCTGAGTGCTTGTACTTGATTAATTCAATAAACTTAGGGCTGGGCCTTGAGTAATCTAGTATTGGCAGGGATTTCAGTAAGGATACTTATTAGGTTTATTATGTAATTAATAAGCCTAAAGGGTAGCTGTGAGGCTGGGGGAACTTAGATGACTAGCTAAGTCCAAGAGTTGCTGACAAAGATTCAAGATGCTGCAAGTGTAGGTGCTTGCAGTGAGTGTATCAGACTAAGGCTATTATTGTCCTTAGGATGATGAGGTAAGCTTCTGTGCTGTACTGTAATATATGTGTGAGATAGATTGGTTTTATTGGAAACTTGGCCCTCCTTATATACATTTTGATAACTCAATGATTAGCTAACTATTTAGTTTATGAGGTCATTAGTGAGATCATAATGACCTCATATTCTACTCATTATTTACCCTTTGTCTATCATGTGATTCTCTTCTCTGAGACAAGGGTTGTAACCTCTTGCTTGAACATGAAGGTTCAAGGCCGCGGTCCCGGGATGGAAGCAAACGATGAGTCGGCGGAACCTAATAATGACTCGGGTAGTCACATCCGTGACTTGTGTGACATCCCGACACCGGAGGCTTATCTAATAGGTCACATGACTTCAAAAATGCGCAAACTGGGGTGCCGAAAGGTAATAACTAAGTAAATAAAATATAAATAATTAGTTAAAAATTATAATAAAATAAATAAGATATAATAGCATTATATGAGCTCATATATGCTATTATTATGCGAAGTTAAAAGGAATAAGGCCTATTTTTCACAATAAAAATATAATAAAAATACAATAAATTTGAAAGAATATTAAATAATCCACAGAAAATTAAGAGAATATTATGAGATGATGCTGATACATCACAGAAGGGTTCCAGAGCATTGACTTTTGACTGTGGAAGTTCTGGATCTTTCTTTTTGCCTTCTCCAAGCATATGATTCATCAACCTTTCTAAAGTGATTGCTAAATACTCAGAGGTGGGATCTGAAAGCGGCAGTCAATTGCTAGATGGAGGATTTTCAACACCCTTTGCCCTTGTCAGGGGCCATGGACTTGTCCTTATGCTCAGATTCATCCTGGTTTTCCGGGACTTCTTCGATACGGGCTTCTTCCATGGCTTCTGACTGGTTTGCAAGCATCTGGCTGGTATACAAAGTTAATGGGGAATGAAGAGTCGATGGTCCAGGTAATGATGCCTGTGCATGCACTTTTCTTCTTAGTGGCATATTGAACAACCTGCAAGTCTTAGTCAGAAAATACTGTTAGGGTACGTACACGGCGGGTTTCCAGAGAAACCCATGGGATATCCAGTAGGACTTGGCTTCAGCTTATAGGCTGCACCCTCATGAGATCGTGTTGTCCAATTTCAGACAGGCAGATGGGAATCCCGGGGAGTCTGGGCAGGGTTCATGGGTCGAGGGGTCATGTCAGAGGTCGTGGGTCAAGAGGTCAGGAGTTGAGATAAATAAGAGAGATAGATGTGTCGAAGCCCATGGGCTCTGACTAGCGAGAGCAGTGTAATTCAAGGAGTTTAGAGTGGAAAATGTATTAGATTACTGGGGGGAATCTAAGCCGATTTTCTGACTGGATTGTATGCACAACATCTGCCAGACTATATAGACCATGGAATGAATGACATACCAAATCCAGTAATTATGAAACAAAACTAGCAAAACATGAAACGAGAATAGTAAACACCAAATTTGGTGTTAGGAATGGGACGGAATGGAGTGGAGTCCGAATTGTGACAAATAATAAACCATAATGGGAAACAGAGCGGGAGCGGAGTCTGAATCGTGACAGGTCATTTGACCAAAATGGGAATGGTGCTCAGTTAGAGGGATGACAGGTTTTCCGAGTGGGGTCCAGTGACTGATGCGTGGCAGGAGGTCGGACATAGACAGGGATGGTGTCTGGTGGGTATTCCAGTGATTGATACATGACATAATGAAGTCAAACATGGACAAGTCTGACATACAGAGTCTGGCGGGAATTCCAGTAAACTGACAATTGGTGCGTATAAGTTAGTGCCCGGAATCTGGCAGGAATTCCAGTTGTAACACACAACTTCGGCACTAGAGTAAAGGTTGTGTATACACAGTTGTTCATCCTGGATGGACACCTGCATACATGCAACACCTGCAGCTTCAGGGCTAGAGTAAAAGTTGCATGTGCAGTTGTTCATCCTGGATGAACACCTGCATACACACAACACCCACAGCTTCAGTGCTAGAGTAAAATTTGTGTATGCACAGTTGTTCATCCTGGATGAACAGCTGCATACACACAATGCCCACAGCTTCAGCACTAGAGTAAAAGTTGTGTGTGCAAAGTTGTGTGTGCATAGTTGTTCATCCTGGATGAACAGCTGCATACCCGCAACATCTGCAGATTCAGCACTAGAGTAGAAGCTGTGTGTGCACAGTTGTTCATCCTGTATGAGTAGCTGCATATATGCAACACCCACAGCTTTGGTGCTAGATAAAAGTTGTGTGTGCACAGTTGTTCATCCTGGATGAACAGCTGAATACACACAACACCCATAGCTTCAGTTCTAAAGTAAAAGTTGCATGTGCACAGTTGTTCATCCTTGATGAACAGTTGCATACACACAACACCCATAGCTTTGGCACTAGAGTAAAAGTTGCACCTGGATGAACAACTGCATACCCGCAACACCTGCAGCTTTGGCACTAGAGTAAAAGTTGCATGTGCACAGTTGTTCATCCTGGATCAACACCTGCATACATGCAACACCTGCAGCTTTGGCGCTAGATCAACGTTTTGTGTGCACAGTTGTTCATCCTGGATGAACAGCTGCATACACGCAACACCCACAGCTTTGGTGCTAGAGTAAAAGTTGCATGTGCACAGTTGTTCATCCTGGATGAACAGCTGCATACATACAACACCCACAGCTTTGGCGCTAGTGTAAAAGTTGTGTGTGCACAGTTGTTCATCCTAAATGAACACCTGCATACACACAACACCTACAGCTTCAGTGCTAGATAAAAGTTGCATGTGCACAGTTGTTCATCCTGGATGAACAGCTGCATACCCACAACACCCACAGCTTTGGCGCGAGAGTAAAAGTTGTGTGTGCACAGTTGTTCATCCTGGATGAACACCTGCATACATGCAACACCCGCAGCTTTGGTGCTAGATAAAAGTTGCATGTGCACAGTTGTTCATCCTGGATGAACAGCTGCATACATGCAATACCCACAGCTTTGGTGCTAGAGTAAACATTGCATGTGCACAGTTGTTCATCTTGGATGAACAGCTGCATACATGCAGCTTTGGTGCTAAAGTAAAAGTTGTGTGCACACAGCTGTTCATCCTGGATGAACACCTGCATACATGCAACACCCACAGCTTCAGCATTAGAGTAAAAGTTGTGTGTGCACAGTTGTTCATCCCGGATGAACACCTGCATACACATAACACCTGCAGCTTCAGTGCTAGAATAAAAGTTGCATGTGCATAGTTGTTCATCCTGGATGAACAGCTGCATACATGCAACACCTGCAGCTTTGGTGCTAGATAAAGTTGCATGTGCACAGTTGTTCATCCTGGATGAACACCTGCATACACACAACTTTGGCACTAGAGTAAAAGTTGTGTGCACACAGCTGTTCACCCTGGTCCCTAGATGCCCTACCCTATGTAAAAGGGATCTGGTCCCTCGATGAACCCTACCAGACCCATATAACCCTAATGGTACTCATGAATAGGCTTAGATAATCAGCATTTGTAATAGCATGTCTGGCCTCCAACAGTTTGTTTACACAATTTCCCAGATTCTCTTTCTTCCACCGGTATAATCAGGTATGTCTCATGTCTCATGCTAATCGATCTTCTTCCCTTCATTCTCTTTCTCTTCCTCCTTCTTCAATAGGTCATGCCCAAGGCATGTGCCCTTTCTTTCTTTCTTTGTCCTGCTCTGATCAGGCTCCTCTCTCCTTTTCGCAGAATGTGTGTGCACCATTTCCTTCTCTCTCCACCCTCCTCTGATCAGTCCCCTCTCTCTTTCTTCCAGGAAGTGTCTGTACCCTTTCTTTCTCTCTCCATCCTTCTGATCTGGCCAATCTAATCTCACTTGCATCCAGGAAGTGTGTATATCCTTTCCTTCTCTCTCTATCCTGCTCTGACCAGGCCCCTCTCCCTTGCCTCCAGGAAGTGGGTATACCCTTTCCTTCTCTCTCCATCCTGCTCTAATTGGACCCCTCTCTCTTCCTCCAGAAAGTGCATGTACCCTTTCCTTCTCTCCCCATCCCTGCTCTGATCCGGTGTTAGGATACACACACAGGCCGGGTTTCCGGAGAAAGCCGCGGGATATCCGGTAGGACTTGGCTTCAGCTTATAGGCTGCGCCCTCGCTAGATCGTGTTGTCCAATTTCAAATGGACGGACGGGGATCCCGGGGAGTCCGGGCGAGGTTCGTGGGTCGTAGGTCGTAAGTCGGGGGTCGTGGGTCGTGGGTCATGGGTCGTGGGTCGTGAGTCGAGTTGGTTGAGAGAGATAGATGCGCCGGAGCCCGTGGGCTCCGACTAGTGCGAGCAATGTGAATCGAGTAAGGTTTTAGAGCGGAAAATATTATTAGATTACTGGGGGGAATCTAAGCTAATTTTCTGACTGGATTGTATGTACAACAACTGCCAGTTTATATAGACCATGGAGTGAATGACATACCAAATCCAGTAATGGCAAAACGAAACTAACAAAACATGAAACGGGAATAGTAAACACCAAATTGGTGTTAGGAACGGAACGGAACGGAACGGAACGGAACGGAACGGAACGGAACGGAACGGAACGGAACGGAACGGAACGGAACGGAACGGAACGGAACGGAACGGAACGGAACGGAACGGAACGGAACGGAACGGAACGGAGCGGAGTCCAAATCGTGACAAAGCATAACCCATAACGGGAAACGGAGCGGGAGCGGAGTCCTAAATCGTGACAGGTCATTTGACTAAAACGGGAACGGGGCTCAATTAGAGCGGTAACGGGATTCTAAGCGGGGACCAGTGACTGATGCGTGGGACGAAGACGGACATAGACAGAGACGGAGTCCAGGGGAAGTCCGGTGACTGATATGTGTCGTAATGAGGTCGAACGTAACGAGTCTTGACATAACGGAGTCCGGGCGGGAAATCCTATAAACAGACGATTGGTGCTTGTAGCGCGTGGGGGCGTACGGGTTAGTGCCCGGAGTCCGGCGGGATTGTCCGGTCGTAACGTCCGGCTCCTCTCTTTCCTGCAGGAAGTGCATGTACCCTTTCCTTCTCTCTCTGTCCTCCTGTGATCTGGCCTGTCTCTCTTTCCTTCAGAACATTTATGTACCCTTTCCTTCTCTTTTTGTCTTGTCTTTATCGCTCTAATCTGACTCCTCTCTCTTTCCTCCAGTTGGTGCAATCAGCACTGGCCAAGCTTTTGGACCAAAGTTCAGTATCTCATATTGGGATGAAAACCCAGTTGAGATTTGTTGACAGTGGACTTTTGAGCTGACATTTCAAGTGCAATTTCAGTCATTGCTGCACTTTTGAAGAACTCTACATGCTCTATTCAATCAAGAGCAGCATTTACCATGGCAAAGCTTTCAGAAGAACAAGGTTTGATCCAATATAATGGGTATTTCCACAAACTAACTGCCTGTCATACTACTCACCATGACATCATATGGTGGGCCGGGCCCATATAATGTCACTGCATTATGAACTGGTGTTTTGGTTCATAGAAGTATATTTAGAAATTGGGTACTAGTACAGGGACAGATGCCCTGCATTGAGGCCCATCTCAGAGGGGGTTCATTTTCTAGAGTGGGCATCACCACTTCTTATCCACAGGCCAAGTCCTAATTTTTCCTGGAAAAAAAAGACAGGTAAAAGTTGGGTGGATGTATGGAAGATGATGGAGTTGAAGGGGAATACAAGGAGTCATTATCACAGTAAGGCACTGTTGGAGAACTTGGGAAAAGTGGGGCTAAAACAAAGTGTTCAGCTTTTTCCCTTTTATACAGTCTAGATAAAAAAGATGTCCCCCAAGACATAAAGAAGATCTGAGATATGTCAGCAATTATAAAGAAATGAAACAAGTCAGGTGTGAAACTAACAGGATAACAGAGTGAAACAGGTTAGAGTCTAAAACACAATGTCACTCTGACACACTTGACACAGTAGACTTTGGTGGAAGGATTCCGAAAGGTTACTCAGGCTACATCAACACATACAAGTGCATGGGTAAATTCAGAATGAGGTGATGGCTTGGTAGGTAACACAGGCAGGTGTCTGATTACTAGTGGTTGAAAAGCAATGGAATATCTAACAATGAGATGGGAAGGATGAGGGAGGAGCATGCTGAGTTCTGCAACAACTATCATGTCTGAAATATTACCTAAGTATCAGGCAAAAATCCGACAATGAGAAGAAGAGAAGACATACTATGAAGGTTAGCATTACTTCCTCTGGTTAGCCCTCTCTAACTTGGCCTGCAGTTTTCATCTTTCCTCCAAACCCATTTCCATACCCTTTTGTATACCCTCTTCCATAGCAGTCTGCTCATGTCCTTTGAGCTCAACTTCAGGTTGCTCTCGTGCTAGGCAAATCTGTCACCAACTATAAGCCTCCAAAAGAATCCCCATATCCAAGACACACACCTTATCACAAACTCTATTGTGTTCCTCACGAAATTTTCCAGCAATAATGGCAATGTGCTCCTGGCTTTGTTTGTGCAGGGGAATACCCCCCCACCTGCCTTTGCTGTATTTTTCAGCCAACCTGAGACAAAGACCTGTCCACATGAAATCTATATGTGTCTTCCAACACCCTCCATATCCAAGTACCAATAGCACTGCCTACTGAAGAGCCAATATTGGCCATTATTAGCGCTGACCACCCAAGCAGCAATAGCCAGATCGAGGAGAGTGATATTGGCATTTGTAACACCAACTTTTTTGAGCATCTTGTTGTGTCTTGGGTCATCCACTAACCATGGAAACCTCATCAGAAGCTGCACACTCCTTGTTCAATGATGAGACATGAGAAGCATAATGATGCCTGGTGGTGATAGGAATATAGTCTTCTGGAAACTGCTCAATGCAAAGATCACGAGTGCAGCCATCAGCATGCTGAATCTTAGCTATGAAGTATTCATGCACCACTGACGTATCCCTTTCCTTCATCCGCCATAATTCCAGCACTCTTGAATGATCCATAATATGGTCATACTCTGCTGACATGACATAATTGCAGAGTTCGTGATGCCATGAACCGATTCCAAATTTGTTGGGACATCCTGTAGATAGGCTGGCTTCGGGGTTGGCCATGTGAAAAAGTCATATAAGGGCTGGGATCAAGCAGTTAGTAAAGGATGTGAGTGAGAATTGTGAGCTTCTCTGGACTTTCCAAGGCTTCATTATTATCAACTGTGAGCTTGTTGTAGTCATGCAATCGATTGATACAGCCATGATGAAAACTGACTTGCCTGTGCAATGACAACCCAATGTTTTTTGCCAGAGGGTGGTGTTAGGATACACACACAGGGTGGGTCTCCGGAGAAACCCGTGGGATATCTGGTAGGACTTGGCTTCAGCTTATAGGCTGCGCCCTCGCTAGATCGTGTTGTCCAATTTCAAACAGGCGGATGGGAATCCCGGGGAGTCCGGGTGGGGTTCATGGGTCATAGGTCATAGGTCGGAGGTCGTGGGTCGTGAGTCGAGATAGTTGAGAGAGATAGATGTGCCGGAGCCCGTGGGCTCCAACTAGTGAGAGCGATGTGAATCAAGCAAGGTTTTAGAGCAGAAAATGGATTAGATTACTGGGGGGAATCTAAGCTAATTTTCTGACTGGATTGTATGTCCAACATCTGCCAGTTTATATAGACCGTGGAGTGAATGACATACCAAATCCAGTAATGATGAAACGAAACTAACAAAACATAAAACGGGAATAATAAACACCAAGTTTGGTGTTAGGAATGGGACGGAATGGAGCGGAGTCCGAATTGTGACAAAGCATAACCCATAACGGGAAATGGAGCGGGAGCGGAGTTCAAATCATGACAGGTCATTTGACTAAAACAGGAACGGGGCTCAATTAGAGTGGTGATGGGATTCTGAGCAGGGTCCGGTGACTGATGCATGGGACAAAGATGGACATAGACAGGGACGGAGTCCAGGGGAAGTCCAGTGACTGATATGTGTTGTAATGAGGTCGAACGTAATGAGTCTTGATGTATGGAGTCTGGGTGGGAATTCCTATAAACAGACAATTGGTGCGTGTAGGGCATGGTGGCGTACAGGTTAGTGCCCGGAGTCTGGCAGGATTGTCCGGTCATAACAGTACCCTCCCTTTATGCCAAAGTCCCAAAGAGGCTCTAGGCCTAGATAAGGTTCTTGTTGGCTATGCACATGTGTCAAAAGTCATGTTGGTTACACGTATGTGTCAAAGAGTCATATGATCTGGAAGGTAAGGTTCAAACGTGACGAGCCTATATATAAATTTGAAAAAATAGAAATTTCTTCTTCTTTATTACCCCCATCATCAACAAAATGGGACCGAAGCCAACACTGAGATGGGTGATGCCAACTGCTGGACCTTCCACGGGTACTGCACATTGGGCAACTTGGAGTGTGGCCCAACTCTTGGTGCAGTGAGAAGAGCAATGCCAGCTTCGTGAAGAAGCAGAAAGGGAAGCCAGGGAGGCCGAGGAGGCCTTGGACAGGGAGTGCCAGGCGGCATCGGCTGCGGAGGAGGCTGAGAGGCAGAGGCAAAGAGATGAGGAGGAGGCTGTGCAGGTGGCCACAGAGAAGGTGCGGGTGGCTGCGGACAGAGCTGCAATTGTTGCGGGAAAGGTAAGTCCCAATATTCCAACTTGTCGTTTATTTTGACTTGGCATTTTCAGTGCAAGGTGACAGAGGTGGAGTCCAAGTCCAAGGGGAGCCAGAGAGCCCCCAAAAGGTAAGGCTCATGTCCGTGGGATAACCGTCGAACTGACCGTATCAACAGAAGGCAAGGAAGGCGGCGCCAGTCCATCTTCCAATGTGGAACGATCCGCAGTGTTCCAGTTGCAATGACCGGAACACAGAATGCAATCGAAAATCTGGGTGGGGAACGGGGTGCTACCAATGCGTGCACCTCAAGGCGAGGTGCTCGTTCATCCACAAGCAACCCATGGGATCCAGGGCACGGGACATTAGTGGGACAGATGGATTTTCCAGTTTGGATGAGGTTCTGGGACAGATTGCCAAGGGCATAGAGGCCCAGAACATGTTGCTCAGAAGAAGCAACAAGGTGCAAGTGGTGGTGATGAATGAGCTCCGTGGGCTCCGCTCAGAATTTTGGAAGTTCCTAGCAGAGTTTGGTGGATATATATATGAGGAGCCACAAGCCAGAAGTTCTGAGCCAGGTCAGATGAGGATGGGGTCGCCGCGGAGGTGGAGGAGCTCCTTGAGGAGGTGGCTGAGGAAGTGGGGAAAAAACACAGTCCCATAAATGTAGACTGAAAAAGTAATATAGAATAAAAGGAATAATTGAATCATAAAAGTAAAGTGTGAAAAGGATAAAAGTCAAAGTCAAAGTCAAAGTCCACAGAGAATCCGCTCAAGGACTTGACAAGACATGTCAGAACCTGTAAAAGCAAAGAGAGACATAGGGCAACAGGGAATAGTGAAAATGAGTCCAAACGTAACACAGGGTCCGTGGAGTGTGGTCAGAGAGAGGATAATGGTCCAGGTTTGAGTGGGTAAGCTGTATGAAAGTCAGTAACGATTTCCATGGCATTACCGAGTTCCGTGGCCAAAATCCATGAACTTTCTTCATCGGTGCCCTCATAACCCACCGACCAAGTAAAGCAGTTTACAAGTGTGTCGATGCTTATCAATTTTTGAATCTAAAATCTGTGAGATTTCAAACTCAGGTTCTCCGTCAATGATGACCGGAGGAGGCGGAGATTGCACGCGATCTGGGATAGTGTTAGCAGTACAAGGTTCTAACATAGAAACATGAAATATCGGGTGTACCGTGCACATGCTATCCAGAAGCTGTAGAGTCCAAGAGACTGAACCTACTTGTGCGATAATTTCAAATGGACCTAAATATTTTTCAGCAAGCTTCATTGATGGACAGGTAGTCTGGAAGCATTGAGCTTTGACATAAACATGGTCACCAATCTTGAAGTTGGGTGGCGGGATCTGGTGTTTGTCCACTGAATGTTGGTATTGCTCTTGGGTGGACAATATTGCAGTCCGGAGTTCCTCATGGAGCTCGTGGAGGTCCGTGGTGAACTCTTGAGCGCGAGCAGAGGCGAGATTTCATTCTGGATGTACTGTAATATTTGGATTATATCCTTTATTTGCAAAGAACAGGGAAACGCCAGTAGTGGCCAAGGGTGCATTGTTGTAAGCAAACTTTGCAAGTGGTAACAAGGATTTCCAATTGTCGTGTTGATAGTTGCAATATACGCAGAGATATTGTTCCAATGTCTGGTTGATGTGTTCAGTTTGTCCGTCACCTTCCGGGTGATGTCCGGATGTGAAATGTAATGTCATGTCCAAGGATTTTCTGAGGGATCTAAAGAAATGAGACATGAACTCTGATCCTCAATCGGAAGTCATGTGGGATGGAACTCCGTGCTTGGAAAATACGTGAATAATAAAAAGTTCTGCTAACTGCATGGATGTAATTGTGTCATATGTAGGGATG
>WHVD01000102.1:65000-319407 GCA_015178975.1 Hysterangium stoloniferum
TCATAATGAGTCTCCTAACCCTCATTCCATAATTTCCAGACCAGGACAGGTGGGCTAATTTGATCTACTGGTGCAGAGCCACCTCAAGAAACATCAATGTATAGTGCAGTGAGAGCACGTGACTCGTTGAGGCTGGGGGGTCATTTGAGCACTTGGGATATGAGCCTCATGTACATTCTGTCAATCATTGATATTCTAATTAGTACTAAAATATATATGATTAATAACAGACAAAAAAAGGTTCCATATTGATGAATGTGATGATCGGTAAATGCCACTCAGCTATGTTGGTAGTCACAAATGGCTGCATGGCATTGCAATGAGGCTAAGGTGAGGTATACCAAAGCTCTCTATAGGGGTCATAAGAACCTACGGCAAATAATATTGCTCATGGACTGGCAGCTTAATCTTCTGTTATCTTTAAAACCTTTACAAAAGATATATTTTGTCATTTTCTTGAAGAGGCCCATCATCTATATTTCGCCATCTCTCAGCTGATGTCAGGTGACACTAGCAGAGACCTTTTCTCTTTGACTCCAGGATGTACTCATGAGGTATATCAGGTTAACATCTGCATCAATGAGGACCAATTCTCCTTCACTGATTATATGATCATCCAGAAGGTTACATGGTACAAGACCCTGTTAGATCACTACCAACATGAATTTCTTCTTGTTGAGTTCAAACATGCAAAACTGGTTAGAGAAACATTATATTGCATAGTTACAAGAGGCACATCACAAGTCAAAGCAATGAATGTTGAAGATTAAAGAATACTGTGAAGATGCCCCCACAACATCTCCTGCTGACATATCCCATCAGATTGATAAGATGGGAGAGCTTAGAGTTGTAGAGGGGCAAGGTTACATACAGCAAGTTGATGAGATTTCAGTAATGAGAAAGTTGACAAGGTATAATTTATTCTACTACTTGGGGTGGCATCACATACATTTTCAGTGAAATGGTAGACCCACCTCCAAACTTCAGTCTAGTGAGAGTGAAGTGCCACACATTCTTCCTGGACATATCAAGTGTTTGACAAACCTGAATATCATTCCAGTACTCTTGCATAAAATCTAAGGATCCATTTGTTGAGAAAATAAGCTGATCCAAGGTGAGCATCTGATGGTTGGCCCAATCAAGGACTTTTGCTGCACTATTAACAACTCCCTTCCAATTCATCAACAGAATCAAGTGCAACCTCTGAAAACATCTCTGCTGTGATTTTATCAGGAGTTGTTAATGGCACAGCAAAAGTCCTTGATTGGGCCAACTATCAGATGCTTACATTGGATCAGCTTATTTTCTCAATGAATGGATCCTCAGATTTTATGCAAGAGTCATATTGCAGAGTTGAAGAATCCAGAGGTGTTGATACATTTATATATCTCAAAAAAAGTATAGTCAATAATGAATGGTTTTCTAGGTTGTGGCAAAGAGAGTTGCACAAGTGGATGCCAGAGCCACACAGTCGGATGCAAGGGCCATGGAGGAGATGCTGAGGAGGGAAGCAGCTGAGAAACAGGCTGTGGAGGATGCACTGAGGAGGGAAGCAGCTGAGAAACAGGCCGTGGAGGAGGCACTGAGGAGAGATGTGGCTGAGGAACAAGCAAGGCAACTAGAACAGATGGTGGCTCAGTTGCAGCAACAGATCACCGCACTCCCGAGCAATTCGCAAAGTCCTCCACCAGCGGTATCAAAGGGACCAAGAATGTCTATCACACAACACAATAGTCAAGACACAAAGTTACAGGATTCCTGGCTTGTTATGTCCACTTTTCCCATTTGTCCTTTTTGTTAATGTAACCTCACATACGAAAAAACCGAATCCGTGTGTCCCTCCAACGGCTCCTGTAACGGCTTTCCCGTCGCCGCATCCCAGAACCGGATGGTGTCGTCACCAGAACCGGACACGATCCGAGTCCCGTCCGGCGAAAACGAGACCGAAGAAACTGAATCCGTGTGTCCCTCCAACGGCTCCTCCAACGGCTTTCCCGTCGCCGCATCCCAGAGCCGGATGGTCTTGTCACCAGAACCCGACACGATCCGAGTCCGTCCGGCGAAAACGAGACCGAATTAACCGAATCTGTGTGTCCCTCCAACGGCTCCCGCAACGGCTTTCCCGTCGCCGCATCCCAGAGCCGGATGGTCTTGTCACGAGCCCCAGACACGATCCGAATCCCGTCCAGCGAAAATGAGACCGAAAAAACCGAATCCGTGTATCCCTCCAACGGCTCCTGCAACGGCTTTCCCGTCGCCGCATCCCAGAGCCAGATGGTCTTGTCATGAGAACCGGACACGACCCGAGTCCCGTCCGGCAAAAACGAGACCGAAGAAACCGAATCCGTGAGTCCCTCAACTACACTTTGAACAACCGGCCAGTTGAAGTTATGCCCAGAAGCCAATCGAAGAGTATTTAGGAAATTTTTCATTGAATTTCCGTGATATAATGGAGTTACTTGGCGACAATGGAAGTGCTGACAGGTATAGGTGCGGAGTGCTGTATGCAATCGTAACACCAAAGATCTGAATGAACCGGACAACATCTGATACAGTGGATGAAACGTCTTCATATCCAGCATGCTCATACCATGGTCCATTAGCATCTTCCATTCTTTCCATTATTAAATTCTTTCCATTATTAAAAAATAATCACTAACCTTTAGCCACTCAGCAAATCGCAGAAGTTCTGATGCAGTGCTACTCGTCATAGCATCAGCAAGGCTGAGTGCTTCAAGCCAAAATAGTATACGTTCATCATTAACGAATGATACTACTTCCTCAATCAGCGGTTTTTCGAGAGCAATTCTTTTCTCCTCATTTGCGGTTGTATCGCGGTGCTTCTAGAATATGTTTCAGCCAGAACCGACATGAATACGATAGATCAGGGGAGATCCATTTCTTCATGGCTTCTTGCAGCCCCGGAATCTGTGCGTTAGGGTAATACGACGACTCTATCTTGCAAATGTTAAACCGAAGACCATGTTCCGGGTCAGCCATGACTCGCAACGACGCGAATGCAAGGTCATATTGCACCTTTGAGACATCAACAAAAAATTCTTTACTAAGATTCTGATCTGTCAGGAAGTCACGAAATGATGCATGAAGAGGTTTGATAGGGGAAGCTGAGTCTGTTACCCCACTCAGAAGCGAGCCCATGTGTTTCACGACCAACTCCACGTCATAATGGTCATTACTGTTTGGGAATTGGAATCGCATACCATTTAAAGAAACTAAGGGAAGAGGTTCGGCTGCGCCAAGTACTTGACTCATCACTGAACAGAACTCTGACAGGAATTTTGAACGTGGGTCATCTTCACCTTCAACGCCCGTTCCATGATCGTCTGGTGCAATCTGTGACACTCTCGAAGACTGTGCCGCATGATATGGCGGAATCGTGTCATAGGAGTCCAACCACGTGTGTCTTTGATATATTCACAAGCTATCCGTGCCCACTCAAAAAACCCTTCAGCTTTCTTGGCCAGAGATGTGAACTCGCCCTTTCCTAGACTGGTAATCTCTTTCAGCTTGTGCTCGACATAAGTCCGGACGTCATGCTCTGCAGAGTCCTGCGGAATATTATCCATGGAAATTTGTCTGATGTGGTCGACTCCTTTGAATTGGTCTGATATGTCATCAAGGGGACGGGATGTGACAACGATCCGAAAATTGTCAGGCAGTTTAGCAACACGTGGAATGCCAGCATCATCGAGTTTACTGGACAAAACACGAAGGAGGTGCTCTCGCGTCCCAGCTTCTCCGCTTTCATCCAATGCATCTATAACAATGACTACAGGCCCCGCATGCGACCCGTGCATTTTCTTGAGAGGTTCCATTACAAGCTTGTGACACTGCCGTAGGGTATCAACCGTACCCTTCAGTTGCATGTTATCCTTAACAGCGTTTGCCAGTGCTAGCCTCATCGCAGGATCGACATCCGCGAGGTCCCGAGCGATAGTCGAGAAGACTTTTTCGTGGCGCCGATCACTTGTTCTGTTACGGTTGAAGCAGAAGCATGAACCGAGGGCTCCAACATCCTTGCACCACCGAGCGATCGTGTGAGCGATTGCTGATTTACCTTTGCCTGCAGGACCAGATAGCCACAGGATACGGGGAACGTCACTTCCTGTCATGGAGATCCAATCAACGATATCCTTAAGGATCTCTTCGCGTGTGTTCGGCAGGCATTGTTTCGTGGCGTTTAACCTAGCGCCACTTGCATAGACTATCCCGTTAATGTCGAGTGTTTCAGCTGGAGAGACAAATTAGTGAATATCCAGTCAAAGGCACGAAAGTTTCCTTGCCTATGTGATGAACAAAGAGCTCTACATCCCGAATGGCATTATCTCGGAACTGCTGCATGAGATTATCCAAGACCGTATTGTATTTTTGGATCGCGTTGTCCGTCTCTGAGATAATGTTTTTACCGAGCCTATTCCCTGCCATACAATATGTGAATGAACGTCCGTGAAGCGCGGTAGGACATTGATGGTTGATTACTCACAGAAGGTTTTGGTTTCCGAATAACGACCGATGAAATCCGCACATTCGAGAGTTTGCTGAACCAGCTTCCCAAAGACAGCATCCATCGACGGGTTCTTGCGCAGCTTCTCTTATTCTTCAGCCAGAAAATGGTAGACGTTGCCCAGCTTTTTGAGTAGCTCAAGTATAGATGTGTCACGTTCCGCTTGGGCAAGTACCATCTGCGAGAAGTTTTAGGTAGAAATAAAATTCTGTATGGAAAACGGACCCTAGAAGCAGCGGAAAGCATTCCCAGGGCCAGCTTGATATATAGATGGACCTAATCAGAAGAAAATGAGCCTTTCCATTCCAAGAAGTGACAAGACATACATCGCCGATCTCCTTTATCACGCTGTCGAACACCTTGAGCGGCTGGAGGTACATCGTTTCAATGTTTTCTAAAGTATCAAGGTCGCCGTGCGCGGTACCAAGGTAACTTGCCACAGAATGGGGATGACCCTGAAGCGTTTTCATGTGACTTGTGCTGTGCTTGGCACCGTCAAGTGCCTGTTTTGCCTGCTCTGAACCGATCGACGTCGCGGGTGTAGGTCCACCGGAAGTCTTTTCCACCACTGGCAAATCCTGGACATTTTGTAAGATTCCCACGCAGCGGGATATGGTAAATCACCTACTTCAGTAGGACGAGTAGAGGGATGGGGGCAACCAGGTCCAGAACGACCACAATGCTTTGGAGATATCGGTGTCACAACAGTATTCAGCATCCATCTGGACATACCAAACTATCCTTAATTGTGCGCAGGGATTGTTTGATGTGGCATTTTAGGTTGGTCGAGAAATGCATCAGGAGGCAAGCCTTCAAAATCAGATCTCAGAACTCTACCTACTCTTTGAAAAAACTTTTCCTGCAACACTGGAACACGGGATTCACGCTGCGCGAGATTATCATTGTCCTCACTCATCACGAATGGCTACAATGAACACCAAGTTGGAGGCGGGAAGCAGGAAGCGGTAGATCCTCTGATTGAAGCCGAGCCGGCGCTAATGGTGAACGCTCAAACCTCGCTGCTGCCTCGTGTTCCGTGGTAATATGTCTCCACTTAATACAAGTCGGTCGCCGATAATTAGGGGCTTCTCCGGACACTTTCTGAGGCATCCTAGAATGGGGGGGGGGCTTCCTCCAGCAACCGTACGTCTTGATCAAAAACCAATTTACTGGTGTGTGAAAGTCAGAATAATTTATGATTTTTGACACACGCAAACCATGGAATACGTGAAAGCTATATTTTTAATGCCCTCCTTTTCACTAAAGAGCATCAAATATTAATATTCGGTTTATTATTACTACTTGCTACTTCGCTTGTCCACTGCATTTTCACTACTCATATATTATGAAATGAGAAACTGACATCTCAACATTTCATGAAACACGTTCTTTACTTGCCTGGCGTCCTTGAGCTCCGTGATAGGAAAAGGCTCAGTCCGAAGAAGAACCTTCAATTCTGTTACATTCCATGAGGAGGTGAAGGGTTCGCCTAATTGAAGGAGAGTCTGAACGGTTTCTTGTAGAATATATATATATTACCTATATATGTGTAGACATATGTTAAATCGTGTTGACCGTTTTTGGATGTCTACGCAGTCTAGCCGAGCGGAGTCTTCTATCTATACTGCCAGCCGACTTCGCCTAAACTACCAGCCTAAACACCCAGACTCTTCTATGAAAACTTTAGGCTTTTCTACGAAAACAGACTCTTCTACGATAGCTCTGAACTCTTCTACCAAAAGGCTGGACTCTTCTACAACAGCGGCTGAACTTTTCTACGAAAAGGCGGAATACATGTAAGGCGTGGCTGCTTATACTGTTCACCTCCTCCTTGGCAGTGGAACCAGTCAAGCATTACCAAGTATTAGTGTTAGAATATTGGGCTGTGCGAGCATGCACGAGATGCTACACCGGCAAATTTGCCACCTCCATTGTTTTTTTGTGGTTGGCTTTGATCCTTTGTTGATATACAGCTATTGTTCTCAAGGCATATATGTATATGTAAGTAGCATACGCAAAAAGAACGCTACAGCTATAATAACAGGCCATTCTTGTTGCTCCCCAAGGTGGAAGAAGGGAGACGAATAATGGTCAAACTGAGAAAAGTAGTATTTGCACCGCAGCCACATCGTCGATGCTGTTCCAGGAAGACCTGGTTTCCAAAGGAAGAATAGCTGAAAATACAGGGAGGACGTATCTTATATATACTGGGCATGCAACTGTTACAGTTCGAAATTGCTACACCATGCAGAAGTTGAGCGAGACACGATTCGGACTCATTTAGCCAGCAATGGAACACCTTCGTCAGGCTGAATAGAGAGTATTTGCAACTAATAGCGTGCACTCTGATATTACCTACAAAAGGCTGGAACACTACACAGTTTGAGTCTCTTTTAAACAGGTATCGGACGATGAAAATACGAACGTTTCCACTGAACTTTGCAAACGGGTACAATGTGAACTTGAACTTGACGTAATGCATATCAAAGCACGGACGTGGAACTTCATTATATTAGTGTAGCTAGAAAAACGCTGAAGGGACAATAATAGTAATCCCTCAGTCCGCCATTGTGTGGGCCTTTGTCTATACCTCGTTCCAGCGGAGCACAATCCCCGCGATAACAATGAGAGCAAGAAAGGATATAGAGAAAAGTACATGATTGACAGTGATTGTTGAGATGTCTGTGGTAAATCGAATGCCATTTCCTGTATAGCAAACCACAGGCAGGAAGAAACTAAACACAGATACAAGTAGCATTGTATAATGTTCTTCCATTGCACGAGCGGCAGAGTGTAATCTCTTTTCGGATTCCCTAAATTTCTAAAGTATAAGAAAATAATAAGGTTCACGTGGATCACCCGTCTAATTTGTAATCGCAGGTGTTGAGTTGCATAAGCACCCCCGCATGCTGCACAGGAATTAAGATTTCTTAGCGACAAGAAAGATATCCTAGGAAATAAAATGGAAGGATACCGATGACTGATGAGAGACAATGGTGCTTGCAGGATCCAGTAAGTCCCGATATATTATATCCACATTGGGTATATATCATACTATACCTGATAAGCCACGCTTCGTCGGTGCTGGTTGTTTGGGGGGAGGGTCATTTCCCGTGTTGTTGTTTGTGTAATGAGGATTGGGATTGGTTAAAGAATACTTGATGACATGCCGATGATGTACTGAGGTTGATAGTATAGTATAGCATAGTATCATATCATATCGCATAACCTGTTGACAGACTGAGGGGCCATTCCTCAGTCTGAACAGCATTTGTTTAAACTGCCACAGTTCTCTATGGGATCTGAAGGCGGTTTTTGGTTTATCTTCTTCTAACATATCCAGCTGGGTGAATCCTGCTAGTGCATCAAAGGAAGACAGAATGTTGGATCCAGATAATGCTTGAATTATTTCTGATTGGTGTGGTAATGGAAACTCATTGGGAACTGTTAGTTTTTGGTAGTCTATCACTACTTGAGGTTTACCATTTTAAAGTGTTCCAAGATTCCACAAATCCAGCATGCCTTAGAGGGTTTAGCAACACTCTTTTTGTCACTCCTCTCAAAGAAGAACTTCTTGTGTTTTTGCCTTGTACTGGGTTTCACTTTCTTGTAGTGTTTCTGTCCCCAGTTTTGCTAACAAGAACCTGACTGTGAGTGGTAGTTATTCCAAGTTGAGAGCTCTTCTTCAGTTTCAGGGCTAGACTCATCCTGTTCCATGATCATAACTCTAGGCTTTTGGAACTGATAATATTCTCAATATGTCTGGTTCCAAGCATTGACAAGAGCTTCAGGCTCCATAATATTCTGTCAATGGAAATGATCTTTTCAGGAAAAGGAACTCTCGATGATCTTAGTGATCAGCTCCCTGAATGGTCTTATCAATTGATGATGATTGGAGAAAGGGGAACAATGTTTACAGACAAAGATTTATTTGACCTCTTTATCAATATCATCACCATGCATAATGATACACTACAGATCTTACATGCTTTGCTTCAAAAGACTAATCCAGTCCCCAAAGTAGACCATCATTACATCTATGCTTGAATCCTAGACCAATGTGCACATTTTTGGAGTCATGTGACCTATTAGATAACCCTCTGACCTCGGGATATCATTCAGTCATGAATGTGACTGTAACAACTTACTCAAGTCATTATTTGATTCCGCCAACTCAGCAAATGCTTCCGTCCTGGGACCACAGCCTTGAACCTTGATGTTCAAGCCAAAGGTTGGAACCCTTGTCTCAGAGAGGGGAATCATATGATAAATAAAGGTAACAAATAAGTAGAATATGAGGTCATTATGACCTCAATAATGACCTTATAAAATAAATAAATAGTTAATTATTTAGTTATCAAAATGTATATAAGGAGGGCCAAGTTTCCAATAAAATCATATCTCACACATATTTTACTGCACAGCTCAGAAGCTTATCTAATCATCCTAAGGACAATAATAGCCTTAGTCTGATACACTAACTGCAAGCACCTACACTTGCAGAATCTTGAATCTTTGTCACCACTTTTGAACTTAGCTAATCATCTACTGTGTTACGACCGGAATTCCCACCGGACTCTGGGCACTAACTTATATGCACCTGCACACACCAATTGTCAGTTTACCAGAATACCCGCCCAGACTCTGCACATCAGACTTGTCCACGTTCAACTTCATTACATCATGTATTAGTCACCAGAATACCC
The DNA here is from genome assembly GCA_015178975.1 of Hysterangium stoloniferum. Classification (NCBI taxonomy): domain Eukaryota; kingdom Fungi; phylum Basidiomycota; class Agaricomycetes; order Hysterangiales; family Hysterangiaceae; genus Hysterangium; species Hysterangium stoloniferum. Next base: position 74,232 of record WHVD01000102.1, read on the forward strand.
ACTGGACTCTGTCCCTGTCTATGTCTGACCTCATCCCACACATCAGTCACAGGACCCCACTTGGAAAACCCGTCATCTCTCTAACTGAACCCCATTCCCATTTTAGTTAAATGACCTGTCACAATTCAGACTCCGCTCCCACTCCATTTCCCATTATGGTTTATGATTTGTCACAATTCAGACTCCACTCTGTTCCATCCGGTTCCTAACACCAAATTTGGTGTTGACTATTCTCGTTTTATGTTTTGCTAGTTTCATTTCATTATTACTGGGTTTGGTATGTCATTCATTCCATGGTCTATATAGTCTGGCAGATGTTGTATATACAATCCAGTCAGAAACTCAGCTTAGATTCCCCCAGTAATCTAATACATTTTCCACTCTAAACTCCTCCTTGAATTACACCGCTCTCACTAGTCAGAGCCCATGGGCTCCAACACATCTATCTCTCTTATTTATCTTGACTCCCTGACCTCTCAACCCACGACCTCTGACCTACAACCTCTCGACCCACGAACCCCACCTGGACTCCCCAGGATTCCCGTCTGCCTGTCTGAAATTGGACAACATGATCTCATGAGGGTGCAGCCTATAAGCTGAAGCCAAGTCCTACCAGATATCCCACAGGTTTCTCCAGAAACCCACTGTGTACATACCCTAACATACTGTAAGTTTCCCCAAGCCTCACAGCTGCCTTTAGGCTTACTGTTAAGAACTGAAAACTGACTAATGTCGGTGGCCAACAGGGACCGATCGGAAGGACTTGGCTTCAGCTTATGTGCTGCACCCTCGCAAATATCCGTAGGGTGTCCTTAGATTTCAGACGGGCGAAGACTAATCCTAAAGAGTTCCTTTCGGCGTGATACCAATCGGGACTGAAGGACAAGTCGAGCGTCGGGCCAAGGGGTCGGGGCCGGGAGTGGGCGAGGGCACGCGAAGGCAGATGGGGGGATTCTTAGTATGAGACTTGTTACAGACGTAGGAGGGTATTCTGAGTCGTTATTCTGATTGCCTAGTAACTACAACTACAGCAGGTTCATATACAAGTAACAGGCATCTAGAAAATACTAACGGGGAGAAGGGCGGAAAACGGTATTAACAATAAGCTTGACTAGGAACAGGAAGTTTATGATTAGTTCGGAGGCTGATGATAACCGAGAGCGGGATTACGATAAAAGGAAATAGTTCAAGGACTACAAATATAGATAGACATATGTGAAACATAAGATTGAACGGATCAACATAATAAAAGGGATGTATCAAAAGTTTAACCAGACAATACGAGTTATTTTGACGTGGGCGTAAACGGAGTTTGATCATCGCGAAAACATACGTCAGCTTCGGGGCCGAGGGTTTCTGAAGTGGTGACTTGAACAGTAACTTGAATCGTTGATAAGTGGCGATAACCTCGGGACCGATAGGGTTGCGACACGGTCGTAACACTTACTAAATACATAGTAAACGTAAAATAAGTATCCTTACTGAAATCCCTGCTAATACTAGATTATTCAAGGCCCATCCCTAAGTTAGTGAATTGTTATGACCTGTTATGACCAGAAATCCCGCCGGACTCCAGGCACTAGCTTATACGCACCTGCGCCCTATATGCACCCATTGTCAGTTTACCCGAATTCCCACTGGACTCCGTACGTCAGACTTGTCTACGTTCATCTTCGTTATGTTGTGTTTCAGTCACTGGAAAACCCACTGGACTCCATCCCTGTCTATGTCTGACCTCATCCCGTGCATTAGTCACTGGACCCCACTTGTAAAACCCATCATCCCTCTAACAGAGCCCCATTCCCATTTTAGTCAAATGACCTGTCACGATTCAGACTCCACTCCCACTCCATTTCCCATTATGGTTTATGATTTGTCACAATTCGGACTCCACTCCATTCCGTCCCGTTCCTAATACCAAATTTGGTGTTTACTATTCTCGTTTCATGTTTTGCTAGTTTCACTTCATCATTACTGGATTTGGTATGTCATTCATTCCACAGTCTATTTAGTCTGGCAGATGTTGTACATACAATCCAGTCAGAAAATCAGCTTAGATTCCCCCCAGTAATCTAATACATTTTCCACTCTAAACTCCTACTTGAATTACACCACTCACACTAGTCAGAGCCCACAGGCTCTGGCACATCTATCTCTCTTACCAATCTCGACTCACGACCTCTTGGCCCACGACCTCCAACCTACAACCCCCACCCAGACTCCCCGGGATTCCCATCTGCCTGTCTGAAATTGGACAACACGATCTCATGAGGGCACAGCCTATAAGCTGAAGCCAAGTCCTACCGGATAATCCGTGGGTTTCTCCGGAAACCTGCCGTGTATGTACCCTAACAGTAATACATAGTAAACCTAAAATAAGTATCCTTACTGAAATCCCTGCCAATACTAGATTATTCAAGGCCCATCCCTAAGTTAGTGAATTGTTACGACTGGAATTCCTGCCAGACTCTGGGCACTAACTTATACATACCTGCACCCTATACGCACCAATTGTCAGTTCACTGGAATTCCTGCCGGACTCTGTACATCAGACTTGTCCATGCTCAACTTTGTTATATCGTGTATCAGTTACCGGAATACCCACCCGACTCTGTCCCTGTCTATGTCCGATCTCATCCCATGCATCAGTCACCGGACCCACTCGGAAAACCTGTCATCCCTCTAACTGACCCCCGTTCCTGTTTTAGTCAAATGACCTGTCACAATTCGGACTCTGCTCCCGCTCCATTTCCTGTTATGGTTTACAGTAGGCAACAAAACCCTTACAATGTTTTGTACTTTTTGAAAGACATGGCTATTCCTCCAGAAATAAATTCTGTAAAATGCTGAAAATATTATGTAATATATTTCAACATCATACCTTCCAGAAATGCACAGCCACAAGGCACCACATCCTTATTTGGTAAGTCCACATCACACACAAACCAATAGCTCATTGTAAGGGTTTTGTTGCACACATTTTTAAAGTTCAAAATGGGTCCTAGTCACATGACTTTGTTTATAAAGTTCAACAAAGTCATGTGACCACTCTTCCTCAATGTATATAAGATGAAAGCAACCAGTTGGAATCCCACAATCACCCTACTCACAATGAAAAAGCTCTCCTCCAGCCAAATCCAACATGTTCTTACTCTACTTGACTCTGGCATTTCTGGAGCTCAAATATGTTACCAAACTCATCTCAGCAGTGCCACCATCAGTCGTATTCACTCTGAGCATTGCCCTGACCTCCCCAAATGCTCTGGTGGCCATCCTACAAAGCTTACCACAGCCAATGTTGCCTATGCTAGAAGAATAATTTGTATAGGGAAGGTTAATAATGCCACACAGGCAACCAAGAAACTTATAGACATCATCAACACTCCTATGACTTCACAAACAGTGCCTCACCACCTCAAAACCATAGGCATGAGGACTGTGGTAAAGAGAAAAAGCCACTTCTCAAACCTCATCATCAGAAATCTCGATTGGAGTTTGCAGAAAGGCATTTGGAATGGACCCTGGAGGACTGGAAGAGGGTCATATGGTCTGATGAGACTAAGATTAATAGGCTGGGATCAGATGGAAGGAAATATGTGTAGAAAAATGTGGGTGAGGGGTTAAATGATAGGTTAGTAGAGGGAACAGTCAAGTTTGGAGGAGGAAACCTGATGATGTGGGAATGTGTGGGCTGGGATGGGTTTGGGTTTGCAACCAAAATTGATGGGAGGATGGATGCTGAGCTTTATGTGGAGATCCTGGATGATGAACTCCAGCAAACTTTCAAATCTTACAACAAAACAGTGGCTGACATTGTGTTTCAACAAGACAATGACCTCAAACACACAACAAAAGGCCCAGAAATGGTTCACTGACCATGATGTTACAGTCCTCAAGTGGCCTGCACAATCTCCTGACATGAATCCTATTGAACATCTGTGGAATCATGTCAAAAAGAAGCTGGGGCAGTATGAACAGCCTGCAAATAGTGTTCATGAACTGTGGGAGAGGGTACAGAAGGTGTGGGAAGAGATTCCAAAGGAGGAGTGTCAGAAGCTTATTGAGAGTATGCCTAGAAGACTTGCAGCAGTGATTAGAGCAAAGGGGGGCCATACTAAATACTAATTTCTTGTAATAATAGTCTCAAAATAGTGTGCAACAAAACCCTTACAATGAACTATTGGTTTGTATGTAATGTGGACTTACCAAATAAGGACATGGTGCCTTGTGGCTGTGCATTTCTGGAAGGTATGATGTTGAAGTATATTACATAATATTTTCAGCAATTTACAGAATTTATTTCTGGAGGAATAGCCATGTCTTTCAAAAAGTATAAAACATTGTAAGGGTTTTGTTGCCTACTGTATAACCTGTCACAATTCAGACTCTGCTCCATCCCATTCCATTCCTAACACCAAATTTGTTGTTTACTTAGGAGGATATCTGAAAATTATTAAGTATACCAAATTCTAATATACTCTAAAGGTCATTTAAACATCTGGGATGTGATTCAAACATAATTTGGTTCTTAAAACTTTCAAAAGGTTTTAAACTCTCTCATACATTACAAACTAAAGAATCTTTCTGGACACGAGTAGACAATGAAAAAAATTAGTAGTTTGAAACACTAATACTTTTAAAAAATAGATACCTTTAGATAGTCCATTCTATGCATATGTATATCATTGGCACCTCTAAATACATATGTATTACTTTGGAATAGATCTGTCAATCTGAACAGATTTCTACTTGATTCAACATACCCAGAATATATAGGTAATTTCACTTAATAAACAAGGCCATAGGATGAAAAATTTCCAATGACATCTCATATATTTTACTAGGAAATAACTACAGTTTAGTTTTTAAAAAACAAATTAACAACAAAAGTATTAGCAAGTATTTACATAAATTGGAAAACTATATACAATAGGTTCTATTAATTGACTCTGAATTATTTAGGATGTAATATGAAGAATTGTTTCTTATGATTGGTGGTTAACAATATAATACTCTCAGAGGATATGTCACTATTTAAAGATGGATTTTTGTAGCAATTTTGCTTTTATTAGTAAACATTTGATATTAGTTCTTTTATTTGCTAAAAGAGTCATATATTGTTCTATTGAACCTTTCAATAATCAAAATAAGCATTGATTTGAGTTGTTTAAGCTTAATAGCACAGCTCATTAATCTGTCAGTGTTTAAATTACTGGACCTTTGCTTGTTTTATTGTTGAAGCTCTGTGACACTATAGCATATATTGAGCTATCTAAGAGAAGCCCCTGAATACATTACAGTGCCTGTGGCACCTAAAAATGCCCACCACCCACCATACAACTTTACTTTATATGATGATGATATATGATAGACCTAACCATTCCCCAAATAGTAGGTCTGTAGCTACAATGGTTCTTGAGTTATTCAAGAATCTTTGCACAACTCAAAATCATTAGAAGGGTTTTGTCCCTCACTGTAAGAGATGGTTTGCAAGAAGAGATAGAAGAATGTGAGGAGTTGAAGTTGTTGATGCACAAGTTCAGGAGATGAACTCTAAGCTTCAACTGTAAAAGTACAGAGCTGAGAGTAAGATCTTCAAGTTCAAATATCCCCATTTGAGATGGCTGAGACAATACCCCAATCATGGCTTGCAGTGGACACTCAAAGGATGTCTAGCAAGTTGCGGTTTCTGGGTAAAGGTGTCTGTGACGGTAGCTCATCAATATTGTCCAAGGCCATCATGCCTCGCATCCCATCGCGGACGTTGTTTCGTTGGAGACATTATGGTCTGGCCCATTGTAGAAGGTTGTATTTAGTGTATGTACTATCCACGTATGCACTCGAAGTCAGGCACAATCGGCACCCCAATTGCACAATCATATGGCCTAGCTTTTTACTATCCTCCCGACACGGTCAAATTCTTATAATATACTGCAGTTTTTGCTGCAGAAATAGAGGTGACCTGAAGGTTTCGGAAGCTGCCGGCCGAAACCTGATTCGGCAGCGCCGAAGTGAGGCACGACTGCGCTTCAATGGCAGTCTCATACCACCGTCATCCCATGTGCTATCATCTATAGGACACATACGCAATCAGTCTATATTCTCAGAAGTGGGAATGTACCCTCCAACCCCGTCACAGTATACCAGACTTCCAACGGACCCAGACGAAGCACCGCCATCTCACCAAAAATACTTCCACAAAGTCTTCTTCTCAAGATCGATACACCTGCGAACTTATTTCCGTCTGCGATGGATGCTCGTGGCTTTCATTTTTCTTCTCTCATTATTGGCGTATGTCAGTCGAGGCTCTTTACAAAATTTAAAGGTGATTTTGGTCAAACTGTATCTTGTGAAGAAATTACCGACTTGCCATGCAAAAGTTATTCCTTTTCCCTAGCACTGCCTATGGCTTCTCCTCTACCCCTCGCCCAGCCTACTTAGACATCACGCCGCCTCAACCATTGATCCTCCGTGTTGCAATCATGTCACGTCGAAATGAATTCGAGAGACGTCAAGCATTACGCAATTATGTCATTTCTGGCCTTCCCGAGACGGACGTACAATTTCAGTATCGGTTCTTTGTTGGTATGGGGAAGGACGCCATGGAGGAGGCAGGGTCGGACATGAGTGAAAGGCTTCAGGATGAGAAGAGTATACATGGCGATGTGATCATATTGAAGGATATTGAAGATACCCCGGAACGGCTATCGGAGAAACGGTATAGTGCTGTTAAATGGGTGAGTGGGTGGTTTATTGTTAATAATATCACTTTCGTGCTATTTGGGTTTGAACACGGCTCATGGCATGTAAATCTAGGCGGGAGATGTCCCATCCTCGGCGTACGACTATTTCCTAACCCTCGATTCAGACACGTTCTGTCGTCTTGGAGCGTTCGTAAGACATCTCCCTGCATTATTCACCTCTCATGCCATCATTCCCCCGCCCAATCCCCGTGAATCCCCCATCCTCATCGGCCGACTTATGCAACACTCCATATATTACCTCAATACTGTCCACGATGGAGAGGAACCTGACTCGACTGATGTGGACAAGGAAATTTGGGGCCCTTGGTATCCATACCCAGGAGGTTTAGCATATGTGATGAGGTGGGTTGCAGAGCATTCGTAAATTATGAATCTAAACCTTACATCAAAACGACTCAGTTCATCCCTGGTCAGCACCATTCTTTCCGCGTCCCCCCCACTACCTCACCATATCCACTATCCCTCCGATGACGTAATGATTGGCGCCTGGATTGCCGGTCTCCGATACTTCCCCTCAGTCGCCTCGCTTCTCCCCTCATTCGCACCACCCAGTCTGCCTTCACCAACCAGTTCTCCTTCTCCACCCGTCGTACCAATAACCACCTCTTCTCCCTCTCCCTCATCCCCAGAACCCCTCACATTCTCCTCCCAACCGACACCCTACCTTCCTTATTCAATAAATACGACAGTACTCGACCATTTGGGCTTGCATGATTATCCTGGACGAGGTGGAAACGATGCGGTTGTGTCATGGGGGAGTATTTGCATACATCGGATCAGTGTTGGCGAGATGAGAAACCTTAGGGCCATGGAGGAAGTTAGGGGAGAGTGGGCCTAGTGTACGTTGCGATGCTGCGATGCTGTGCTGCTGAGTTTTTATTTATTGTGAAGGGTGTTGTGTGTCCCATTTCATCATGTTGTACGTGGGTTGATAAGGACGAGGATCACTTGGACTGGTGGTCTAATAACATATTTATGGAATGACCATTTTGATTGTGGGAATTTGTGCATGGCACTAAGTATGGGCTTTGCTCATTCACGACAAGAGTCTAGTGAGCAAACCACGGCATTATGTGCCGTTAATCCCATTTTTTTGTTGTTTTTTTCCGTTGACTTCGGCACCCCTCCGGAGGTGACTTGCGGCAAATTTCATTGACGCAGAACCTTTACTCAGTAGGCGCCGATCTGTACCAAGTCACTTGTGAAGACGACCGGGATGATGAATTGGTGGCTGTGCAATTTTAGGTGAATTCGCTATGTACTCATATTCCTTCAAGCCTTTCTGCTGAATAACTATTTGAAATAATTACACCTCGAAACCTTAATTATACTTGCAGTTGTAAGTGCCAATGGAAATCAAAATGCGGCTTTCTGGGAAATGGCCCCCCACTTCATCATGGAAGCTTCTCCACCTTGATCAAGCTAATGTCAGGGTATTGACTTTATTTTATTTTATATATGCACCTACAGGCAAAGGCGCACGCGTGTGATTATGTAATCGCTCTGCTGCCCGCACGAAAAGCCACGCGGCGCAGTAGCACCGCGACGCGACATAGTGGTGGCATGGTGCAAACAACGGCATCGACATAAGGCAAACAACGGCGCCGAGATAAGGCCAACGCCGCCGCCAGTCCCGATAGACACACAGTGCTTGTGCACCGGCACTGCAACTGCAGTCGGTGCCTACACAAGCGCCGGCGCGCCGCGCGGACCTACGGTGGGCTTACATAAGCGCCGAAAGCACGGCTATGCACTGTAGGGTGCATACAAGTCATTTTAGTGTTTTTTTTTCAAATTTCTAATAAATAAAAAATACTAAATAAATATTAAATAAATAGTATAAATGGTAGACCTGTACATAGCTAGTCTTTAGTTTCAATCTCTTAGGAATCCCACTAAAACAAGTGTGATCTCCCCTGTCATTGAGCTGTCCCCTCTTCACTTCATATTTCTATGTTCTATCTTGTGTTTGGTAGCCTTGTTAGTGTTTCCTTAACAGAAGATTGAAACTCTTTAAATGATTCTACCATCTATCTCTCTACCCCTCTCTCTCTCTCAACAAATCTATTCTCCTTTTCTCTCTCCCAATAACTCCCCACATCCAATTCCCTATTCCTCCATCTATCAACCTTTCAGGCTCTGTGCACTGTAAAAAAATCCCTTATAGTGTGTTGTGACCTTTTTAGTTAGGAACACCAACTGTTGGGGCTGGTTCTCATTTTGAGACAGCTTTCAGTTCTCCAGGAAATATCCAGGTAGTCAACCCTGTGATTCTGGGATCAGGCTCAAAAAGCTGACAACTGGGTGTTCAGTAAAATAATTACATAGTCTTTTTAGTTTAAAGTAGATAGGTGTGACCAAGGGCACTTTTGTAGCTAGCTTTCTTTCACACACACACTCCTGAGGGAAGATCAGTGCACACCCTATCCTATTGGACCCCACCTCTTTTTTACAGATACCATGGACACCTCTTCCATAATATGATTTATCCTTGTCAAAAAAAAAAATTATTCATTTGACACCCAGGAGGTGGTTTCATATCTATCTACACACATTCTTCCACTCCTGAAGACACACTCTCATTATTCTGGAAAGCAAGATCACGGAGGTTGGGGGAATGTTGTACTATTGTCAATCTAGTCCCAATTTTTCGAAGCTCATCACGCTCCTTTGGCGGTAAGCCCTTCAGACGTTCTTCTTGCTCGATGAGCCGGCACGCCGCCATTTCCTTGTCAAATTTGGTTTTCCATACAGTGTCTTGATTTTGCGAACACGGGACCATATCTTGAAGAGACATCTCGTGCACTATTAAGAGAAAAGTAGGTTTATTGTAAGCCTGGTGGCTTACGACATACTGATTATGTTATCACAGACGCGCATAGTAGTTTTTTTCATATTTTACTTACCGTCATCATCGTGTACCGTACTCGCCGTTCTCGAGGAATACAGTTTGGTCCTATCAACGTCTGGACCGATGCCAATGTAAGGCTGCATTAGACAGCAGCCTTTCATTTATAGTGAACCTAACAATATTTTATGTTTGCAAGGACAAGACTACGACGGTCACTTTCTGTTATCTGAGACGCATGTAGAAATTTGGGTTGATAAGCTGTTGTGTGATTTTGCATGTTGGATGATAACGGCGGCTGAAGGACATTCTATTATTGTAGTGCAAAGGCCAAGCCACAATAAATGAACCACCGACTCTTGTATTGACCTCAGCACGTCCGGATGGGACCCCCTCTAGCGCATCGATAGTCACTGAGAAGCCTCCTCGATCTCACCGACAACTTCGAGTGTGGAGGTTTCGCTTGGATACTACTGTGGAGTAGGTCTGGGGTAGGTTGGGACCAAACTCCTCTATGGGGCAAACCTGTGTACATTGACGACAAAAGTCACGCTGTACAGCCGGGGTATAAATGCTTTCCGGGTATTACAGCCGACAGATTGGAAAAGCTGGTGCGCAAGCGCCTTAATGTCCGAGTATTTGGGAAACTTATCTAGGAATGTGATGATTTATTGAGGTGGGAGGGGCTTTTGTGGTGCTGTGTTGTCATTGACTTAATTGGTCACACTTTCGTAGGCCCCCCTACCCACGCCATATATACGTATATACGACAGTAGGCACATTCCGATCCTCAACAATGCCACGTTTGCTGAACTTAGTTGGAATTCCAAGGACAAACGCTGGGAGATTATACACATGGTAGGATGGTTGGGCATCAGACATTGCCCTGGCGCTGGTGGGATGAAGATGCAACAATGACGAAAGAACTTGTGGAGTGAAATGGCAGACCCGATCCCCAAGTTGATTGTTACGGAGGGTGCCGTATCGAGATCAAACTGGTACTCAAAGTTAATATTCAAAGGAAAAAAAGGAGAAACATTAGAGAACGTGAGACGGACCATGCTTCCGCTCAGATTTAAAAAAAATGACATGAATTAAAAATACGTGATCTACTCCCATGTCAAACAAGACCGGTTCTTTTCTGAAAAAACCACTCATTGCTAACACTAACTCAATCATCGAATGAAAAATGGTGGTGCCGGATGAGGGGTCTGTGAACCTGCCATTCGTTCTATCTGTGAATGAGCAGTGATTATGTTGGCTACACTGGATAGTGTGCGACTGGGCATGATCACTCGGTAAATCCACAAGCTCTTCATATGTATATCAAAAGTCAAAGTTCAAGAAGAATCTCCCACTGAATGATCTCTTAGGTTATCTTCATCCCGGCCTAGGGATTATCGTGGAAAGATGGATTCTATTATTTAAGTGCGAAACCCTTGGATAGATAACTGCAGAACCCACAAGGTCCATCGATTGATTTATAATTTAACTCTGGTAACTCTTCTCCTCAATAGAACAATTTCTCGGTCGTTCTCGTCGGCTGGCTGGCGGATTGGAGAATCGATGGAGGCACTTCGGAGGAGGGTGTCATTAAGACGGGTCTGAACGGCGAATCAGTAATCAAGCGACGCAAAAAGACTATTATGAAGGAAACGATAATGTTCTTTGGGGAGGTAAACCAAAAAGGGATTAAATACGTGATTTGACGAGCCAGGTTCCGGCTTCCGTGATTCCTCACTAATAATTGTTCAATTGATAAGTTACCCACCTTGAGAAACCCATATACGCCTGTCCTCGCATCCTCACTTTTCTTCTCTGCAACCTGCAGCGCCCGTCTCAAAACTTGCTCGCTAGGTCTAGAACTGCCTATCCCGCTGTATGAGAAACGAAAAGTATGCACAGAAGGCACCCAACCTGCAAAAATCTCCACCACCTCGTCTACCATCCCTACATCCAGCATCTCCATTGACGTCCACCGATGCCCTTCTTGGATTAGTTTCCGCATTGTCGAGGGGCCTTGATGTTGAGCACGCGTTTGGAGGAACAGGAGGGTAGTAGGGGGGAAATCGGACCCGAAGTGAACCTATGGAAATCGTCAATACAAGTAGTTGTATTTCGGGAGTATACCGGCTTACTTCATTCATACAACCCCATAGCTTTCCATTCTTGCAGACTCTGTAGTCACAAGCCGCAGCGAGAATATAACCGCCAGCGAAAAGGTGGCCGTTTATTGAAGCCACGGTAGGGACTAGGAAAATATCAGTACTATATACGTAGTATGAATATATCATGGATATGACATATCAGAGTTAAATAGGCGACCCAGCGATACAAAATAGGGAATGGATGGGTAGCAGGCAAACGGCACAGGACGTAAACGTAATAGAAATAGAATTAATATAAAGGTTGGACAGAAATGCTTACTTGGGAAAGTGGTGAGGCGGATAATAATGGGGTTAAATATGTCTATAAGTTTTTAATGAGGAGTGCGGCCACACACGTAACGGGCTCACTGCTGAAAAAACCCGGCAGTGACAGCGACAGGTTCAAATCAAGACCTAATCAATGGAGTGGTGCTGTTCAAAATGGGGAATACAGTTGCCCACCATTAGAGAAAAACTTGTCCTGGGCTAAACTTCCCGTTATAACCAGAGCTCCTCGACCATTCGACGGGTCCTCTTGGGTTGATTTCACTACTTTGTATTTTGGCGTATCACTGACAGATGTGGCCACTGTCCCGGGGCCATCCTTGACGGTTCTTCCCCCTTCGTTTGCCGCCTTCCATTGATTACGCCAAGCCAATTCTACATGATCCAATGCAGGTATAAATGCATCCATAAGAAAGTGTGGTGTTAAACGACTATCCACGCCTAATATGAAGGATGCAATAACGATATGGAAGGTGAAACATCGACGACGAACCATTGTGCATTTCCAAGACCCATATATAAGGTTTTGCTGATTAATTTTAGAATGGGCAACTGCGATGTAAGTGGATTATCGGGGTTACTTACGATTGCTTAGTGTGAGAATGGAGTCAGTCGATGAAGGGAAATGCAGTGGATACATTATCAGAAACGTAGTGACCTGTGGATGCTAGTGCAAACTTTCGAGTTGAAGAAAAGCACTATGCGTTTTCTTGAAGTGTATGTTTAAAATGTGAGTAAGCAATCACCGGTTGTCGGAACGTGAATGACTCCGCATCTGGAATTTGGTCACCGGGCCGAGCCGATGATCATGCGTGGTGCGAAACTTATGCATATCCCATAGTTTCAGAACTTTGTCAAATGCTGTAAACAAGGTGGATTACACATTCTTTTCAAACCACTTGACACCAGGAAAACTTTCAAATACCTGCTTTATTAGAAAAATAACCCTAATAACAACAACAACACATGTAACTAAAATATAAAATAAGACGAAATATACTTGCTCACCTCAGTCTCGTATAGCGTGTAACGGACTGGATAGGTACTGTTGGTATGCAATCCGAATGACAATAGAAGAAGTTAATAGACGATGAGAATCGAGAACAAGGGGATATGTGAGCCACAAAGAAGAATGGGCCACGCTGTGAGTCCATACAGAGTCACCTAATGTTTCTCTGAAGCGGACTGTCTCTCGAATCATCGAGTCTCTGCTTCACTCTGGCCACGAAACAAACTTCTTTAGCCCGTTATTAGAAATTTTCATTGGAAGTGTACGTAGAAAATGTTGGGCGGCCGGTGTCACCGAAGAATCACGTTTTTGTGGGAATTGTCGCTACCATGATTATAGGCGGGCAGCCGCCATTCCTGATCGTCACATGAATATCCCCATATTCATGAGATATAATTGTGATATAATTATGACAACTTATCCCAAACTATAAATATCCGTAGATTTAACCTATGCCGGTGGAACGGACTCTATCAGACAGTGTGAAAAATGTAGTGAACAGATACTGTGGCAACATAGGTCAAATTGCAAGATAACACATTGATGTCACCGAAAACAGATATGTTATCGTGTATTGATTCCATATGGCGTATTAGTACATTTTATGCTTACGATGAATCTTTGGGCAACTCGGACAACAGAAAACACGGCTACAATCCTTGGTCATCGCTCTAAGCTTTCGCTCTGGGCATTAGTTGCAATGATCGTATTTCTAGTGTCAATCAATTTTGAACATTTTGGTGCATAACAAGCGGTGATTTTTGACACATTTGTGGTTTGTTTGTATTTTGGGTTATATGTTCTGATCCAGACATATGACGGGTCGCCAATTGCCAATCTTAATCTGGACCCTCATGTATTAGCCCTGGTATTAGCTTAGTCGGCGAAGTTATATGAGTGGCTGACATGAATGACTTCGAATAGGGACGGGACGGGACGCACTGGTCAATTAATGTGGCTCTCATTAATTATCAACTGCCGGAGTGACACTTCCTTTCAGTCCATTCACTAGTCATAGGCGTCCGGAACATTTCCACATTCTCCAATACATTCACGATTGCTTATAGCACACAGAAAAGGTGACTAGGGCGCAACCCTTGTCCCAGAATGCCAGGCCTCGTCAGATCTCTAGATCTCTTGTCGTTCGCTTTCGGTTTCTTTCTCCTCATACCTCCCTCACTGTGTGCCATCTACACCAATATTGCCGATTTACCCCAGACAAATTTTGACTTCATCGTTATTGGAGGTAACCGTTTTTCCCGTGTACCATCCCCGGCAACACTGCTTACGACTTCCAAGGGGGTCTAGCTGGAAATGTGATCGCAAACCGGTTAACGGAAAATGCAAAGGTTTCCGTTCTGGTGCTAGAAGCAGGAGGATCGTATGTAGCCAAATTTTCATCCGCTCACTGCATCGAGGATCAACCTTACATTGACAGCGATCAAGGTATCCTTGACGTACAAGTACCTTGGCTCAGTCCTTTACTTGAGGGCTCCGCATATGACTGGAATTACACGACGATTCCCCAACCCGGGGCGAATAACAGGGTTATTGGCTATTCTAGAGGATTTATACTAGGCGGATGTACATCCCTGAGTGAGGATCTCATCTGGTAAATAAAACGGTTCTGTCTTACTTATTTGACACAAGACCGTTTGATATATACACGCGGTTCAGCTGATGACTATGACCGTTTCGCGAGAGTCTCCCAAGACCCTGGTTGGTCTTGGGATAGTCTCCAGCCCTACATTCAAAAGGTCAGGTGAATTCTCCGCGTGTACACATCTAACGCAACGACCTCGAATTTTCCTACACACAGACCGAACGTTGGGTCCCACCCGCAGACGGGCACGACACCACGGGCCAATTTGATCCTTCCGTACATGGATTCAACGGAATCAACTCTGTCAGTTTACCTGGTTATCCTCAGGCAATTGACAATATGGTGATTCAAACCACCGTCGAATTGGCCGATGAATTTCCCTTTAACCAGGATATTAATTCCGGAAATCCTCTTGGTCTCGGTATGTATACCGGAGGATGAAGGGTTTTTTATTCATATAGATTTTACAGGATGGACACAGCTGAGCGTCGGAAATGGCCAGCGTAGTAGTTCGTCAACATCTTATCTAGGCCCTCAATTCATAAATCGCCCAAATCTGTCTGTTTTGCTACATGCCCACGTTACCCGAATTTTGCCCAGTTCCACGACAGCGGGTAATAATCCCATATTTCAAACAGTAGAGTTCGCACAGAGTAACAAGGGTGTGTTTTTTTAATTCTTTTTTGTCAGAATTAGCTTGACGTTTTTCTGATTGACACCTCCATCGGAATAGGAGCCAGACATAACATAACCGTCTCGAAGGAAGTGATTCTTTCCGCCGGGTCAATTGCAACTCCCCAAATCTTAATGAACTCAGGTATTGGTGACCAAAGTGAGCTCGAGCCTCTAGGAATCCAAACCTATGTCAATATTCCCGACGTCGGAAAAAATCTCTCGGATCAAGTCTCTATGTCTCTCACCTACTTTGCAAATTCATCCCAAACATGGGATGATATCAATCGAAACACGACATTGCGAAATGGACTCATTGCGGCATGGAAGAAGACTCATCAGGGTCCATTGGTTGACATTACTAATAACCATCTGGCTTTCGTTCGAATACCGAATTCTGACCCTATATTTGAGCAAAATACCGATCCATCGTCGGGGCCAAGGGCTGCGCATTTTCAATTTAGGATTCAGGTGGGTTGAATATTATTTTTCCGGAACCGGTTGATGAACTAATTGTCTGATGAGGTCAGAATGGGAGGACAGCGGTCAGCACCAGTGGGAATTATTTTAGTCTCGGTTTATCCATGAATACTCCAGAATCACGTCAGTGATGGTCTCCTCCTTCAAGCATTTTTTTCTTTCACTTTAGGTTTTGCAAGAGTCACTGATCAGCTTTTTTTCCAGGCGGTTCAATTTCTCTTAAAACATCTAACCCCTTCGACCCCCCACTCATAGACGTCGGTCTTCTAACCACGAATTTCGACATTGCGGCCGCACGACAGTGTGTACGCACCGCACAACGGTTTATCACCGCCCCAGTATGGAAAAACTATGTCTTAGGTCCAATAAATACCTTCCCAAATACAACGACCGATGCGGAGCTCGATCAATACATCAGAGCACACGCAACCCAAACAGGTCATGCAGTGGGGACGTCTAGCATGTCTCCCAAGGGGGCAAACTACGGCGTTGTCGATCCGGATCTCGTGGTGAAGGGGGCATCGGGACTGAGGATTATTGATGCCTCAGTGATGGTAAGTGGTTTCTTTTACTTTCGACCGCCCATTCAGGTAATGACGCTTCTGGGGATCAGCCATTTGTCCCTTGTGCGAATATTCAAGCGGCAGTGTATCTGATTGCTGAGAGAGGGGCTGATTTGGTAAAATCGACTTGGGGGATTTGAATTGGAGCCGGTCAAAGTTTATGTAAATACGCAATATAATTGTTAAGAGGCTGGAAACGGGAGGGAAACTTTACAGACGTATGCAACCGACCTGTCAGAATTGCCGTGAATAACTCAATATTGGATGATCATATATGAGTATGAAAACTTTTGTTTTTTTGTTAATTGAACGTAAGGTGCAATGATCGGTTTCGTTTTCATACTCATGAATGAAAATGACTTGGATAATTGTTCATGCAATCATAATATGCCTGACATTTGATAATCACTGGGCGTCACTGACGTCATATACCTTCTCGTCAGTTCAAGGTTTGATATAGCCACGTTTCAAGTCAATGTCATCTCCTGTCCCCTTCCAAATTTCTATCTCTGACAGAGAAATAGCTCGACTTCACAACAAACTCGAGGATGTTCGGTTTCCTGACGAACTCACGGAGTCTGGCTGGGACTATGGAGTACCGCTGTCTGATATGAAACGGCTGATTCAGTACTGGAAGGAAAAATACGACTGGAAAGAACAAGAGCGCAAAATAAACGCAGGTCTCCCGCAGTTTACGTTAGATATTCCCGTCGATGGATTTGGCTCCTTGAATATCCACTTCGTCCACCAACCGAGCAAGGTGGAGAATGCTGTGCCGTTGCTGTTCGTTCATGGATGTAAGTAATAATATTATAGGCCTGACAGTCAAGCGTATCATATTATTTCAAGGGCCAGGCAGCTTCTTGGAAGTATCCAAGATACTCCCTTTGTTGACTTCGCCGACTTCTAACCAAAGTCCACATTTCCACGTGGTGGCCTACAGTCTGCCAGGGTACGGTTTCTCACAAGGTCCTACTACAAAAGGTTTTTCAGATCGTCAGTATGCCGAGGTCGGCCATAAATTAATGCAGGCTTTGGGTTATACTGAGTATGGTGAGTACGCGTTGTGTACCACACCTCTTAAAGGACTAATGTCTCGTGCAGTCACACAAGGTAGTTTATGTATTTGTATTACGCCTTGAATGATACCTACAATCAAACTCAGGCGGTGATTGGGGTCATCTTGTGGGTTATTGCTACACTCCCCCACCAACCATGATCATTAACATGCTTCTAGATTACCCGTACCATTGCACAGCTTTATGGCCCAAAGTACTGCAAGGCGAACCATACTAATATGGGCTAGTAAGTCTCATCGATGTATCGTTGGATCCCGTCGTGATTTACGCTCCATTCCAACAGTGGTGCCGCACCGAAACTCTTATCTAATCCAATTCTCTACTTCCAACACCTCCTCACGCCATACAGTGCATCCGAGAAGGCCGGATTTGCCCGAACTGCATGGTTCCAAGGCAAGGGCTTTGGTTATAACGTCGAACAATCTACGCAGCCGCAGACATTGGGATACTCTCTCGCAGACTCTCCCGCGGGCTTATTGGCATGGATATATGAGAAATTGGTGACATGGACGGATGGATATCCGTGGACTGATGATGAGAGTACGTATATCATCAGCATCAGTGAAACGGCGTTGGCCG
This sequence comes from Hysterangium stoloniferum, assembly GCA_015178975.1. Taxonomy (NCBI): domain Eukaryota; kingdom Fungi; phylum Basidiomycota; class Agaricomycetes; order Hysterangiales; family Hysterangiaceae; genus Hysterangium; species Hysterangium stoloniferum. The sequence continues at coordinate 92,261 of WHVD01000102.1, forward strand.
CTGGTAGTTCCCAGAAGGTCTTCTTATAGTCTGAAGCTTCGGGAGGTGCTCAAGGCCATTTCACTGTTGTCTTACTGTGCCCAAGCGTGGGATTGATAAATTTCTGTAGTATTGACGTGGATCTCAATCTACTGGTTCTCTCGCGAAGGTCCAGCCGCCTCGCTTCGTATCTACTACGAAGTCGCCCAGAGAGCTGGATGGGACCCTTCCAATCAACTGGCCCCATCGGGAGTCCTCGTCGGTGCCTCCATATTCCCCAGAGATATATGTGTATTTCCTCCAACGTGGTTGCGCACACTCGCGAATGTCGTGTTCATCAAGGTCCACCATTCGGGGGGACACTTTGCTGCGCATGAGACACCGGAAGCACTTGTGGATGACATGAGGATGATGTTCGGACGGGGCGGAGCGGCGTTTGGTGTTGTGAAAGGTCGGAGTGGGTATCTGACTTCTGCAGGGCGTTCCGCGAAGCTTTAGGTTAGAGTCAGAATTGCGGGAAAGCGATTGGAACAACTAGGATTTATACAATAAATACGTTTTTTGGACATTGACGTGTAATGCCTTCTGGAGCCGAAAGACGGCGGGTTGTATCCGCAAGTACTTACAAAGTAATATTAGGTTATCAGGAACCAATCCAGCGGCCTATGTCAAGTGAATATATACTGAACCACGAGCTTCTGTTTTAAACCACCCCTGATGTCGCTTGTTGAATCCATCCGTCGAGGACAGTGCACGTTCTATTCATCTGAGCGTCACCCGAATCAGAAGGAGGTTCCCACGCCAGCGATTACAATATACAACCTCGAGACGGCTACGGCCACAGCGACGACGACGACGACAGCAACGACCAGCATTCACTATCATGACAGACGACTTTGCGCGTCTTGTCTCTCGAGCTAATCCTGCCGCACGAGGAGGTCAATACCGCCCTACCTATCCACCAGGAGCACGTCCCAACACTAACGGGCTGGACCCGTTCTTTGATGACGACGACGACCCTGACACGGCAACCCCCCATGCAAGCAGTCACAACGTCAATCATCTTATCAGTCCTATAGATCATCCCCCAGACTCCGCCTTTGGCTCCTTCAAAGCCATGCAGAGCACCGACAGCGGTCTACCCCTTTCCAAACACGCAGCGCCGCCAGCCGGTCTAGAGGAACCTCACGGGTGGAATTTTGATGAAGAAGATGTACAATTACCATCTCTCAGTGCGTCTGCTATGCCTTCAAGGTCGAAAGCGAAGAGACGGAAGTGGAGGTGGCCGTGGCAGAAGGCCCAAGAGCGGGTCGGGGAGCGGGTCATTACCTTGAATGACGAACGGACCAATTTGTCGGAGGGTTATTGCAACAACTATATTTCTACATCTAAATTTAATGTGGCCACATTCTTGCCCAAGTTTTTGGCTGGTCTGTCTGCCATTCTTGATTCCGCAGTCATACTTACCTTTTTCTTCAGAACAATTCTCAAAATACGCAAACGTCTTCTTTTTATTCACGGCTTGTATCCAACAAATCCCTGGCGTTTCGCCCACAAATCGATATACCACCATCGTACCCCTCGGACTTGTCCTTCTCGCATCAGCGTTCAAGGAGATGCAGGAGGATCTGAAACGTCACCAGTCAGATAAGGAGTTGAATGCCCGCAAGGCAAAGGTACATTTCCGTTTCTTATCTCATACTACGTACTTCCCGCCTGACCCTTTGCAGGTCCTCTCACGAACAGGCACCAACACATTCTTCGCAGTCCCATGGCGGGATATCCGTGTCGGCGATATCATTCGCATGGAATCGGATGAGTTCATACCGGCAGACGTCGTTCTATTGAGTAGCTCCGAGCCAGAAGGATTGTGCTATATCGAGACCAGCAATTTGGACGGGTACGCAGTTTAAGCGCCTATCCAGCTACTGTACTGACGCAACTCACAGCGAAACGAACCTCAAGATCAAACAAGCGTCGCCTGAAACAGCATCGCTTACGTCTCCTCAAGCCATTACGAACCTCCACGGCTTGTTACGATGCGAGCAGCCTAACAATTCGCTCTACACCTTTGAAGGGACATTCGATATCAAGTCGCAGCAAGGTGTTTCGAAGACCGTGAGTGACCCTAGGCGGCTATACTAGTGTATTCGTTGTAACGTTCCAGAAGGTCCCTCTCGGTCCCGACCAGATCCTTCTCCGAGGAGCACAGCTCCGTAACACGCCATGGTGCTATGGGCTCGTCGTTTACACAGGCCACGAAACAAAGTTAATGAGGTAAACAACGTTATTAGCGCATTAACGGGCCTCTAACCATCATCCAGAAACGCCACCGCCGCACCAATCAAACGAACCGCTGTCGAGCGTCAAGTCAACGCCCAGATCGTCTTCCTCTTTGTACTACTTCTTGCGCTTAGTATTGGAAGTTCTATCGGCGCTGTTATCAGGACCGTGAGTGCTTCGAAAGTACCTTGGCAGGCGGTCGATACGAGACTGACCTTTGACCTTCGACCTGCAGTGGTTCTTCTCGCAGAATCAATGGTACTTGGGTATGGATGCTGGCTCTTTGGGCAATCGCGCATGGACAATTGGGCAAGGTGCGTGTCTACGCCGTATTCGAATCATCCCTCTTATCCGACTTTCCTTAGATATCCTCACTTTCGTCATCCTTTACAACAACCTTATCCCCATCTCCCTCATCGTAACCATGGAAGTTGTCAAGTATCAACAAGCACAACTCATCAACTCGGATCTGGACATGTACTACGCGAAGACGGACACGCCCGCACTTTGTCGGACATCAAGTTTAGTAGAAGAGTTGGGGATGATCGGGATAGTATTCAGCGACAAGGTATGTGACCGCTCCACCTTATACCACACCACTACCTAACCTATCCCACACGCAGACCGGTACGCTGACTCGTAATGAAATGGAATTCCGAATCGCCTGCATCGCCGGGGTTTCCTACACCGAGGTTCTCGACGAGTCACACTCGGACGCCGACGCAGCCCACCACGCCACATTCTCCACTCTACGGACCCTCCTCTCCGACCCTTTCTCAGACAGCGGCAACATAGCCCGAGAGTTCATGACTTTGCTTGCTGTATGCCATACTGTAATCCCCGAGGTGAAAGATGGGAAGATGGTCTATCAGGCTAGTAGCCCTGACGAGGCAGCGTTGGTTGCGGGAGCAGAGTCATTGGGGTATCGTTTTATGGTGTGTGAGCATTGGGAGACATTTATATTATGTTAATGACATGCCCCACAGACACGTAAACCCCACTCCGTTTTCATAACCACACCCTCCGATCCTCAACCCCTCGAATACGAGGTCCTGAACGTCTGCGAGTTTAATTCCAGCCGAAAGCGCATGTCCACCGTCGTCCGATGCCCTGATGGACGTATCAAGTTGTTCTGCAAAGGTGCAGACACCGTTATCCTCGAGCGATTAAGGAAAGGCGGGGAGGAGAGCGCGTGGGTTGAGAGGACGCTGCAGCATTTGGAGGTACGGCTTCCCCATCTCTAATCTATGCCTCTCAATAATTGATACCACTCCACTCCCTTTCCTCCTCAAGGAATATGCAACCGAAGGCCTCCGTACACTCTGTATTGCCTCGCGCGACATCCCACCTTCCGAATACAACACTTGGTCCGCTATCTATAGCGCTGCTGCGTCAACCATCAATGGGCGCGGCGAAGCGCTCGATAAGGCTGCGGAGATTATTGAGAGGGATATGGTGCTTTTGGGAGCAACGGCTATTGAGGATAAGTTGCAGGAGGGGGTCCCGGATACGATTCATACGTTGCAGATGGCAGGGATTAAGGTCAGTTGGGGGTTATTTATTATTGGTCGAGAGGCCGTTGACTTTTATTTATATTATTAAGGTGTGGGTTTTGACGGGCGATAGACAGGAGACTGCTATCAATATTGGATTATCATGCCGCTTGATTTCAGAAAGTATGAATTTGGTAAGATATCTGTTTCCTTCCTTTCTTCCGCGCTATTCGTGATCTATCCCCTAATCCGTCGACTTGTCAGGTAATAATCAACGAGGCCACATTTCACGATACGAAGGAATTCATAACGAAACGTCTCACGGCTATCAATAATCAAAGGAAGTCGGGGGAAATGGAGGATTTAGCGTTGGTGATTGGTATGTTTCCCATCGGTCTACTTTTCTCTGTCGCTTTTAATCTCTGTTTCTGTTTAGACGGCAAAAGTCTTACATTCGCCCTCGAAAAAGAAATATCTAAGGCATTTCTTGAGCTTGCGATGATGTGTAAAGCTGTCGTCTGTTGTAAGTCTGCCTAATAACCTATATCCGTTCGTCTGATTATCTTTTCGTGTACTGACTTCATCCCACAGGCCGTGTCTCCCCTCTCCAAAAGGCACTCGTCGTAAAGCTTGTCAAAAAGAACATGAAGGGACAGATTTTACTCGCTATCGGTGATGGTGCAAATGACGTGCCCATGATTCAAGCTGCACATGTCGGTGTTGGAATTTCTGGCGTGGAGGTGAGTGTCATTAGCGTCACCAAATATCTTGTTTGATTCATATTTTTTTTCTGTGGATAAGGGCTTGCAAGCCGCACGATCGGCGGACGTAGCAATATCTCAATTTAGGTTTTTGAAGAAATTACTCTTAGTTCATGGCGCGTGGAGCTATAGGCGTTTATCGAAGCTGATCCTTTGTGAGATGGTCCGTTTTCCGGTTATTACCTTTCTCAGCGACGTCTTCTCTTCAGATTCATTTTACAAGAACATCGTGCTCTATATGACCCAATTTTGGGTGCGTTTACAATAGAATTCCTACATTCCTTCGTCTCCTCTAACCCCGCGGCAGTTCTCATTCTTCAACAATTTTTCCGGTCAAATCGCCTACGAATCGTGGACGCTTTCATTTTACAATGTCGTCTTTACGCTTCTACCTCCCCTCGTAATCGGTATTTTCGACCAATTTGTATCCGCGAGGATATTAGACCGATACCCACAACTTTATATGCTGGGGCAGAGTAACGTGTTCTTTACGAAGACGTCATTCTGGTTGTGGATCATCAATGCACTGTATCACAGCTTGGTGAGCTTTTGGTTTTGTTCTCCTTGTGTTTGGTTTATCATTATACTTAATGTAGGTATTATTTGGCCTGTCGATCATCATGTTCTGGGGTGACTTGAAGCAATCCAACGGATTTGATTCCGGGCATTGGTTCTGGGGGACGACATTGTACCTCGCCGTACTGCTGACGGTCTTGGGGAAAGCTGGCCTCATATCCGAGTATGTTTGGGTTATTGTTTCGTGTTTTCAATACTCTTCTCTAACCTGTTTTACAGCCTTTGGACCAAATACACAGTCATTGGTGAGATAGATGGTATTGTCGCTTTGGGCCTACTTTTTTTTACCCTTTTCGTCTGCGCAGCCATTCCGGGATCTTTCGCGTTCACTATGGTCTTCTTGCCCTTGTACGCCCTCATTGCCCCCCTGGTCGGGATTTCTATTGAATACGAGGGAATCGTTCCCCGGCTATGGAGCGATTGGATCTTCTACTTCACGCTTCTCTTACTACCGGCCGTGTGTCTAAGCCGTGACTTCGTATGGAAATAGTATGTATTCGATCGTGAAATTTATCACCTCCACTTTCCCTAATCACCATTCAGCTACCGACGGACATACAACCCCACCTCGTATCACATCGCTCAAGAACTCCAAAAGTACAACATCCCTGATTATCGTCCGCGACAAGAGCAGTACGTCTTCCATCTTCTACCTTGATACAATTTCCCTATCCAATCTTCTAACATGATACTTGCGCTCCAGATTCCAAAAAGCCATAAAAAAAGTTCGCGCTGTTCAACGTCTGCGGCGCACACGTGGTTTCGCATTCAGCCAAACGGAAACGGCAGGACGGCAAGATCAGGCACGACTCATCCGTGCGTACGATACCTCGAAATCTCACAACCGGCCATCAGGCTTGTAGTGCTGTCGGGTGTGAAGGTAGCATGACTGGGACTACGTTGTACTTATTTGCATCTCGACGTACCTTGCATTATATGTATTGTATTAACTTTAGACACTTTATCAATAATTGAATACCTGGCTTAGATGTGGGTTATTTTCTCTTTTCACTTCGGAGATTATCAGCAGTTTAAAACCTGACGAGTTGTAGTGACGATGTAAAGATAGTATGTAACCAGAGGAGTAACTACACCTTTCTAGCTTGTCACAAAAATAGAAAACCTCCGCCTAGACCTAAGCAGGTCAATCAGACGCTCAGATTTGCCGACTGACAAATCAAACCTGATTTCGTTGAAGACTTGGACCAGGCCTGTCCTTCATTCTATGGTCACTTTTGACTGATCTACCTGAGCTCTATATAAATATGATAGATAGATAGATATGTTCCATTTTCATAGTAGTGTCAGGCCTGAAAGGCCTATGTGGATACTCTGATACCTAATATTCAATTACACGGCTATCTAGGGAAGAGTGGGCAATGGTGGGGTGGGGGGATTGAAAGCATGCAGTACTGGGGTGAGGTGGGTACCATGATATAAAGGAGTAGTAATGAATATAATTGTTAGGAAAACGAGTATTGAAGAAGCAAGCACTCATATGAAAAAGGTGAGACAGAATGTCTCGAGAAGATGCAATAAGGGTTATAAATATTCAATCTCCTCTCGAATATGTTGAAATAGACTCTAGCGCTATAGTATAAAGTCAAGTTTACAAGACAACGGCAATCAGTGCTGCCTTACTCTACATCAAGCTTACATGACCATAGGAGGATGGTCACACTTTATTGAATATACAAAATTTTACTGAATAATCCTCATATTTTCCAAGTGAGTCTATTCCTTCTGGCCATGACAACTTATTCTATGAGTTTATATTTAATTACCTGAAATTTCATCTTTAAAATATGCATGCCCTTTTAAAATATGCACAAATGACATAGTTACACAAAATTATTTGGGTTAACCTAGATTATTTGGGTTAAACAAGATTATTTGGGTTATGACTTAATCTTTGGGTTATGATGTATTCTCTTGTATACAAGCAAACTTTCAAATATATTTCATATAATTCAAATTTAGTTGGTTTAGAGAGTTAACCAGAACTATCTGGGGTACCAATCCCCATTGTGCAATTCATTCCAAAAGAATAATCTACAGATGATTGTTTGACTAAATTTTGTCAGATATAGGATAAATATTAATATTTTTGCATTCTTCAGAGTGATACCTATATAATCAACTGAATTTGATTAAATATTAATTTTACAACAAACAATATAAATATATATACTTTACTGGATAAATAATTTTTAAAGTTTTGGGTCATCCTCCATACCAAGCTGCACTGTACCTTAGAACACATATAACATTGTCACAACCCAATGCTAGCTGTAATATATTTAACTACTGTACTTGCAGTCCAATACCTCAGTTGAACCACTATTTCGTGTCAACTGAGGTATGTTACAATTTTCTATCTTCAGTTAAACTAGCTTACTAATTGTATGTATCTTAGACTATTTCTTACAGGTAATGAATATAGTTGAACCACTATTTCATGTTGACTGAGACTATTTCTTACAGGTTATGGTCCCCAAACAAAGTTGTTAAAACTACCAATATTAACTGACAGAACCAACTGAACCTGACCCCAACCAACTGAACCTGACCCCAACCAACTGAACCTGACCCCAACCAACTGAACCTGACCCCAACCAACTGAACCTGATCCCTATTTGTACTGAAAGTAAAATGTCTAACCAATCTACCCTATTCATGTTGCCATCAGAAGACTGCTTCAATGGACATAACTGGTTTACCTGGCACAACACCACTTGGTCCACCACAGGTGCAAAAGGTGTCCAAGGATATCTGGACAGAATCATCCAGAATCCTTTCCCCATCACCTCCAACACTGTGCCCACACCAACAAGCTATTGGGGATCTAGGAACCCCTCACCCAAGGAATGGGAACAACACAATGCATACGCAACAGCCATGATCAACCTGAACATCAAAAACCCCATTGGTCACAGCATCCAACTCACAGACACTGCCCATGATGGTCTGCACTGAAAAAAATCCATAGCATGTCATCTGACATAGGTTTGCTAAATGCTGATAATGAACTTCACGCAGTCAAACATATTGTCACAACTGTCACAACATTGTCACAAAATATTCAAGGTAACTTTCGACAACTATTCGACACATCAATTTATCTTCAACTACAATTCTGACTCGACATTCTATTCAACATCTTCAACATCATCAAATTCATTCAACTTGTCTCATTTCAATGTCATATATGATTTCATTCATAGGTCATAATTTAATTATATTTTAATGAAGAAAGGCATAGAAGGTTAATGTGAGGATACACACACAGGCCAGATTTCCAGAGAAACCCGCGGGATATCCAGTAGGACTTGGCTTCAGCTTATAGGCTGCGCCCTCGCTAGATCGTGTTGTCCAATTTCAAACGGATGGACGGGGATCCCGGGGAATCCGGGCGGGGTTCATGGGTCATGGGTCGTAAGTCGGAGGTCGTGGGTCGTGGGTCGTAAGTTGGAGGTCGTGGGTCGTGAGTCGAGATAGTTGAGAGAGATAGATGCGCTGGAGCCCGTGGGCTCCGACTAGTGCGAGTGATGTGAATTAAGTAAGGTTTTAGAGCGGAAAATGTTATTAGATTACTGGGGGGAATCTAAGCTAATTTTCTGACTGGATTGTATGTACAACATCTGCCAGTTTATATAGACCATGGAGTGAATGACATACCAAATCCAGTAATGGCGAAACGAAACTAACAAAACATGAAACGGGAATAGTAAACACCAAATTGGTGTTAGGAACGGAACAGAACGGAGCGGAGTCCGAATCGTGACAAAGCATAACCCATAACGGGAAATGGAGCGGGAGCGGAGTCCTAAATTGTGACAGGTCATTTGACTAAAACGGGAATGGGGCTCGATTAGAGTGGTGACGGGATTCTAAGCGGGGTCCGGTGACTGATGCGTGGGACGAAGACGGACATAGACAGAGACGGAGTCCGGGGGAAGTCCGGTGACTGATATGTGTCTTAATGAGGTCGAACGTAACTAGTCTTGATGTAACGGAGTCCGGGTGAGAAATCCTATAAACAGACAATTGGTGCTTGTAGCGTGTGGGGGTGTACGGGTTAGTGCCCAGAGTTGGGCGGGATTGTCTGGTTGTAACAGTTAATCAGAAGAGCAAAGGACTTCAGTCAGAAAATCTCTCCATTGTATAATAGTCATCTGTATTATTAATTGACTCTCGATCTTATTATTCATGATCGTCAATATTCTTCAACATTAACATCTGTGAGCCTTCATCACTGGTATTACTGTTAAAGGTGCATACACGGAGGGGTTCTGGAGAAACCCACAGGAAAGCCAGTAGGACTTGGCTTCAGCTTATAGGCTGCGCCCTTGCGAGATCATCTTGTCCAATTTCAAACGGGTGGACGGGAATCCTGGGGAGTCCGAGTGGAGTTTGTGGGTTGAGAGGTCATGGGTTGAGAGGTTGTGGGTTGAGAGGTTGTGGGTGGAGAGGTTGTGGGTTGAGAGGTTGTGGGTTGAGAGGTTGTGGGTGGAGAGGTTGTGGGTTGAGAGGTTGTGGGTGGAGAGGTTGTGGGTTGAGAGGTTGTGGGTTGAGAGGTTGTGGGTGGAGAGGTTGTGGGTTGAGAGGTTGTGGGTGGAGAGGTTGTGGGTGGAGAGGTTGTGGGTTGAGAGGTTGTGGGTTGAGAGGTTGTGGGTTGAGAGGTTGTGGATCAAGGGGTTGTGGGTTGAGAGGTCAGGGAGTTGAGATAAATAAGTCGGAGGTTGAGTGATAGATGTGTCGGAGCCTGTGGGCTCCAACTAGTGAGAGCGGTGAAATTCAAAGAGGCCTTTAGAGCGGAAAATGTACTAGATTACTGGGGAGAATCTAAGCTGATTTTCTGACTGGATTGTATGTACAACATCTGCCAGACTATATAGACTGTGGAATGAATAACATACCAAATCCAGTAATAATGAAATGAAACTAACAAAACATAAAATGAGATAAGTAAACACCAAATTTGGTGTTAGGAATGGGACAGAATGGAGCAGAGTCCGAATCGTGACAAATCATAAACCATAATGGGAAACAGAGCGGGAGTGGAGTCTGAATCATGACAGGTCATTTGACTAAAATGGGAATGGGGCTCAGTTAGAGGGATGACGGGTTTTCCAAGTGGGGTATGGTGACTGATGTGTGGGACGAGGTTGGACATAAACAGGGACAGAGTTCGGCAGGAATTCCAGTGACTGATACACGATGTAACAAAGTTGAAACATGGACAAGTCTGACATATGGAGTCTGGTGGGAATTCCGGTAAACTGACAATTGGTGCATATAGGGTGCGGGTGCGTATAAGTTAGTGCCCAGAGTCCGGCAGGAATTCCAGTCGTAACAATTTTATTGGTAGGTACATATTTGTCTCAGAGTTTATTTGAATTTTTGGATTGATTTGAATTTACTGGGCTGGTTTGAATTTACTGGGCTGGTTTGAATTTACTGGGCTGGTTTGAATTTACTGGGCTGGTTTGAATTTACTGGGCTGGTTTGAATTTACTGGGCTGGTTTGAATTTACTGGGCTGGTTTGAATTTACTGGGCTGGTTTGAATTTACTGGGCTGGTTTGAATTTACTGGGCTGGTTTGAATTTACTGGGCTGGTTTGAATTTACTGGGCTGGTTTGAATTTACTGGGCTGGTTTGAATTTACTGGGCTGGTTTTGACTTTGTTTGATTTTCCTTTGATTTATTGTAGTTTATTTTAATTTATTGTATTGTGATTTTCCCAGGAATGCTTATAGACCTCCTCCAGGGATTTTGCAATCCTTCTCTGGAGCACTGGCATCAGAAATGTTTCTGTTCCAGCAAAAATGCTTTCACACATCACAAAAATACTTCTGCACATCACAAAATACTCCTGCACTCATGGAAATCCTCCTACAGCATCAAAAAGTGCCTGCACCAGTAGAAATGCACCATGATATCCAAAATGCTCCTACACTGACTCATTATTATCGGCATGAATATATGGCACTAATTCTGGTACCTTTCACTTGCCTTATTGGGATTTTCAGCATCTAATGGGGCCCACCAACCACCAACCACCAAACAGCTTTCATTTATAAGGTTTCTTCTGGCTATGACTGCATATTTTATGAGTTTATATTTCATTTCCCCCAAATTTTATCTTTTAAGACTTATATGCTCTCTTAAATATGTATGTACAAATATCATGGCTAAACAATAATTCTTGGGCTATGTGACTTTTAAAATATGTACAAATGTCATGGTTAACACTCAGTTCAATTAAATTATTTCCAACCATCTCATTCCTAATCATTGGTAGTCAATTACCATTCACATTCATCTTTTTCCCAGATAGTCAACTAGGACCCCTTGAATTGGATGTTAAAGATTTCCCAGAAATCTCTAGATACTGCACAATCTATGAAGTTCTACATGAATTGAAGAGTCACATCTGATTCAACTCACAGCTGGAAAATTTCAAATAAAATTTGCCAAACTGAGATACATAAATATTGGAAAAATCCAAACAGCCAATAAATTCAGTAGGTTCAAATAAATATAAATAAAATCCTTGAAAATCCCAATAAATTCCAGAAAATACAAGTATCCATGTAAACTCAGATCAATCACATATCAATGCCAGTAATTCAAATACAATCCAGATAAATTACATTCAGTTGTAGTATATTCCAATTAATTCTAGCAACTTCAAATCAAATCCAGAACATTTCCAATCTCTTTCAATCAACCAATTCCAAGCACATCAAATTCAAAATTCAAATTCAATCACCATGTATTTAAGTTTAGCAACCAACAATTATTCAAGTTCAATGACCATTCAAAATACAACACTATTAGAGTTCAAGTCCACAAGGGGCATACAAGGACTCAGTAGGTATTCAAAGATTAATAGGACTTGGCTTTAGCTTACAGTACACAACTGTGTCCTAACTTGCAAACACATGTTCAATGGAGGATAACCAAAAATTTGAAAGGTTATTTATCCACTCAAGTATACATATTTATATTGTTTGCTGTAGAATTAATATTTCATCAAATTCAATCCATCAGGTGTGAAGAGTCATGGAAGCCCTGACCACTCTATATATGAAGAATATCAACCATCTAGGTACAACATGACAATATATTGACTATCAAAGTACAATATAGAAATAGAATGAACCTTAGTTGACTTAAGTAACTGTAACTAAGATGGCTAAGAGATAATGAAATCGACCTTGCAGTACAATTCTGCAGAGTGGGCTAATGAGAGTAAGAGGAAAGGTTGGTATGAGTGAGGCTAGATGTGAGTAGTCACTGGTGAGAGTTTGAGCTTTGACTATTCAGTGCAAAGTTAGACAATTTCTGTAAGTTCAAGTTAGAAGCTGTCCAAGATGGCTGAGATGATATTCCAATCACAACTTGCAGGACACTAAAAGGGTGTCTGGTGTTAGGATACACACTCAGGCCGGGTTTCCGGAGAAACCCGCGGGATATCCGGTAGGACTTGGCTTCAGCTTATAGGCTGCGCCCTCGCTAGATCGTGTTGTCCAATTTCAGACAGGCGGACGGGAATCCCGGGGAGTCCGGGCGGGGGTTCGTGGGTCGTGAGTCGTAGATCGTGAGTCGAGAGTCGTGAGTCGAGATAGTCGAGAGAGATAGATGCGCCGGAGCCCGCGGGCTCCGACTAGTGCGAGCGGTCTGATGAGAGTAGGGTTTTTAGAGAGGAAAATGTATTAGATTACTGGGGGGAATCTAAGCTAATTTTCTGACTGGATTGTATGTACAACATCTGCCAGTTTATATAGACCGTGGAATGCATGACATACCGAATCCAGTAATAATGAGACGAAACGAGCAAAACATAAAACGGGAATAGTAAACACCAAATTGGTGTTAGGAACGGGACGGAACGGAGCGGAGTCCGAATCGTGACAAAGCATAACCCATAACGGGAAACGGAGCGGGAGCGGAGTCCTAAATCGTGACAGGTCATTTGACTAAAACGGGAACGGGGCTCGATTAGAGCGGTGACGGGATTCTAAGCGGGTCCGGTGACTGATGCGTGGGACGAAGACGGACATAGACAGAGACGGGGTCCGGGGGAAGTCCGGTGACTGATATGTGTCTTAATGAGGTCGAACGTAACGAGTCTTGACGTAACGGAGTCCGGGCGGGAAATCCTATAAACAGACGATTGGTGCTTGTAGCGCGTGGGGGCGTACGAGTTAGTGCCCAGAGTCCGGCGGGATTTGTCCGGGTCGTAACATCTGGGCAAGTTGTGGTTACAGGGTAAAAAGTGTCTGAGTTCTAACTATGTGTGCTAATGTACATAAAACTACAGTGTGCATGCCCAAAAGTGCCTCCATACCCACAGGCATACATAGGTCTTTGAACTAATGTAAATACTACTGAATGTGAGATGTATGTAGTAGTAGTAATAAAGAAAGAAGTATGAGAGGTAAAATATAATCAGAGCTATATTTTAGGATACCTCTCACAGTGCCCCCTAGTTTGAAGAGCTATGTCAATGGAAAGCTGGAAGGATGTCAGGAACTCCTCCCCATGTGTCTTGAGTGGATCCCCCTAGCTGCAAGATAGCTTGGGCCCAACTTAGTTGTTTAGTCCAAAATGACTCAATAATGTTGTCCCTCCTTGCATCATCATTGGCATGTGTCGATCTCCTCAGTTTTTGAATGGAGGATACCCACCACCCATAATCCTTTTGATGTGTTTGAATGATAGGTTTGATATGGTTGATGGGGGCCATTGTGAGTTGGGTGATGAGGGGGGGCTGAGGGTCTAGTAGCATCAATGAGGAGGATGAAGGGATTAGTGGTTGGGGGGTTGGGGACTGCTAGTGGATAGTTGTACTGTAGCATGCTAGTGTCACCATTGGAATGGAGGGACTCCAGGGCCCCTGGCTCCGACAATAGGTTTTCTAGTAGGTTGACTAGGCCCATGATGGCAGATATGGCTGTGTGTTCTGGGGGAATATGGCAGAGATCCACTGATAGTGATCAAAAATTTGAAAGTTGGACTTTCTCGATGCTGTCAGCTAGTTGGTCCTTCTCTATGGAGTCATTGATGCACAAATAGAAATCATTTGTGATCAGTTGGTACAAATGACCTGCTATAGCCCTGTATGTGTCCCTTGAGCAGTGGTCACTGTAGCACTGGTCCCAGCTGCACTAATACCTTCCCAATCATGAATTGTGTGGAAGGGTAGTTGATTGACATGTGCATCCAGTCTTTTGGAGAAAGACAGTCTGTGGCAGCCACAAAGTTGGTGGGTGAAGGTGCCAGTGGAGGGAATGATTCTATTGTGGGCTCATGGACAGGGTCAACTGGAGGGGGATCAACAACAAGGGGCTCCACATCTTGGATAAAGGTGTGGGAGGTACCCTTTTCATGGGAATGTCACTATCTTATCAGACTATATTCCCCATTATTTCCTCTTATTTTCTACTATTTTTTGCTATTGTCTAATTCTTTGATTATATGCATTTATTGTAGTTTGAATATCTATGTACACATTGTCACACCTATGTATGTACACTAGTGGGAATAGTTAGAAACTCAGACCCTGTAACCACAACTTGCCCAGACACACTTTTTAGTGTCCTGTAAGTTGTGACTGGGGTATCATCTCAGCCATCTTAAACAGCTTTCAACTCAAACTTGCAACAACTATCTAGCTTCATACTGAATAGTCAAAGCTTGAACTACAACCAGCTTCAACTCACATTTTACATTACTCAGATCATCCTCCCTCCCCTTTAACTCATTTACTTTGTTAACTTACTCCTTAGAATTGTACTGCAAGGTTGATTCTATTCTCCTTTACTTGTCTTACTTGTCTTACAGATACTAAAGTCAACTAAAGCTATTTTACCATCTATATTGTACTTAGACAGTCAATATTCTTCATACATATATGTAGAACAGTCAGAACTTCCATGACTCTTTACAGTGGTGAACTGGACTGTTCTTTTCCTGTGAAGAAAACATTGTATTAAAAGGAAAAACCTCTACATTTAGCTACACATGATAACCACAAGCGAGGACCAGGGTGTGAAACCTTTATCAGGATTGAGTAGTTCCCTCCCACAACGGAGACCCACTAGTCTCAAACTGCCCAGAAACATTACAATGAGAAAGCTCCCAAAAACAAGCCTCTGTCAGAGGTTCTCCCCAAATTGAGGTCAAAACACCCACAGTTGTCTTAACCAGTCAGTCAGGACCATGCTCACACCAGGAACAGCCAAAAACACTGGAAAGAAACCCTTCACCTACCCATAATGGTGATGTGATTTTGGAATACCCACCATGTAAGGTAATGCTTCAGTGCACCTACTACAGATGATTGGTCTATGAGATTATTCTTTTGGAATAAATTGCACAATGGGGATTGGCACCCCAGATAGTTCTGGTTAACACTCTAAACCAACTAAATTTAAATTATATGAAATATATTTGAAAGTTTGCTTGTATACAAGAGAATACATCATAACCCAAAGATTAAGTTATAACCCAAATCATCTAGGTTAACCCAAATAATTTTGTGTAACTATGTCATTTGTGTGTATTTTAAAAGGGCATGCATATTTTAAAGATGAAATTTCAGGTAATTAAATATAAACTCATAGAATAAGTTGTCATGGCCAGAAGGAACAGTCTCACTTAAATTTATGAGGATTATTCAGTAAAACTTTGTATATTCAATAAAGTGTGATCATCCTCCTATGTATCATGGGATTTTATTGGCACAAACCCTATTCACATGATTAAGAACTCTGGAAGAGGTCACTCAATCGATCCCTGAATGGTCCAAGGAGCTAACAGTTCTGATGGAAAGGGGAAGAACAGTGATAAAAAAGGAATTGTTTACTCAACTGGTAGACCTGCTTAATGTACATGAATGATTAGATGTCTTCATCCTGTCCCCAAGGTTGACTATCAATACCTATACATTCAGATCTCAAAATTTTCTCTCTATGAAAGGTCACCTAACATGTCTTTCACATATTTCAGCCTTTGGTCTATACTTCTGCACATCCAGAAAAAATGTGACAAAATGATGATGGAATTACTGCATGAATATGATGAGATGACGCAAATACCCCCATCTCTCCAGTTTCTATGACAGACTTGTTCATACAAGAGCTCAAGGGTTCCCCCGACACTCATTTCCTCTGCTCACTCAATCACCCACTGATCTTGGAAGGCTTTCCAATGGACATGAGGATTGAAGTGATGGAACACCTACAGGACAAAGATTTCCTGGTCAAAATTTCCCTTCACCAACTACAACCGTGTCACTGTCCTAGCATGGCTGAACTCTGTCCTAGCATGGCTGAACTGGAAAGGGAAGCTTCAAGGGAATGACAAGCAGCTCCCAAAGTAGAAACTCCCTGTGCCTGAGTGTCATTTGACACTACCCCTAGCACTCCAAACCCTTTTGATGATTCCCACTGGATTCTAGAACAGACCAATCATCAACAAAGGTCAACCATCCTTTTTGACAGTGTTTGTTGAAGGAATATCAGGTCAAGTATTCAGTTGAGGATTGCTGGACCCAGACAAAACCCACCATCCCTTGCCTATGAAGATCAACCTATTCATTCCCCCAGGGGGAGAACCAAGCAATTTATCTGGAAGTTCAGATGGTTTTAATGGCAATGGAAACCGAGGACATAGGGGGGGTGGAATCCTAGAACTCCTGGATTCACAAGCTCATCTCGAGCTAGTGCTAAGGATAATGACTTACCTAAAATCAAGGTGCTTACCCTGAATACCAACAATATCAAGATCAAATGGTCTGATCTCCCTGAATTTGATGGAAGTCATTCCAAGGTGTTGGAGTATATTCTGGATATTATGAGTCTTTCAGAAATCTTGGAATCAATGAGCTCACTACTGGGAGTCCTCTGCCCAGACAACTCACTGGCAATGCTAAAATCTGGTGGACCATGAATATCATACTGACTTCAGTCAAGCTCACAGATCCTTACTTTGGGACATTGTTGAAGGTTTACTTGGGACTAGATGGCATGAATATTTGGTCTTGGAATGGGAAGAAATGAGATTTTGTCAACCTCATCATGATTGTGAAACTCCAGTACAGTACATCCAGTAACAAATAAAGCTGAATCATTTCTTGTATAGGTTTCATCATCAAACCACTGGAAGGAAGAAATGCATCAATTGATCCTGATGCTACCCACTGAATGGCTTCATCTGCTGCAAGGTCAACCCATCAAGAAAAGGTGGCCACTATATTGGAAGTAGCCCAGCCCACTAAGATAGGAGAGCTACAGTGTTTCCTTGGAATGGTCTTATATTTTTCAGCTTATGTATATACCGTTCTACTCTTGGACAGTCTCCCCATTGTTCAATCTCTTAAAGAAGGGGGGGCCCATTGGACTTGAGATTCCAAACACATCACAGCCTTTGAGGATATTAAGGTTGCATTGAGTTCTGCCCTGGTTTTAGGACACCCTATTAGTGGAATGCCCTATTGTCTGTACATGGACACTTCCAATTTTGCCCTAGGATGTTATCTCCAGCAGGTCCAGAGAATGGTACTATGGCATCTAAGAGACACCAAAATTCACCCTCAGGGAAGATATTCCTTCAAACAATCATGAGAAATACCTATCTTTGTTACTCATTACAAAACCAAAAAACTGGAAGTCACTTGGACAGACTCTTGGGCCCCAGAATTTGATGACACTAGCATCACCATTGAATGTGTCATCACATATTGGAGTTGCACACTCAAGAAAGTGGAATGTAATTACATATTCAGCCATGGAACATGAAGTGTTAGCAGCCAAGGAAGGATTAGTCCATTTCCAACCATTTATAGATGGGTAATAAGTATAGTCAGACCACTATTTCATGTTGACTGAGACTATTTCTTACAAATATACTATTATATATGCATAGTATAGTTAGTGAATCTCATGCTCAAGTCATTGGACCAATGGAAAGTCATAACTGGGGACCTGGTGGATCCTGATATCAAGATCCCATGGGATGACCAGTAGAGCAAAATATCAGGATTACATAGGATGAACCACAATGTGAAATCTTAAGGTTGTAAGATAGGCATATACAGCATAATATGGAGCCATTTAAGCATATAGTGTAGCTGCACGTTGAAGACAAGCCCAGGGTGGCTATAATGGTAGATAGTAATCCAATTAATGCATGGGAAACTTTGAAGACGACCTATGGGACACAATTGGCCAATAGTCAAGCGATGCTACTTTCAGAGCCTTGTTCGCATGCATTATGATGGGACAGGTATCATCAAATACAAGGCCCAGATGGATTCCATTAGGCTCAAACTGTTGGAGGCTGGACATGCTATCACAAATGCTGATTATCTCAGTTTATTCATGAGTACACTGCCCGAGGATTTTGATATACATAATGTCAACAACAACAATCAATTATGATGTTGACACTGTTGAAGAAGTCATCAATGAGTTACAACAAGTTGAAATTCGAAAAGAAATACTCCCAGTTATGCTGAAGGTTCTGCATTCCATGCCCAGAGGGGTATTAGTCCACAAAGAGGAATGTACCGAAGTAGGGGACATGGTCGTGCTGCCATTCACTGATCAGGAGGAGTAATCCTCAATCAGGTTGTTTTGATTGTGGAGATTCATCGCATTGGGCAAGGCATTGTCCTAAAAAAAGAAAGAGATTTGCTCAGCAATCCGAAAATCAGAAGAACCTAAATAAGAAAATGGACAACTCATCTGGAGTGCATCTTCCCCTTCTGTCACTAGTAAGGGTATGTCTAGTGCCGTCGAATCCACATTCTTCTTGAGTAAGGAGTGTGCAACATAGATATTTCTTGGATTCCGCAGCATCAGGAGTGCCGAGTGTGTGTGACTTACATGGCATATAAAACCCTGAAGAAAATACAAACAGTGAATGGCGCTTATATCCCTGCCAAAGGTATTGGGACCTTGTGGTTTAAAGTTATGAAATTTGGACTGGAATTTATGGGTGAAATTCCCAACATCGAATAGACCCAGACTAGCTAGGACTGGATGACTCTCTGTAGCCCTAGAATCCTAAATTCTCAGTTCTAAGTAATATTGCCAGTATGCTGATGGTTAAGCGATGACAGGGAAGCTGTCATGTCACCTTTTGAAGGTGGATGATTTGTCCTAAATGAAAAATTATGAACGAGGGTCAGGACCCTCGTTCATAATTTTTGTGAGTACCTAATTCTCAATGTGTCATATATTAATCTATATATCTTTTTCAGTCATTTGCTTCCGCTGCTGCCATCTGGCCACCCTCTATGTATCGGTCTGCAGCTGCGACTCCTGCTTCATTCATTGCTATACCCTTTTTGTCTGGAAAGTCCTTTAAGGTTTACTGGTGAGCAAAACATTATTTAACATTCAGTGAAATGCGTCAAACAATTTACACAAATAAATACAAAGGTTACAAACATATAGGGGCTGTAGATTGAAATACGAGTCAAGCTTTCAACAGTGGTAACGTCTCTGCTTTGCTATTCCTTTTAAATGTCTTACAGCACCTTTGAACCATTTTCAACATGCTCTGTATCCTTTCCTTCCACCAAGCTGGATGCCCCTACCGACATGTACACTACTCGACTTCCCCCTCTCAATTCGTTATTTCCTACTCCCCCCACTTGGAGCCAGCAAAGATTGGAGCCAACATCATTCTCTTATACAAGTTCCATCCATCCTACTGATCAGCCCTCCCTGAATCAGCAAGAATGTCGTCCATCTCTCCCCCTCTCCCCTTCCAACTTCTCGTCCACAAACATTGATCATACAATACCAACAAAGCCTAAGCCCTGCCCCACCAACAAAATGTTCATTTTTCCACAAGGTGCATCTGATGAGAATGACCTGCCTGACCCAACAATCGCAGCTATCCTATGAGAGCAAAACACAATGTGACTACCAGACCAAGGAAGTGTACTGTCCCTGCAGGTCATAGGGGACGTGGAGGACATGGAAATGAGCCTGTATCAAAGAGAAAGTGGGATACTTTTGATGATGACTATGAGGATGATGTGGGGGATGAAGGTTTATTTCGAAGGCAGGGTAGAGCACTGGGGGCAAAAAAGTGGAGTCACGCTGATCTCGAGGCACTTATGGAATTCACAGAAGAGATCTTGCCAGCTGGACCTAAGGCATGGGCATTAGTTTATAAAAGGTTTGAGGCTTGGACTGTTTCGAATGGACGGCCAATTAGAGGGGCTGATGTGGTGGAGAAACATTTCAAAAAGGTACATATGTTATTAACAAACTCCCACAACCACACCTAATATCATACAACTTCTAGTTGGTATGTGTAATGAAACCAACTGGAAATTCAGAATGTCCATGGGAAATAGAGCATCTTCATCAGATTGAGCATTACATCAACAACCGAGTCGCATCTGATGGTGTACGTGATGAAGAGATAGAAGAGGATGTGATTGTCATCTCATCTGACCATTCACCTGCATGTTCACCAATTAAACACAAAACAAAGAGCTACATTTCCCGTCAACTCAAACATGAACCACAATCAGAGGGAGGTGGATTACGCACAACATCCTCACAGCTTCGTGGTACATTGGCCAACATAGCACGTGTCTTTGATCCAGAGGTTCAGGCAACATGAGAAGACAACCGTCAGGCTCATAGATTTGAAAATTTTCAATTACATTCTCTAACAACTCAACTTTGTCAGGCAGAGGGCCAGATTAGGCAGTTACAGTGGGATGTGGATCGTGAGAATAGACGTGCAGATATGGCAGAGAGGGATTTACGGATGTTTGAGATGTTGCGTAACCAGCCCCACTATCCACAACCCTTGCACCCTCAGTTCAATATGACCAATGCCCATGTTCCAATGATCCGCTCCCCACTGCATCATTATTCTCGTCATTCCCCTTCTCCTGTTCTCCATACCCGATTTGTCACCCCTGACATTGCAATTCATGACAACAAGCCATTTTGATTAGAGATAAATAGCTTCTATTTCTTGATAACCACACTCCATTTCTTGTATACCACTAAATACTACTCTATAACATGTTTTTAATTGTCTATCCTAGACCAAGAAAATGTTTACTGATCTAAAATGACTGCTGTATCTCAACAGCCATTGTATGGAAGCATGCTACACGATCATTCTTGCGAATATTGCTCATGAGCATTGATGAAAAATTTGAATAAACATCATCTCCCTCAGCCTCTCACCAGATATCACAATACACTGCACAAATCTGGTTGATACCAACACAACATACCCAAAGATTGAATGCTCGAGTGATAACACAAAGTAATTGTAAATGTTGAGAAGGATCCACAGGACAAGGCATGCGAAGTCGACCAAAACCACCTTGTAATGCTCGCATACCCCACTCAGCTGTCTGCCGATATGAAAGTAGTTCCCTATCAACTGCTAGTTGTACAAAGCGTCCCAAGTGGGATTGTGGCAATCGATCACCAGACTTCAGTGGAGCTTTGATCTTGTTCTGAATGCTTTGAGCACCTCGGGGAAAAGCAGTATCTGCAACCAAGTAAAATCCATCTGGTGTGTTATTCCGCAATTGTTGATAAATTGGACGAGCAACATGCGGATCATGCCAGCTACCAGGTGCATTGAGCACTTCTTTGAGAATGGTACCTAAATAATTATATATATGTAAATGGAATACTTTTAGAAAGGTCAAGCCTCTAACCTACCATCTGGTCCAAAGACAAAGACTTGATTAGAATAATGATTATGAGTCCAGCTGCAGTAGGTTGCATTTTCCATCAATGGATCATCTGGGACTTCAACTGGTAATTTCAATCCATCAATACTTCCAAATGCTCCCACAATCAGGGTGTGACGAGCAACAATCATATTTTGAAATGACTGCATTTTTGCAGGATTTGGCCAGATGACGAGTGCCTCAGACATATCATTGAGTGTCATCTCAAGTATATTTAGTGAACATTTCAGATACCGGTCAACTGTTGATGGGATCAATCCAAAAATTTGTTGCAAACTTGTTTGAACCATGCAAGAATGAATGTAATGCAATACCAATCCTAGTCCTCCAGCAGCATTCAAGGACTGCCTTTTGGGGTGGGGAGCAGCATACTGACTGATATCTGATCGTTCCACAGGTATGGTATTCCAGTGTATCTCAAACCCAGATTTGAGAATATGATTGAACATTTTCACATCAAAACTAGTGATTGGCAAGGCCCAGCCCGGCCTAAAGCCCCCGGCTTGGGCTCAGCTTTCACAGCCTGGGCCTACCAATATCTCAGGCCGGGCTTTGAGAGAGGGCCTGGGCCTGGCCCGGCCCGGCTTGGGCCCCAGGCCACGGTATAACAGATTTTTAAACTTGTAGTCTACTAATAAAATCAAATAAACTTCTCAAAAATATTATCAATTTATATTACACATAAATTTCCTCTTCATCAGAGGATAGCTCAACTTCAAGCAATGCAGCCTCTGAATCCCCACTCTGTAAACTTGTTTCGATTTCTTCGTCACTCTCAATATCTATCTCAAATGAAGAGGAAGGCATTGGAGGATGGATGAGGAGGTCCTTTTGAACTAAAGTTTACATACTGTGTGATTTGATTCGAGATGTCGGCGCAAAGTTGTCACCTCGTTAGTAATTGAGCTGTCACTGAAAAAAATTTGATTTATTTAATTAAAAATGTAGCTGTGATGTACTCACCGACAAATTTTGCATTTTCTTCTTTTTTTCCCATTAATGGTGCTGGGGGCATGAAAAAAATGATCTATATCTCTGGTCTTATTTTTGTTCTTCATCATTTCCTCTCCAATCTCTTCAATTCCATCCATGTCATTGCATATCACATCCTTACCCACTGGGGCATCTGAGACTGAAATAATATTTAAATAGATTATATTACTTGTTTTAAATATATTTGAATTTCAAAAAACACACCATTGACAGCAGCAGTGATAGCCGACTTGATTTTTTTTTTCTCAGGTCTGTTTCACATACAATCTCGTCTATTGGTAGGCTATGTTTCAATAAATGTTTTGATGCCGTTTCAGTGGTGGGCACATCAGCTGGCCCGGGGCATGTGGAAGACAATTTAACTACTAAACTTGGCAGAAGTTGCCTCAATTCTATGTTATTCGGATCACGGAGCACTCGGTTCATCGTACGGATCCATGCTGAGCGCCCTGGAGACTTACTTGGCTGTCCTAGGCAAGATTTTGACTTTGGCAGCATTGTGTACAAGGGAGTTGGAATAGAAATTGAATGGTGGCTTACATTATACAGAAGACACTCTGACGATCCTTGACCATGTGGTACCTTGTCCTTACCTTGTGGCCACTAGCAGGCCGCGGCTTGGTGGCCCGGCTTGGGCTTAAAATATCTCAGGCCGGGCCCAGAGTGGATGGCCTAAGTACGGCTCGGCTCGGCCTGGGCTTTTCAGGGCCCGGCTCAGCCGGCCCACAGCCTGAGGCCGGGCCTTGCCAATCACTAATCAAAACCCATCGTTGTTATGAATGCACAGTCATTTTGAGCAGTCCACATATGCTGCCAGGCTGTGTCCCCTTGTGGAGGAGGCAAATCTGGACGTGTAAGGTAAAGGCATACGGGGTTTCGGTGTTCAGCACGTTCTCTATGTTTTTCCAATTCACTGGCTAGAGTCATGCCTACATGGTTGTGATATCTTAGCCATTGTATTTGAGCTATCTAAAAATGCATTAAAACATACATATGAGCCCATATGCATATTCTTGATCCTCCTGCTCATCTTCTGACTCGTCATTCATTATTTTGTATACATCCATGAACACTGAATGTATTAAAGGTATATATGGCACTGTGACATGAGTGGTGACATTAGAAGGTCACAACAATGGGATATGACGGCGGTCCAATCATATATATCTAATCTTCTATTTTATGGAAATTGGCTCTACAGTTTTAACAGCAAGTTCTAAACCCTGTCACCTGTCACAGCTGTCAGTTTGAATTAAAAACTTAGAGTTTTAGTGCTACAGAGAGTCATCCACTCTCAAGAAGCTCAGATGTCCACCATCGTCTTGCTGCATGGACATCAACAGACGAGCCAGCAGGGAAACCTGCTACCTCACAGCACGACCTACGTCAGCTCAGGTGATCGTTGATCACGGGTTAAAGCCTCTACCTCCTGATAGGTGTACTGCCCAACCATATACTACCCACCATTGGGTCTCAAGATTCTTGGAATTTCATTGCGCACAAAGGCAGCACAAATTCATTATCTTATCACTCCCTTTGGACCAGGCTCAGTAGTAGACTCCTAAACAGTAACTCTGGAAGGATGAAACGGTAGGGGTAGCGGTATCCCCCTGATGAGAGCTTTCGTCGGCTCGAAACCGTTACATTCCATTTCTCCTAGCCACCCTCTACTCTAGCTGACAAAGTTCAATCTTCAGAGACAACTGATTGTTGTAATTTATATTTGAGCGAGTGAGAGCTAGAGAGATAATAATATCTTTTGGGTTTTTCGGACTCATTTATTCGCATGTTGTTTTCTATCCTATATACTATGTACCGGTAATGGTATGTTGCCGGTTCCATACTGATTCCTAATCTTTTACCAATGCTATGTTTTATTCTCTATTATAACTGTGCTCGGACTTATTCTTTGTCCGATATCCGACTTCAGACTTCAAACTCCGACAATCTCAACACTGATTGCGGCGATTGATAAGGTGGCGTTGCTATGGTCACCTTGCTAATTCGCAAGATGTTCGCATAAATTTTCGAAGTCCCCAGCGTCTCGTCGGAAATTAATGTCCCAATTAGGATCCCTTACAAACAAAAACAGAACTCTTCCTCTCTATCTGCAGGTTCTACTTTGGTTAATACTAGTCTTGTCACGATGTCGGCGACTTTCTTCTTTTCCCTTTCCTTACTTGTCGGTTCTTCGGCGTCATTCATTGTGATATAACCTTTGCAGCCATACCACTTCGCACTACATTCATGGGGTCTTCCGCCGCCGATATTGCAAGACCCACAAGCCAGCCTCGTCCTTCCAACGTCTCCCAGATCATCCTCCCCATGCCGGAAGGTTCAGAAGTACCTCTAACCACAACTGCCGTCTCGCTCAGACAAGATGTCTTACCCCTCGCGGGTAGCCGACCACCCATTTCTCCTCCCCTTAAAAGTTCCTTAAGGCCACAGCTCAAGAAAGACACGTCTAAAACCAACGAATCACAACAAGACCCATGGGATTATGACCCTGAAAACCCTCGCAATTGGTCTTTGGGATGCAAGTGGGGAATGACGGGAATCGTATCTCTATATACATTTTCTGCGTATATTTTGATGTTTTGACCCTTTTTGCCCATCTCATCATATTTGTATCATAGTCCGCTAGCAAGCACAATGATGGCTCCCGCTTTGCCAAGCATTGCCATTCATTACAATATCACACACCCCAGTGTGCTTGCCCTTACACTCAGCATCTACCTCCTCTCTCTTGCCGTAGGTCCACTGTTTTTGGGTCCAATGTCAGAGATATACGGCCGTGCGTGGGTTCTGCATCTCTCGAATCTGTTTTTCCTCGCCATGACGATTGGCTGTGCATTTGCACCAAACACCAACTCACTCATTGCCTTTCGTTTCTTGGGTGAGTCGTATCAACCTGATTAGTCTTTTGGCGTCAGGATCATTAAATACTGTCACAGCGGGTTTGGGAGGCGGCGCGCCTCTTTCCATTGGTGGCGCTTGTATCGGTGATCTATTCGCCCCCACGGAGCGCGCGACGGCCATGTCAATGTATAACCTCGGCCCTTTACTGGGTATGTCACTGCTTTGTGTCATACACATCACTGATGGTTAGTGCATTGTCTCGGATCAAATTCAGGTTCCGCCACTGGCGCTATGGCAGGTACGCACCTCTGCAACCCGTTGAGGCTCCGTTGACCATTATCACTTCCCAACAGGTGGCTTCATCTCACAGTCAATTGGATTCCGCTACATCTTCGTGACACTGGCTGGACTAGCTGGACTTAGCGCAGCAGTCGGTATTCCTGTCTTTCGCGAGACATACGCACCTGTCATTCAGGAAGCCAAGGCAAAGCGATTAGCATTCAATGTTGAAGCAACAGTGCTGGAACGAAAAGGAAATGATCTGTTTGGCAGACGTTTACCACCTACTCCGCCAAGCACGAAAGAGGTTTTGAAAGGAAGCTTAACTCGTCCGATCATATTGTTGACTAGGAGCTTCATTTGCTTCATTCTGAGCATGTATATGGCGATGTGCGTGTTTTCATTCTCACATTTCATTTGATCAACATTAAGAGGCGTGGCCAGGACGTATGGCTATTTGTACCTGCTCTTGACGACGTTTCCAGATTTGTTCGCGAAAAATTATGGATGGGGACTTGGAATTTCCGGATTGGTCTGCTGTTATTAACTATTCATCAGTTGATACGTTCTAATCTCATGATAGGCATACTTAGGTCCTGGTGTCGGTTTTGTCGCAGGGACAACGCTGAATGCGCCTCTCATGACAAAGATTTACACAACTGTAAACCTCCTACGTCCTGCACTTAAAAAATATAGAATTGTTAACAACATGTCTACACAGTTGACAGAACGCAATGGTGGGGTCTCGAAACCCGAATTCAGGATGCCCTGCATGCTTATTGGAGGTGCCTTCGTGCCCAGTGGCCTGCTGTATGTATTTTAGTTTTGATGTCATAAGAGCTCTATGTCTGATGGATATATAGATGGTACGGCTGGGCTGCGCAGCAACATCTACACTGGGTGATGCCAATTATCGGTGGCGGCGTTTTCGTAAGTAAATGATCACAGTCGATATCACCAGAAGGAGCTTATTAATCATTCGGCAATGCAGACTTTCGGCATGATATTAATTTACCTCTCAGTCCAACTATATCTTGTTGATGCGTTTCAATATGCAGCGTCTGCGTTGGCGGCGGCGGCGGTATATTGTTGTCCATTGAGGCTCATGATAATAATTCTGACCTTCACATGGTTAGGTGTTTCGGTTTCTCTGTGCCTTTGGCTTCCCCCTTTTTGGTGAACAGCTTACGGCTAAGTTAGGATTTGGTGGCGCGAATAGCTTGCTCGCGGGTATTGCGATCGTCATCGGTGTGCCATTCCCAATCTGGATATACTACAGGGGTGAGCAGATGCGTGCGCGCAACAAGCTCTCCAGGTGAACATTGGGAGAAACACAATAAATGGCCACAGTCAAATTAATAATCAACCCTATCTGGCCTTACACGTATTGTCGTGGGGAAACCTGCTCGAGTTCTGCCCGACAAAATGGCAATTGCCACAGTGGCATAACTTGGCCGATGTTTAGAGTTAGTATAGTTGTATAACTACAATCAAATACATCGCATGCTTATCTAAAATCCCTTTCTACTTAATATATCACCTATACTCTCATTGCTACGGCAATGGATGCAAGTACCTTTCACAAAAGCGGCGGGGCAAATGTTTTTTCCTATGATTCCAAGTTGGCCAAAACCGATTTTGTGCAACCCAGATATTTATATTGTAATAAAATATTAATGATTACCCACCAAGCGGGGATCCAACCCACTGGATTCCCTGAAAAAAGTACCCAAGACACCAGCTATCCTGGTGTTAATTCAATGAGACTTTACCGTCAGGACAATACTGGCGGTAATCCAAATATCCGCGGTATGTATTACCACATCCCCCCATGATGATGAAAGTTGGAATGAATGACATTCTCGGGGTTTCGGCCGCCTTGAGATATTGCACGATGTATATAGAGTCATGACATGTATGCGGTGGAGTTAGTGATAATGATAGGTGCGTCCACACCAGATATAAAATGGCAGATCGATGCTAATGTGATGGGGGGAGAGCTTGGCACAACCAAATTTGTTGCTTGGTGTACCCGCTTGAGATTTTTAAACACCACTCAGTCCCATCAACTCATGTATATAATTTTGTTTATTTTTGCGATATAACCCCCATGGTCCATAACGGAGAAGATAACAAAATAAGGACAGGGTGTTGCTTCTGAGAATGCGACTTTTCTTGCACTATATGACAAATAGAATAACAAATAGAATAACTCAGTCGACACGAAGTGTAAATCGACTGGCCATCATCATCAAGAAGATGGGGTAGCAATTGGGAGACCCCTATAGAGCCCTCCTTCCCTGCTCCCACTCCTGAGGAGGAAGCTATTCAGCAAAGAAAGGATGAGGAGTTTAGGGAGAGGAGCTAGATAGAAGCAAACATGATTAAGCAAAGGAGAAGAGCTGAGTATGAGGAGACACAAAGGGAGTGGCATGCTGTAGAAGGAGTACCATCTCAATATGAAAGGAGGGCATTAAGGAAGAAAGAGGGAGCAGCAAACCCCACCTCCATTATTGCACCAGAAGGATGGAAGTGGACTGACTTCACAAAGACCAATTATAGTGACAGTGGAATATTCTGCATCAAAGTGGTCAGTAGTAAGAGTAGGAAGGAAATGGAAAGGACCATGTTCTACAATTGAGAGCCACCAGGGAGACTAAGCTGTGAGAGATTAGCCTAACATAAGGGGATGGAAAGGAACTGCCCCCCAAGACTTATCTACAGGTGTGGCCTATATAAAAGACCTATCTAATAGGGCCAGTAGACTCTTCATCTAATTAGGATGAGAGTCAGGAAGAGAATCTCACTTATGGACTTAATTATTTGGGTGAGGACTGTGATGAGGGATTTCTTTTCTGGCCCTCAGTCAGTCTGGAGAGGATGTTGTTCAAGGACACTGTCATTAGCACCTAAACTGATCACCTCTACATCTACTTCTTCAATATGTCCCCTTGAACCTACTGTATGTCCTCAGTTATACCAAACACCTCTGCCATAGTCCTTTTTCGGCCCTCTTGTGAATGCTCATTGTCCCCCTTGAAAACTAACACCCCATCCACTTCATCACTACCACAGCCAACAGGGTCACCTGAGCCTTCTTTCTCCCCCTGTGTATCTCTATGAAGTCTGATTGCCTCTACTCATCCCAAACCAATGGACATCCCCTCATCCCATGCTGACATGGAAGCTAAAGGTAAATGAAGAGCAATCCACCACCCCAAATGTTACCTCCATAGATGCCCTTGCACCTTCCATTGTCCTTGTCTGCACCAATCTAACTTACATGGGACCCAAACTCGACAAACTCAAATATAATTACTGTCTTTGGTTCCATGCTGCTGATCTCTTTCTCACTCTTGCCAGCCTTTCAGGTTATGTCGATGGCTCCATCCCAGAACCCAGTGTTACAGAACCTCACACCACAGCCAACTGGCTGGCCAACAATTCCCTAGCAACTGCACTTATCGCCTCTACCATTGAGACTTCCGAACAAGAATATCTCAATCGCAAACTGGGTGTGAAAGGATTATGACCAGAAAACCCACCAGGCTCTGGACCCCATTCTATATGCACCCAACTCCCTATGCCAGGTTACAGTTGACTGGAAAACCCACCAGCATCTGGACCACACCTTATATGCACCCAACTCTATACCCACCAAGTCGAAGTTCACAACTGGACAACCCACCAGGACCTGGACATCAAACCTGTTTATGCCCAACCCTCTGCATCTCATGCACCAGTCATCAGAATACCCACCAGGACCTGTGCATGTCAACCTGTCTATATCCAACTCTGTGCCAAGCACCAGTCACCGGACTCCACCCAGACAACCCATTGGCTCTGTAACAAAGTCCCATTCCCATTATGGTCTAATGACTGTCATGTTTCAGACCCCACTCCCATTCCATTCCATCCCTAACACCTAGTTTGGTGTTTACTTGTCTTGTTTCATGATTACCTGTTTTGCCTTGATTACTACTGGATTTGGTGTTGCATACATTCCACAGTTTATATAAACTAGCTAATGTTGTACATACAATCTGGTCAGAAAATCAACTAAGTTCTCAACTAAGTTCTCCCCCCCAGTTACTTAGCATATATTCTGCTTCATCCCCATCTCTCATCTCACATAATGCTATCGACCTTGTCAGAGCCCACAGGCTTTCCAACTGGTCTTTCAACATATCAACCTTCAACCTATTGACCTATCGACTACACCTGGACTCCCCAGGTTTTCCATCTGCCTGTTGAAATTGGACATCATGATCTCACAAGGGTGAAGCCTATAAGCTGAAGCCAAGACCTACCAGATTATCTGTGGGTTTTTGTTATGACCATGTTGCAACTGTCAGTATACCTGACACTGACATATACTTTCATGGCAATCAACCTGCTTACAACCCTGTCAAGTTATACTCATACTATCTGGTTATACTTTGATATGTCCTTTTATCCTTTTGATGATCTGTTTCACATATGCCCATATATACCTGTAACTCATAGACTGTTTCCTTTCTTGTAGTTACCGCCCTTGGTTGATCACAGCCTCCGACTTGATAGTAACCTTCCTGTTCTTAGTCAAGTTTATTTGTCACCATTGGACACTTCCGCTTTTCCCTTAATTAATATTTTGAGACACTGATAGCCCATATATAAACCCAGCTGTAATGTAGCTACAATGCAATCAGAATATCGACTTAGATACACCTCTAGTCTCTGACTCTGCTATCTGTTCACAACCTCCACATTCCAATGCCATCCGATTTCACAACCCAACCTACATTTATGACTTTGACCTCAACTTCAATATTCATCACTTCAGTTTCCGACCATTCATATACAGCTCGGTCTCTGATCACTGAATATTACCCTATACGTTTGAAATTTAAGGACAATTGATGGTACCTTTGCGAGGGTGCAGCACATAAGCTGAAGCCAAGTCCTTCCATTCAGTCCCCGTTGGTTCCCCAAACCTCCCATTCCAGTTCTTAACAGTTTCTCTGGAAACCCTCCATGAGCCTGCATGACCCTTAACAGAAAGTATGTTGGGAGGTTATCCAACAATGACACCAAAGTGAGGGCCCAATTTGACAAGTACAACTCTTACAAGAAGCCCTCACTACCTGTTGTGCTCACACTACACCCCTACCTTTTACTGCTGAAAAGGTCTGTTCCCTCATTGATTGAGCCTATGAAATGGGTGACATTTTCAAAGACCTTTTGAAATGTATTGCCCTTTTGACACAGACTCTGTGAAATATCTAGGTTTCATAATGGGACCCGATGGACTGCGTATGAATGAAGCCAAAGTACAAGTCATCAAAGATTGGCCAGAACCCAGAAAAGTTAAAGGTATACAATCTTTCCTTGGATTTGCCAATTTGTTCTGACAGTTTATCACAGATATTCTGAGATCATGGTTCCCCTTACTCATCTTACATGCAAGGGTGCCCTGTGGAATTTTGATGATAAGTGTCAAAAAGCTTTCAATCTTTTAAAAGATTCTTTTTCTTCAGCTCCAACCCTTTCACATTGGAAACTGGACACTCCACTCAGTGTTGAGATGGATGCCTCTGTCACGAATCGAATATTCTTCAATAAAGTCAAATAATATTCTATTGATCAAATTCGAAAGCCTCATTCGATGAAGTATATATTCACCCTGTCAATGAAGTAAGAGGCTATTACCAGTCATGAGAGCTCATGGAAGTGTTGTCGAAGAAGTTACGACAAGTTAGATTTTGATTATTAATATGACACTAATTATACAGATATTTCAACTGACTTCCCTTGCTCCTTTCATGGCCCTTTTATGCTTTTCTTCATATCGCTGTGACTATATTATGATTTAATAATGAAATCATTTGTGACATCGAAATGAGACATGTCAAAAGAGATTCAATGTTGTCAAATAATGTTTGGGTTTATTAAGTTGAATTTGATGAGTCAAAGAGTTGTTGAATATTACCTTTGAATGTTTGTGACAATGTTGTGACTTGTGATTGTTGTGACAGCCTCAGACTATGCACTTGGAGCTATTTTGTCCATCCAGGACTCCAATGGAGAAGTCCACCCCATGGCTTTTCTGCCCTGGACTTTTACCGGACCAGAGCTCAATTATGCCATCCATGACAAGGAACTCCTACCGATTTTTGCAGCTTTCAAATTGTAGTGACACTATTTGGAGGGTATGGGAATTCTGATTGACATTGTAACAGATCACAAGAACCTGGAATATTTTTCAACCACAAAATGTTTGACCTGCTAGCAAGCCCATTGGTCTGAATACCTATCAGCCTCTTTGACTAGATGATGGGATGTCTATCCCAAAGAGGGGAACAACTATGCTATGGTAAACCTGTATAACTTGAAACCCATTTTCATGAACCAGCAGCTTACTGCATCAGTCTGCACAACTTTCCTCATCCATCCCATCATCCATGGAATTATCATTATGGATATCAAGAAATTACATCAAGATATTTTATCAGAAATTCCACTAGATCTGATAACCAAAGCACACCTTGACAATCCTGTGGACCCCAGTCAACCCTGGTGGTCTTTAGACCAGCATGGTTTCATTAGACTTGACAATTGCATATATGTACTGAACTCCCATGGCCTCCACCTAATAATAGTCCAGTACAACCATGATCACCCACTCTCAGGACATTTCAGGCTCAGCAAAACTCTATCATTGATAAGAAGAGAATACACTTGGCCTGGACTCTGAGATTTCATTAAGAACTATTGTAAATCTTGCATCACTTGTCCATGCTCCAAATCACAGTATCACAAGCCATACAGCCTGCTGAAACAACTTCTGGTACCAGAACACCTACAGAATTCCATCTCTATGGATTTCATTGAACACCTACCAGACTCCAAAGGCTTTTCTTCCATTCTAGTCATTGTTGACAGATTCTCAAAACAAGGTATTTTCATCCCTACACATGTGTTACGACCGGAATTCCCGCTGGACTCCGGGCATTAACTTATATGCACCTGCTGTAGAGAGTTCAATCGGAAAGAGACTAATATGGCAATAGTTTCAAGTCACGTCACAAGCACAAATTCGTATATATACTTTGGCACTCAAGATGACTTCTACACAGCCAAATCAGTTTCATCAAACAGACGACCAAAACTCCATCATGTTCAACACTGCATCGTCCTCCAAAGTAACCCTCAGTTCCTACTCGAAACCGACTCTTCACTCCCAAATAGAACTCCAGCCAATAACGTCTCGCTTCTCCTCATCCTCAGACATCATTTCCAAGCCCCTACCAGCCCACTCATGCTCCTCCAAGAAATACCATCATTTCCTCCGTCGACAAGGTATTCGACTCCCATATGCTCCAGACGATCCTGTCTTCATTCGTATAGAGCACTATGATGGCTCCTCCGAAATCCTCCACTATCGATTCGATCGAGTGTTCCAGCAGGACTGTTCCCCACCGTCATCGGGAATCTATTACATGGCAACGTTCACTCCAGTAGGAGATCACAGAGGACCCAAGTTATTTAGGACCCCAGTTCCAGAGGGAAGTCAAGTAGAGCCTCGTCGAGGTCGCCGTCGATTCATGTTCCTTGCGTGGTTGTGGAGCCTACTCACCACCTGGTTCTAAATGGTGATTGATTGTGTCCCCTCCTTATACTGCAAAACTAGGAACACAATACGTCCAATCTCGGTTCATCGATTGGTAATATTGTCAAGATTTCGAAATCAAGCATAGCATTTGAGGGTGACGCATTATCGTGGGATTCTTGTGTTTCTGACTCATGTCATCGATGTTTCATCAGCCATCACTTCTATTACTCCATCATCCCTATTGTCTGACTCACTTCCCCTATTGTTCTATTGTGTTTCCCCATTTATCCGTATCACATGTCTGATCTCATCTTTTGTTTGTCATTCTCTTATTGTTCAGCGCAGCCTCCCCCTATTATTGTTCACAGCTTTACTAACACTCCTATTGTGATGACTCAGAGATGACTCACACCATATCGCATCGTTATTGTGTCGTTGTTTGTAGATGTTTGATTTGACCTGTGCTCTCTCATGTATATAAGGGCCTCTCTTTTGCCCACTATTGAACAAGCAATTTCGTTGTATCTCATTTCGAAGCTCATTCTTAAGGACAATCTCTTAAGTCTTACTCTCAGTCTCACTCCTATGGCCAGTAAGGGATACTGTAGTGTCTCTTATTGTTGAAGTTCTACACTCCTCGACATTAGGCTTACGTCAGCCTTTTGATATCATCTTCGTTTATGTCATCCAAAGGTCCGATCTCTAGCCTCTCGCTCCGAGTGTGTTTGGTTATAGACTGGTTTCAAGAACGACTGTGTCAGTGACCGTCATAAAGACTTGACCGTTGCGCGCAGGTTATTAGGTCTTTTCCTAGTAACGAACTTACACCGCATCCTATACACACAGATTGTCAGTTTACCGGAATTCCTGCCGGACTCCGTACGTCAGGCTTGTCCACGTTCGACTTTGTTATGTGGTGTATCAGTCACTGGAATTCCCGCTGGACTCCATCCCTGTCTATGTCCAACCTCATCCCACACGTCAGTCACCGGACCCTGCTCAGAAAAGCCATCATCCCTCTAACTGAGCCCCATTCCCATTGTAGTCAAATGACCTGTCACGATTGGACTCTGCTCCTGCTCTGTTTCCTGTTATGGTTTATGATTTGTCACGATTCGGACTCCACTCCGTTCCGTCCCATTCCTAACACCAAATTTGGTGTTTACTATTCTCGTTTTATGTTTTGCTAGTTTTGTTTCATCATTACTGGATTTGTATGTTATTCATTCCACAGTCTATATAGTCTGGCAGATGTTGTACATACAATCCAGTCAGAAAATCGGCTTAGATTCCCCCCAGTAATCTAATACATTTTCCACTCTAAACTCCTTGAATTACACCGCTCTCACTAGTCAGAGCCCACAGGCTCCGACGCATCTATCTCTCTTATTTATCCTGACTCCCCGACCTCTCAACCCACAACCTCCAACCTACAATCCCTCGACCCACGAGCCCTGCCCAAACTCCCTGGGATTCACATCCGCCTGTCTGAAATTGGACAACACAATCTCATAAGGGTGCAGCCTATAAGCTGAAGTCAAGTCCTACTGGATATCCCGCAGGTTTCTCCAGAAACCCACCATGTACATACCCTAACAGTATTTTCTGACTAAGACTTGCAGATTGTTCAATATGCCACCAAGAAGAAAAGCGGATGCACAGGCATCATTACCTGGACCATCAACTCTTCATTCCCCGTTAACTTTGTATACCAGCCAGACACTTGCAAACCAGCTGGAAGCCATGGAAGAAGCCTGTATCAAAGAAGTCCTGGAAAACCAGGACGAATCCAAGTACAAGGATGAGTCCGTGGCCCCCGACAAGGGCAAAGGTGTCAAAAATCCTCCATCTAGTGATCAACCGCTGCTTTCAGATCCCACCTCTGAGTATTTAGCAATCACTTTAGAAAGGTTGATGAATGATATGCTCGGAGAAGGCAAAAAGAAAGATCCGGAATGGAACCCCTGTGGTCAAAAGTCAACACTCCAGAACCCTTCATGGGTTCCAACCCAAACAAACTCTCTACTTTCCTCATGCAATGTCACTTCAATTTCCACAATCGATCCACCGCATTCTCCACGGACTCCCGAAAAGTCAACTACACACTTTTGTACTTGTCGGGATCCATGTTGAAATGGTTCGAACTGGCTTTTAGTGGACTTTCCGAGGAAGAGCTGCTTTGGCTCGAAGATTGGGATGCTTTTGTTGAGGAGCTTGAAACCAACTTTGGCCCATATGACCCAACAGGAGAAGCTGAGAACAGTCTCATAAATCTTTGCATGAAGGACACACAGTGCATCACGGACTACATCATCCAATTCAATAATCTTGCAGCTCATTGTCAGTGGGGTGATCCCACTCTCTGCCACCAATTCTATGCCGGGCTGCCATCCCACCTTAAAGATGAAGTCTAAAAAGGAGAAGATGGCAAGCCAAAAACCCTGTCCCGTACGTGCCTTAAGGCTCAAAATGTGGATGCACGTTATTGGGAACATTGCACAGAAGTTGCCTGCAAGACCTCTGTGGACAAAGTAAACAAGTCCACAGCCAATACAACCAACAACAACAACTCGTCAACCAGCAACCAGAACTCCATGCAATCTGACAAGAAGAACAATAAAAAGTCTTCTAACAACAACAACAACAACAACAACAATAACAACAAAGGTCAACAGTCCGGCAAGCAAACCGGAAAACCCAACCTCACAGGCGAACTTGGACCTGATGGCAAATTGACCCCACAGGAAAGACAACATCATATGGACAATAACCTCTGTCTCTTGTGTGGAAAACCCGGTCATCGCATCCCGGAATGTCCACTGGCAAAAGCAAACTCTGCAAAGGGTTGAATAGCCAAGACCTCCATGGAAACCTCGTCGAAGGACAAACTGGCTTCCGACTCGAACAAAGAGTGAGCAACCCCATGGACTCTGCATGGGTTGGGGGTATACATCCAGAACGAAATCTC
The DNA here is from genome assembly GCA_015178975.1 of Hysterangium stoloniferum. Classification (NCBI taxonomy): domain Eukaryota; kingdom Fungi; phylum Basidiomycota; class Agaricomycetes; order Hysterangiales; family Hysterangiaceae; genus Hysterangium; species Hysterangium stoloniferum. Next base: position 128,807 of record WHVD01000102.1, read on the forward strand.
GCCTCCAATCATGCTCAAGAGTTCACCACGGACCTCCACGAGTTCCACGAGGAACTCTGGACTGCAATAAAGTCTGCCCAAGAGCAATATCAGCATCCAGCAGACAAACACCAGATTCTGCCACCCAACTTCAAGATTGGCAATCGCGTTTTTGTCAAAGCTCAATTCTTCCAGACTACCTGTCCATCAAAATGCTTGCTGAAAAATATTTAGGTCCTTTTAAAATTATCACACAAGTAGGTTCAGTTTCTTGGACCCTATGGCTTCCAGATAGCATGCGCACGGTACACCCAGTATTTCATGTTTCTATGTTAGAACCTTGTACTGCTAACACTATCCCAGATCACTGCAATCTCCACCTCCTCCAGTCCTTATTGACGGACAAGTGTCGATGCACTTGTAAACTACTTTACTTGGTCAAGTGGGCAAGTTATGAGGGCACCAATGAAGAAACCTCATGGATTTTGGCCACGGAACTCGGTAATGCCACAGAAATTGTTACTGACTTTCATACAGCTTACCCGCTCAAACCCAGGCCACTATCATCTCTCTGACCACACTCCACAGACCCCGTGTTACATTTGGACTCATTCTCATTATTCCCTGTCCCCCTATGTCTCTCTTTGCTTTTACAGGTTCTGACATGTCTTTCAAGTCCTTAAGCAGATTTCCTGCATACTTTGATTCTCATGTTTTTTCACACTTTACTTTTATGTTCAAAAAATTATTAGCAAGTTATTATTCTATTCAGTCTACATTTATGGGGCTGTCCTTTTTCCCCGCCTCCTTTTTTCCCACCTCTGCCATCTCCTTGGGGAGCTCCACTAGCTCCGTGGGCACCCCATCCTCATCTGAACCAGCATCCTTGGAACTCCCAGCCTGCGGCTCCTCATAGACATAGCTGCCGTACTCCACTAGGAACTTGAAATGCTCTGAGTGGAGCTCACGGAGATCATTCACCATCACTATATGGACCTTGTTGCTCTTCTGGAGCAACTCATTCTGGGCCTCAATGCCCTCGGCAATCTGTCCCAAGACCTCTTCTAAACTGGAATTCCCATCTGACCTGCTAATGTCCCATGCCCTCATGGATAAGCGAGCACCTCGCCTTGAGGTGCACGCACTGATAGCAGCCCGGTCCCCACCTGGACTTCCAATTGCACTCAGTGTTCCAGTCATTACAACCAGAACACCACAGGTTGTTCCATACTGGTAGGCAGACTGGTGCCGCCTTCCTTGCCTTCTGTTGATTTGGTTAGTTTCCATGGAACCCCCACAGACCCAAGACTCCCCTTTTGGGGGCTCTCTGGCTCCCCCTCAGACTCAGACTCGACCTCTGTCACCTTGCACTGAAAATGCCAAGTCAGTCAAAGAAAAAAAAATGACAAGTTGAGACTTACTTTGCCTGTGATGACCACAGCCCTCTCCACAGCCACCTGGGCTTTCTCCACAGCAACCTGTGCAGCCTCCTCCTCCTCATCCTCCTCCTTCCTCTTCTCCTCCGCCACTTTCTCCGCTGCCAATGCCACCTGGTACTCCCTGTCCAGAGCCTCCTTGACCTCCCTCACCTCCTTTTCTGCTTCTTCATGTTGTCAGCATTGATCTTCCTGCTGCGCCAAAATTTGGGCAGCAGTGAGAGGCACCCGGTACTGGTTGCCCATGGAGGGCCTGACGGTTGGCATTGGCCTTCCTGGTGTTGGTTTGGGACCCATTCTTGTCAAAGATGGGGGTAATAAAGAAGAAGAAATTTCATTTTTTCAATTTTTTATATAGGCTTGTCGCATCTGAACCTTACCTTCCAGGTCACCTGACTCTTTGACACATACGTGTAACTGACATGACTTTTGACACATGCACGTAGCCGACAAGAACCTTATCAAGGTCTACAGCCTCTTTGGGACTTCGGCATAAAGGAAGGGTACTGTTATGACTGGAATTCCTGCCAGACTCCAGGCACTAACTTATACACACCCATGCCCTATATGCACTGATTGTCAGTTTACCGGAATTCCCGCCAGACTCTGTATGTCAGGCTTGTCCACATTCGACTTCGTTACATCATGTATCAGTCACCGGAATTCCCACCAGACTCCGTATGTCAGGCTCGTCCACATTCGACTTTGTTACATCATGTATCAGTCACCAGAATTCCCGCTGGACTCTGTCCCTGTCTATGTCTGACCTCGTCCCACGCGTCAGTCACCAGACCCCACTTGGAAAACCCGTCATCCCTCTAACTGAGCCCCATTCCCATTTTAGTCAAATGACCTGTCACGATTTGGACTCTGCTCCATTCCATCCAGTTCCTAACACCAAATTTGGTGTTTACTATTCTCGTTTTATGTTTTGCTAGTTTTGTTTCATCATTACTGGATTTGGTATGTTATTCATTCCACAGTCTATGTATATAGTCTGGCAGATGTTGTACATACAATCCAGTCAGAAAATTGGCTTAGATTCCCCCCAGTAATCTAATACATTTTCCACTCTAAACTCCTCCTTGAATTACACTGCTCTCGCTAGTTGGAGCCCATGGGCTCCAATGCATCTATCTCTCTTATTTATCCTGACTCCCGGACCTCTCAACCCACAACCTCTGACCTATGACCCCTCGACCCATGAACCCCACCTGGACTCCCCGGGATTCCCATCTGCCTGTCTGAAATTGGACAACACGATCTCGTGAGGGTGCAGCCTATAAGCTGAAGCCAAGTCCTACTGGATATCCCGCAGGTTTCTCCGGAAACCCACCGTGTACTACCCTAACAACATGACACCATCATGTCCACGCAATTAGCAGAACTTTTTATCATCAATGTATCTTCCAAGCACAGAGTCCCATCCCATGTAACTTCCTATCAAGGATCAGAGTTTGTATCTCACTTCTTTAGATCCCTCAGGAAATCCTTGGACATGAAGTTACACTTCATGTCCAGACACCACCCAGAAGGTGATGGACAAACCAAGTGTGTCAATTGGACATTGGAACAATATCTCTGCATATAATGTATTGCAACTATCAACAGGACAATTGGAAATCCCTGTTACCACTTGCAGAATTTGCTTACAACAATGCACCCTCCACCACTATTGGCATTTCCCTGTTCTTTGCAAATAAGGGGTACAACCCAAATATTATGGTACACCCAGAATGGAACCTTGCCTCAGCCTGTGCTCAAGAATTTGTCATGGACCTCCACAAACTCCACAAAGAACTCCAGACCACAATAAAATCTGCCCAAGAACAATATCAACATTCAGCGGCAAAAACCAGATTCCACCACCCAACTTCAACATTGGTGACTGTGTTTTTGTCAAAGCTCAATTCTTCTGGACTACCTGTCTCCCAAAGCAACTTGCTAAAAATTATTTAGGTCCATTTGAGTTAATAGCACAAGTTGGTTCAGTTTCATGGACCCTGCAGCTTCTGGATAGCATATGTGTGGTACACCTGGTATTTCATGTCTCTATGCTAGCACTGTGTACTGCTAGCACTGTGTACTGCTAGCACTGTGTACTGCTAGCACTGTGTACTGCTAGCACTGTGTACTGCTAGCACTGTGTACTGCTAGCACTGTGTACTGCTAGCACTGTGTACTGCTAGCACTGTGTACTGCTAACACTATTGCAGATCACATGTAATCTCTGCCCCCTCTGGTCATTATTGACAGAGAACCCGACTTTGAAATCTCACAAATTTTGGATTAAAAAATAGATAAGTGTCAATGCACTTGTAAACTGCTTTACTTGGTCAAGTGGGCAGGTTACAAGGGCACAGATGAAGAGACATCTTGGATTTTGGCCACAGAACTCAGGAATGCCATGGAGATCATCACTGACTGGCACACAATTCACTTCATTTTTTCCTTGTTACTCTATGTCTCTCTTTGCTTTTACAGGTTTCAGATTTGTCTGTTAAGTCTTAGCAGACTTTAGCAGACCTTCCTGCAGACTTTTTCACATTTTTATTTGAAATTAAAAAAAAAAAAATCTTTTCAATCTACATTACAGCTGTTTGCATTACATAAGGTGCGCACTTGTATTAGTTTTTGAAGAACACATCCCAACTTGCGAACGCGATATCTCCACGAATACACCACCAAATCACATAAAGACTAGATAGTTTGTCTTGTAATTAAATATACTAGTGCTTTCCAATATTACTTTCAAAAAATTCTCCTCACATAACATTTGTCTTTATGCTAGTGTACATGCAGCTCACAAACTCATTTGTAGGCTGTACAATGGACTGTAGAACCTGAACTTGTAATATAGTGTTTATATAATATATATCTAGTGTTACCAACCTTCCCCCTTTTACTGACTGTCCCATGGAATGTGTAAAGTCAAGTTGACCATGTTTTGGCACCTCCTCCTGGCGAACTCATTTATACAGGAACCACTGGCCGATCTACCTCTCCTGTGGAGCATGTTGTAGCTAATATGTGTATTTAGTGCCTAATGTACATTTTTTGTGACAGATGTGATCCCAGCATGCCCAGCAATGTTCCCGCCCTGCCTGGGAAATGTATCACTTGAGAGTAAGCTGAGACCTGTAGATATATCAGAAGGAAATGATATAAAACAGTCATTAAATGTAAATACCATGTGAAAGAACATTTGAGATACTATAATCAGATGCCAAAGTCTCCCACTGTACTCCTATGGGCACCGGTCATCCATCCACTCTTACACAACTCCCACACTCTCAAAGTGCATCAAAAGTGTCTTAACGATACATGTAGTATTTCTGCATGCCTTTGAGTTGGAGATAAAGCACTGTATGATGTCATTGTCAGTGAAAATGAAAGAATGACAACAAAATGAGGAACATAGCACCAGTTCCACCTGCAGAAGTTGTAGTCACTGAATATGTAGCAGGGAATGACTCACCCATGCATGAGGAACAGCTCATAATAAAATTTTCCTGCCCAATGGAAACCCAGTAGTGGCCAATCAGCTGGCCGGATAGGAATGTGACGAAAGGCTCGTTCAAGATCCAGGCAATAATATGCAATAGGGTGATTACAAACGGTTGGTCCAGATAACCTGCCAAGAAAAAGGCCAATGCATCTCGGTTGAGGGTAGAAGATACATGGGGCAGGGTAGAGGCATCATCTGGACATGCATTGACATGGGGATCAGAGTTGGGGCATAGCAGGGGATTCCCTTGAGGGGGGAAGAGATGAGCATTGATAAAGTAATGGTGTGAAAATTGTTGTAGTGTTGAGGAAACATTTATGCAAAACATGAGAACAGACAACCAGCAATGGATAATGCAAAAGAAACAAATGATTTAGATGGCCTTTGATAACCTGCGGGAAACAGTTCTGCCAGTGATGGCCTTGAAAGCTCGGCACATGAGCTTAATAGTATGGTTACTGTCGTCCTTACAAGTGGCAGATTCTTGGGCAGCACTGAGAGCTCCCAACTCATCTACTGACACCGCCTTTCTGGGTGTCTCTGGTGGTGGGGCTATGCCTTGTCAAACAGAATGGAACAATTTAGGGTTCCGTTTGAATGCCGAAGCAGGATGCTCGACAATGTGGGATATCGTGGCATGAGATTCAAAACCCTTCCCTAAACGTTTCATGCCTGATGAAGACATTAGGATTTCATTGTAGTTAGCACCTGTGATATGGGAGAGTTCATTTGAACGTATAGGTGTTGAAAGTCCATGAAGATGTTCTGTAGTGGCAAATGGTGTTTCGTGTGCTGATGGCTCATGCTCTACTGGGATTGGGGGTGCAAAGAAAGCGTTGGGGGTGCAAAGAAAGCGTTGGGGGTGCAAGAAAGCATTGGGGGCACAAAGAAAGCGTTGGGTCCAATACGGCAGTTAACCAAGTTGGGTTTCATAAGGGTGTATGTGTTTCTGCAAAGATGATCAGTTAAAAAAAGAAATGACGTATAACAATGGGGGTGCATACCACTCTTGGCAAGTTCAAGCTCGAGTGTAACAAGAGGTGTAATGGGGTGTGCAAAATCAACAACACTTTGGGACATTCCTTTTCTAGCCATCTCTGGCATAGGTGCAGGATCATCTGAGGATCTATTTTGCCTCTCCATCGTGGTTCTCAGGAAATTTTTATACCAGGGTAACATGTCACTGATGCACAGGAGGTGCATCATTTAGACTGTTGTCTCCAGCCACGTTCTTGTCCTGGAATATTTCTGTGACCTTTGTGGAAGCTCGGCGGTTAGCTTGAGCAGTCTGTGGAGGAAGAGGCGGCAATGGCGTCATGCTTCCTGCAGCAAAATTAGCTCGTGCATCCTCAACCACTCTCTCTACATTCCGTATCCAAATAGTCATTCGATCCAGGTGATTATCTGCAGCTATCTGCTCATTTCTTATTGCATGGCACACTGTTGGTAAAGAACTTTTGGCTACATGTGGGGAGTTATTAGTTTGCCAGTTCTATCATGATGTAACCATACCAATGTGAACAGCAGCATCACTTTCCCAAGATTCTTTTGTATCTTTGGAGGGCCTTGTACTATCCCCCTCTGTGGAATGACTGAGCTCTGGAGCGACCGAAGATAGACCAGTGGTTGATTTGTTGCCAAGTTACTGTAGCTCCCTCAGGTGGAACTATTGTATAACCAGATGCCTTTGTCTGCAGAAAAATCAGTTGGACTAGAGACTCAAGTCAAAGAAGTGATTAAATTACCCAACAATTGCTTGATGCTTTGTTTAAGTCCTGTGATACCGGTGGACTCCTTCATTGAATGGGGGAACCTATCGCTCACGAATAAGTGCGGAGGATCTGAATGAAGTTTGATTCATCTTGTCACCAGACCAAACATAAATCATAGCAAGGAAAGCTAACCTTCCACCACAGGTGTTAACAATCCTGCAGCACCTACCCTACCCTCTGACACAGGAGTAGTGATGTTTACCTCCTCGTTCGCCTTGAGCTTCATAAGATCGACAAGCACGTGACTTTTACGATTTTCTTTATTCTGTCGTGTGACTTCATGTATGACAGCATTATCCATGTCATTCTCAATCTGCTTCCCTTTATGTGCAGCTGCGAAAATGGCGGGTATTGGCTTGCACACAGGAACACATCGACCAGAACTTGTGCGTGAATTGACCACACTATTTTCCTTTGGCACGAATGAACTGGCCATCAAGACAGAAGTGCGATTGCTCGTGTCGGCGGTGATAGAGGGGTTATACCAAGCAGTAGGTGCGACCTTGAGGGAGTTTGTTGGTCGATGTGAAGCTGTTCCGGAGGTAGGAGATAGAGATGATGTCCCAGTATTAAAGCTTGGTACTTTACAAGTGACATCTACAGACATGGATGAGGAATTGAATCCTGAGGCCACACCTCGTATCTTTTTTATTCCCCTGGATGTGGGACACCAAACCAAGTCGCTCCAATAACATTCGTCTCTTACCATGAAGCCCATTTTGGAACATGAGTCCCATTTTGTCCATTTTGCCTCCGAATTCCTATGCTAACGATGACTTTAATTCTTTCTGTAGTTACTCCCCACCTCAACACTAGTTGGCCTTTCTTCCTGTCCATGCATGACTCCATCCATCTCATTTTCACCCCTGGTGCACAATCACGGTAAGCTCGCATTCGTTTTATTCATTCGTTTTATTAATCTCTATCACAGCTGTTCACTGACATCATATGGGCCCCGCACTCCCCCGCTTAGCTTACAGGGACCATATGATGTCATGTGGAGTGGTACATCTCGTATCTTTTTTATTCCCCTGGATGTGGGACACCAACCCAAGTAGCCTGAGTGATGTTCGTATCTTACCATGAAGGCCATTTTGGAACGTGAGTCCCATCTTGTTCTTTTTGCTTGCAAATTCCTGTGCTAACTATGACTTTGATCTTTCTTTCCGTAGTTACTCCCCACCTCAACACTAGTTGGCTGGTCTTCCCATTCATGCATGACTGCATTTATCTCATTTTTACCCCTGGTGCAAAATCACGGTAAGCTCCCATTCATTTTATTCATTCATTTTATTAATCTCTATCACAGCTGTTCACTGGCGTCATATGGGCCCGGCACTCCCCTGCAAAGTCAGCGATTGCATAGTGAATAAAGCAAGAGAAACCAGACGTTTGAAAGGTTGGACGAGTGCGGGAAGTTTGCTCTGTGGTAATAGTCTTTGCACTCTGTGTTCTCTGATGACCATGGATGCTCTCCCAGCATGTATGCATATTCCAGCTTCATCTACTTGTGACGTATGTGCGAGGAGCTGTATGGTTGGGTAGGGGGAGAGTGTTAGCTCTCCACGTATGCGTGGGAAGACTCGCCACTCGGGAGGGTGGGTCTCACCTTGCATTACAACTCTCACTTTATTACATTTATTACCATGAATCTGTATAGATAAATCTGAAATACTGAAACTATCATTAATACCTTCATCAGTCTAAGGGAAGGGAGGGCAGGTAAAACAGATATAAGTGACTAAAAGAATGATAATATGTAAAGAGTGGTGATCTTTGGAATGTAACGACAGAGTTGTCGCAGTAGGAAGGAAAGAAAGGTGCGAGACACTTCTGTACGCTCAGCTGGATGTTGAGAGCTGAAACTACTCCCAGCATGCCAGGGATCGTATGGCACTCGGCACTATCCAGCTTCATCTACTTGTGACGTATGTGTGAGGAGCTGTATGGTTGGGTAGGGGGAGAGTGTTAGCTCTCCGCGTATGCGTGGGAAGACTCACCGCTCACCCAACAAGGCCTGGCCACAAAACAAAAAACGCGGTGAGGCTATGCTGCTCACCCAACCTATGTAGCTCCGATGGTAAGGTTTCCTATATGTCGTGATGCAATTTGTTCGAAAGCTCTAATATATGCTTCGTAGGCCAATAATTTCCATCGTCCTGCCAGCCTCACTATCTCAGGGTCGACTCCCTGTGCTAAGAAAAAGGAAGCTCCTCCAATACGAAATGAATGACCAAAGGTTGTTCCCCATCCCCATGCATTGAGGATCAAATTTATTCTGTATAGTGCCACTTTTTTTATTAATGGTCGTATCTCGCCTTTGTCATCCCGCCAGCAAAAACGTGGATCGTCGGGTCCAGCTGGTACGATCCTCGATAGGTTGATGAGCGCCTCAATTGGGCAAGCTCTTTGTTGGTCCGTTAGAAACACTGATTGGGATGTGCCAGTTCTGGCAGTTTTCGCTGAAGGTAAGTCCAGGCATGCATACCGTTTGCCATCATCGTCCCGACTAATTAGGGCATCTTTGCACTTCAGGTGTTTGTCAACGTTAAAATGTGACCTGGATTGAACAGATACTTCCCCGAATCTCATCAGCCCCCAAAATGCACATGATGATGCAGCCCAAACCCACGCGTCGAAGGGGTTATCCAAATATAAGGACATTCTCAGAGCAAACAACATCTTCAATTTCACTGGTGGCCTTGGGGGGGTTCTTCCGAGTATTACCCTGTAAATTTCCCAGTCCTCTCAATGACCACTCTATCCGTGTTCGCTCGTCTTCTGATAACGGCGGTGGCCAACCTTGGGCTATGTGCCATGCCCTAATTGCTGCTAGGTATTTCCGCGTTATGCTAATCGAAATCGTCTCGAATGCTGTTCCAGCCGTCAGTGCCTCCCCTAGGAATGATGGATCTGCTGCCACCCAAAGGGCAAAGGAATGTAATATTGGGAAGGAGGCCGGCAGCCTGTCCACTTCTGCCACTGAAAATATGTCGCAAAATATGTGAAACTTGCGCAGGCCCGATCTGTAGCCACTTGCATCTCATAATGATGCCTCAGAGGCTATAGATGTGAGCATCTGTAATATTGGGTGACGTACTGTCACTGGTGGTGGTACGTTGATACCTTTCCATTTAAATAATCTTTCCCCAGCTTTGCATGGTGGTCTCAATACTGATGGGGCCAGGTGCAGTTGACTTGGCACTATTGGTTGCGATGATGCAATGAATGGGGCTGGCACTCTGACTGGGGCTACCACGACTGGATCCGGTGTACCAAATGTCCCGGGATATCTGGGTAGGCCTGTGTATGAGCCAATGGAAAGCCTTTGAGGAAGGCAGCGATTTGCCCTCGTGAGAGAGCGTCTGCGATATTTTCCCTCATTGGTACGTATTCGGCTTTCAGCTGTAAATGATTCACGGCTAATAACTTGTAAATTTCCTTGAGGATCTTGTTCGTTTCCTTGCTGCGTGAACGGCCTTTGTTCAAAATGGCGACCACGCCCATATTGTCCAATCACACTAAGAAGATCGAACGTGATGGGTCCTGCCGCTGCATTGAACCGATCCGCAATGCTAGCCTCAGGCCCATTTCGACAACGACTGCCTCTGCCCAACCAATATCGCATTGGCAAAGTGGGCCAACTTTGAAGCTGGGAGCCCATTTCCATACTGCCCAATGGGTGCCAACCACCACACCCAGCCCAAAGGAGGTGCTGGCATCCCCCCACCATCCTATGTCAACGACTTCTGGCAATGTGATGGGCAGTTCGTTTGGTAGGTGCTGGAGTATGAATTGAATCCACGACATGTCCACGCGGACTGATGAGCTGGGTGGGAATGATGCCCTCCGTGATATGAAACCACTTGCGAATGCCGTGATGGAGCGAAGGAATGGCTTTATCCATGGAAAGATTGGAGCGATGTGCACCAGCTTCCCGTGAAGGCTCTCTGCCTCATTCATTGAGAATCTGTTCCCATCCGCCATCCAATGCTTGACGAGCTCCAGCATTGCATCGAATTTCTCCTGAGGGAGTGATACTGTCTTGGTTTCCAAATTCCACATAAAACCTATGTACTTCTGTACCGTGGAGAAAGGTCTTGTTTTGGTCATGCTCCATGGTACACCAAACTGTGCCATTAAGGTGATGAAATCGTTCTCTGTCCATACTTGTCCTGGTAAGCGAACGGCCAGGAAGTCGTCCACCCATTTGAGCAGCCACCCAAAGCCCGCTTTCTGGTATAAGGCTATAAGCATATCTGCTATGCCGCCGAATATCCTGGCACTTGAGGCCAAACCGAATGCGACTGCCCGATCGACGTACACCAAGCCATCCCAGTAAATGCAACAGGCATTCTGCTGGTCCGGCCTTATGGGGGTTATTCGGTATGCTGTGGCAATGTCGAAGGTTGCCGCCACCGAACCTTCTGGTAATGCTAGAATTAACGCTGCTGCCTCTACAAATGTGCCCCATTCTGTTGGGAATTCGTTGGCATTTATGTGGCTGTTTATGGAGGAATGATTTGGGTTGTCTCTGGGGAAGGAGAGGTCCTGAATCATACGATAAGTGTTCGAATTTGGTTTTGGGATAAGTCCCAGGGGAGATGTTTAAAATGGCCCTATGATCCGTTCTAGGTCCTCCGGCTTGAAGCCTATGGAGTACCACCCTGCTTCCTGTTCGATGCTTATATACCTGCTTATGAAGTCCATATCTGTTAATGAAGATCTGTGGTTTTCGAAAAATAGCTGTATGTGTAATGATGTTCTTCACCCCAATGTCGAATTCTTCAATTAAACCTGTTATAATGTTCTGCCAGTCCTGTAATATACCATATTCGCTCAATATACAAGCCGCCCCTTCAGGGTTAAGCGGCGTTATGACCCTTCTCGGGTCAGAGTCGTTTGCACGCCCCTGCTCCGTGGCCATCCTCGAAGCAGATGCTGCATGCATGGGTGTTGATGCAGCTGTCACCCCATTTGCATGAGGATCCGAGTGCCCAGCCAAAGCAGAATTGCTTACCATTGGGCGCAGTGAGGGCCTGCTTGTTTTTGTCCCCTTGCATAATTGAGGCAGCACTCTTTCCGGCCATTGTGAGCTTTGCTCTGCAATCAGTGGGAAAGTGTCCCTGTATGCCACACCAAAAACAATGAGAAGTATCCTTCTCAGTACGCAGTCTTTTCCCTGGTGACACTGGCTGAGCTGGTGATCCCACTGATCGTGGGCGCTTGGGTGGGGTGGCGATGGGTCGGATTGCTGTAATGTATTCAGGGGATTCTCTTAGATAGCTCAATATATGCTATAGTGTCACAGAGCTTCAACAATAAAACAAGCAAAGGTCCAGTAATTTAAATACTGATAGATTAATGAGCTGCGCTATGAAGCTTAAACAACTCAAATCAATGCTTATTTTGATTATTGAAAGGTTCAATAGAACTGTGTATGACTCTTTTAGCAAATACAAGAACTATTCCTTGAGAATAGGGGCTGGAAGCTGAATATATGCGCAGTAACTTGGCAGAGACTTAATATAAGAGCTTCGGATTCTTGTATGCTTATTTGTAACTATTAATAGTTATTTAACAAGGTGTTAAATAATTTATTAATAGAGAAAATAAATTGTATTGGATTATCTGAGTGCTTGTACTTGATTAATTCAATAAACTTAGGGCTGGGCCTTGAGTAATCTAGTATTGGCAGGGATTTCAGTAAAGATACTTAGATACTTATTAGGTTTATTATCTAATTAATAAGCCTAAAGGGTAGCTGTGAGGCTGGGGAACTTAGATGATTAGCTAAGTCCAAGAGTTGCTGACAAAGATTCAAGATGCTGCAAGTGTAGGTGCTTGCAGTGAGTGTATCAGACTAAGGCTATTATTGTCCTTAGGATGATTAGATAAGCTGGTGCTGTGCTGCAAATATGTGTGTGATAAGATGATTTTATTGGAAACTTAGCCCTCCTTATATACATTTTGATAACTCAATGATTAGCTAACTATTTAGTTTATGAGGTCATTAGTGAAATCATAATGACCTCATATTCTACTCATTATTTACCCTTTGTTTAACATGTGATTCCCCTCTCTGAGACAAGGGTTCTAAGCTTTGGCTTGAACATGAAGGTTCAAGGCCGCGGTCCCGGGGACGGAAGCAAACGATGAGTCGGCGGAACCTAATAATGACTCGGGTAGTCACGTTCGTGACCTGTGTGACTCGGGTAGTCACGTTCGTGACTTGTGTGACTCGGGTAGTCACAATCGTGACTTGTGTGACTCGAGTAGTCACATTCGTGACTTGTGTGACTCCCGACACTGGAGGCTTATCTAATAAGTCACATGACACCAAAAATGCGCAAACTAGGCTGTAGCAAGGTGCCGAAAGGTAATAACTAAGTAAATAAAATATAAATAATTAGTTAAAAATTATAATAAATTAACTAAGATATAATAGCATAATATGAGTTCATATATGCTATTATTTATGCGAAGTTAAAAGGAATAAGGCTTATTTTTCACAATAAACATAATAAAAATACAATAGAAATTCGAGAAAATATTAAATAATTCAAAGAAAATTAAGAGAATATTATGAGATAATGTTGATACATCACAATTGCTCTCGTGGCATGCAATGCCATCCATGTTGATATTACCGTCAGTGCCTCAATATCCAGACAGCTTAAGTCATGCGACAAGTTACGCGCTGCCACCTCCCGTTGCTGCACATCATAATTCATCGCCACTTCCCAGCTATGTGATTTCACAATGGATGTTACAATGGAGTGGTGCGCTGAAAGAGCATTGGCTCTAATCAAACCCGCATGCATTCTGGTGCGATCCACGGCTGCTGCCACAGCTGCTAGCCAGTCAATTATCGAGATACATTTTTCATTCTCACACTCTAGCCCTTTAGCCACAATGCCACCGTTTGGTGAGAAGGTGAACTCCTCCACACCCCTCTCTGCTTTTCGCTGTGCCTCAGTGGTGAGTGCAATATAAGGGACATGGTAGAGGTTTTTGAAGGCCTCTTCCACTTTCTGCGGAATAGGGATCTCTAGTGGGTTTACTTTGAAGCCTGGGATGATCTCCAGAATCAGTGTCCTCCTGCTGGTTCGAGTTTCCTCAGGCGGGAAAGTCATAGTTGTGGTCCTCCAAAGATCTTCTGGGCCCACGAACAATCTCGTTACTCCATCCAGTGAAACCATTACGGGTCGCCCTTCTTGATCACCGGGGCCATTGTCACTCACTAGCAATTGCCCATGTGCCATTAACCGTGCTATTTGTGCATCCAAATTTTCAATCTCCGCCGTGGAGGAATGGCCAGTCAGCCCAGAATTTGCATTGTCAGCAACCACATCTCCTGGTGGAACTGACGGCATTTCCGTGGCTCCTTCCCCCCTGGAAGGTACTTCTTCTGGTGCTGCATCTGTGTGAGTTGGATGCCTACCCTCACTTAGGTTGATACCCAAGTGCGCAAATACCCCTTGTGGTACTACTCCAGAGGTCATGTTGTGGGATGAAATAAAACAGATATAAGTGACTAAAAGAATGATAATATGTAAAGAGTGGTGATCTTTGGAATGTAACGACAGAGTTGTCGCAGTAGGAAGGAAAGAAAGGCGCGAGACACTTCCGTACGCTCAGCTGGACGTTGAGAGCCGAAACTACTCCCGGCATGCCAGGGATCGTACGGCACTCGGCACTATAGCATTATCTTTGCCAGGGAGTATGCACAAGTTCTCTTTGTCTGTTGTGATGTTCACATGCCACGTTGCAGCAGTGGCAATGCTCTTTAGCAAACCTGCAGGAGGGGAAAAGCCAGTGGGTGCTCCAGATCGATCACCCCAAGGAGGAGTGACTTCAATAAGCCGTGATGCATCCACCTCCGATGGTGAATGTAAAGAGAGGGTGGAATGAGACCGGTCCTTGCCTATGAAGATGTATAAATATATAATACCGCATGAGTGTTAAGTTCCCGAACAAAGCTCCACGGATAGTCCCACAGAGGTTTCCGGTAACTATTCCAAACACACACTTACTTCCGGGAATTGTCACACGGAGTCCCCGGGTAATAGGTCCCAGGAAAGTTCCGGGGATTATTAGTACAAGGAATGGTGGTATCAGAATAATTACCAGAAAGATATGGTGAACGACTGAGATGGACTTGGCTTCAGCTTATAGGCTGCGCCCTCGTACACTCATTCGGATGTCCATATTTCGAGCTGACAGAATGCATACAGGAAGATATAGATTCCGGAGTTCCCGTGGGAGTTCCGGGAATTGAGTGTGCAGACAGACAAGAGGACTAGAGACTGTTCAAGGATCAAACTTGTTCAGGGGAAAACTAGTTCGAGATTGAAACTGGATTCTAAGTACATGAATATAGCAGACTTATATAGACTGTGAAATGTAATAATACCAAATCCGGTATTAATGAGAGGCAGACCTATTAAACATAAAACAAAACAAGTAAATACTAAACTGGGAATTAGGGACGGAACGGAACGGGAGCAGAGAATGAATCATGACAGGTCATTTAACCATAACTGGAGCAGGGCTCAGTTAGAGGGGTTCCGGAAGTCCGGTCGGAGTCCGGTGACTTGGTGCACAAGATAGTGTTGGGTATAGACAGGCTTGATGTGCAGGAGGTCCGGTGGAGTCCGGTGGGTTTTCCGATGACTGGTGTGTGAGACACAGAGACAGATAACAGGAGTGGGGTTCTATGCTCTGTTAGAGGGGTTCCAGGAGTCCGGTGACTGGTACATAAGACACAGAGTGTCGGGTGTATGTAGGGTGGAGTCCGGAGTCCGGAGGAGTGTGAGGACTGGTCTATGAGACATAGAGGGTTCGGTGCAGACAGGTGGGGTGCATACAGAGAGTCAGGCATAAACAAGTTAACGTGCGGGCTCCGGTGGGAACTCCGGTTGTTACTATACAATATAGAGGGTCGGGAGCATGTAGGACGGGGTC
Organism: Hysterangium stoloniferum; assembly: GCA_015178975.1. Taxonomy (NCBI): domain Eukaryota; kingdom Fungi; phylum Basidiomycota; class Agaricomycetes; order Hysterangiales; family Hysterangiaceae; genus Hysterangium; species Hysterangium stoloniferum. Next base: position 144,469 of record WHVD01000102.1, read on the forward strand.
CGGGGGCCCGGAGGCCGGCGGGTTTTCCAGTTCCTGACAATGAGCCTAGAAAAAGATATACCTGGTGTTTCTGGTTTGTCAGGATCAAAGTACAGATCATTAAGAGCGACTGGTGCAGTTATTTGGAGGTCGGCATTAGGAAGAATCATTTTTCATAAGAGTCTCTCGAGACCTGAACCACTTTAGTACAGCCAAATGATATAGAAGGAACTAACCTTTGCTCATGGACCATTTTCATACCCACTTGCCTTTCACAGTGTGTCCCCAGTACTTTTCCAGGTCCTGACAATACTGTCAATGAGTCTACCGGTACAAAGTAAAAATTCCCACAGCTTTTGTGCTAAAAGTCTCTGTGGTTCCGTCAGGTTCCGCATATTCAAAAGGTGTTCAGAAGGGGACGATACTAGTGCAGAGGTCCAAGATGGTTGCGCCTTTGACTCAATGGAGAGGAGCAGTGGCTCAGTGCTGCAAGGTAAAATACTGGATGTGCGAACTTCGGGGGACACACAAGAGCTGTCAGCAGATACAGAGCTATCGGGAGGTGGTTGGGATAAGCAAGAGTCATCGTAGGAGGGAAAGATGTCCTCCAATGGGAAGCCAGGAACAAGTGGGCCGGTGATAGTAGGAGGTGCTGCAGACTCATCATAGAGGAACGGACTTAAATGTTGTCCAAGCTTGGCACCAAAGAAGTGGGTGTAGTGGCATGTAGGTTTGAAGTGGTGTGAATGCTGGCACACACCAGCATAAAGTCAAGTGAAGCTGAGTGGGTCTTGGATCACTAGCCGGGGCGGGCATGGCAAAAAGAGCTTGGAGCACTGCCAGTTGCTGTTACTTCTGTGAGTAAATGGGCTACCCATCAAAGCCACTAGTGGCCGAATGCGCCGTATTGTAAATATCGTGTGGCTAACGAAGTGGCCCACCGGTCATCCTACTCTTTCGAATTCAGAGGTTCAATGGTAGTGAAATAAAAAGAACTGTTGAAGATGCTGTAAGCATCCTGTGAGATGGGAGATGAAGAGAAGGAAAAGGCACCAGTGAACAATAAGGGGAGATTGTCACACAGTGACACTGGGTGAGACCTACGATCACTAAAGAACTCGGGCAAATTACATTTGTCCAATTGAACTCTTATTTGTTGACTGTCTGCTCTTATGCCTTCCCCTAATCCAAATGCTGATTCTCGGCAGCAGTACTCAAAGGACCTGAAGGAACGAGTCATATACCAGCACTATACACTAGAACACACCTCCACCCAGATTGCCAATAACCTCAACATGTCACTTCGTGTGGTGCAACATGTCTTGAAGACCCACAAGGAGATTGGAGAAGTTGTGAAGGATCCAAATAAGTACCAGAAGATGGGCAAGGAGCAGTTGCTGGATGATTGTCATGTTGAGGTATAGTCTTGACCTATCTTCCAGTCATCAGCACATCTCTCATTTCTGCTCCAAGTTCATGTTAGCTCTTCTGGAGCGTTCTCCAGACATATACCTGGATGAGATTGCAGAGCAGCTCTTAGAGCAACATAGGGTTGCTGTCTCTCTCTCCACCATTCAACGGTCCCTCAAATTCCTTGGTATTACAAGTAAAAAGGTATGTGCTCAATGCTTAGTTACTAGTTGTATTACCACTCACTGTTTTCCAGCTCTCAAAGGTTGCTGCTGAACGTTGCGAAGAAGCTCGTGAAACATTTCAATTTGAGATTGCCAAGGAACCCCCCTGGCATCTTGTCTTTGGTGATGAGAGTGCTGTGAACATACTCACAACCTACCGCACTATGGGACGTGCAATGAAGGGGAAGTGTGCTACTGTGCACAGTTATTTTCAGCGTGGAGAACGGTGAGTCCCTTGATGCTCTTGCAGTTGCACCACCTGAGCTACAATCACAGCTATTCAATCCTTCCAGCACTATCCCTCAATGGCATTATTTATGCTTATATTGTTCAAGGTTCATTCAATGGTAATACCTTCAAAGCATGGCTTGCAGGACTTCTTGAAGAAATGAACCCATACCCTGAGCCACGGAGTGTGCTAGTTATTGATAATTGTGCAATCCATCATGTGGATGGTGTCAAAGAAATGTGTGACCAGCGGTAAGCACTTTAACTGTTTAGACATTTTTCAAATGCTGAATTCCTGCAGGGGTGTCAAACTTATGTACCTACCACCATACTCACCTGATTTCAACCCAATTGAAGAGTGTTTCTCATTCATCAAGGCTTACATTCATCGTCATGGTGCACACTTCCGCAGTGAGATTGAAGCTGGTCAGAAGGGCAAGCCTTACTTATTTCTGTATGGTGCTTTAGAGGCTGTCAAACCCCATCACATTCACGGTTGGTTCCATCATTCTAAATATGTCTAGCTAGGTAGTTTTACTTGTTAAATACTCATAGTATTGCATATAAATTGGCATAGAACAAGTACGCAAAACAACTATTGCCAGATCTTTCAGATTAGAGAATCACGCTGTGCTCGGTTAACTGCCTTCTTCACAGCTTTGGAGACAAAGTTTGCATTTCCTTCACTCAAGCTGCATGGTGGTCCCTCATACCAACTCTCTGACATTCCTGCTATCTCATCAATGCAAAGGAAATCCTTTGCCACAAGGTTGGCAGCTATGCCATCTAGGCCACGACACTGAGGATGGTGTTCCATAAGTTTCTGAAAAAAAACCCTCCATCTCTGGGTAATCAATGTCAAAACTCATGTTCGACAGACCACCACTGTTGCTAGAGTTGGCCACTGTGGCTGTGCTAAGGACAGTAGGGGCCTGAGCCACTGGAGGTGCATGCATCATGCTTGCAAATCCCGAGGCCATGCCCATCATCATGTCAGCAAATGGGGCTGTAGCATTGGTCATGTCCATAGGGCAAGGTCCAGTGGCTAGTGTAGGTACAGAAGCTGTTTTGGAAAGACGTTCAGCTCTGGTGGCATGGAAGTCTTCAAATGCACCAGTGTCAGGTGGAATATCCAGTGTTACTCCATGTGTATCATGGGCCTATCTCAGGGTCAGCAATATATAATATATTAGTTTGTTCCACTCACTATTGCACATGCCCATGCATGAATTTGCACCAAATTCAGAGGCACATGCACGGCATGCTTGTTGCCTTTGCAATACACTTCCTCACCACACTTGGTGCATTGCTTGAGTCGATTTTTGAGAATCCGCATCTTTTCTTTCTCCTTGATAGACATTAGTTCACTCTCATCTAACTGCAGCCCCCGTGACCCAGCAGTTGTATCCAAGTTCAACATTGGCAGTGCTACAGTTTTGCCCCTGCATTTTTTGCTGCTAGCATGGGCATTAAGAGGACTGGTAGTCGTATCTGCAAGTCTCTTTTGCAAGGAGGCCATATACTTCGTAATTTGTCAGCAAGATCCACCTGTCAGTCCAGGCAGACACAAGCTTACCCCCTGGGACTCATCAACAAGAAGTTTGCCATTGATAATTGCATCTTTTGTATGGACCAAGAGAGCATGCTGCTTCAGACCCTCCCAATCTATCTCAGTGCGAAGGTTGATGCCTTCACGTGGACTTCCCTTGAGAACATACAGTAGATCCGGCTTTCTAGCAAAGTTATGGCATCCCATAAACTCATGTATATTATGCAGTGCTTCAGAAAAGGTGGCACCAAATGGAATAGTAAGTCTGCCTTGCCCATTTGAAAATCCAAGTGGAACGAAGATGGCTAAAGCTGATGTCACAAAGTCAGGGGTACAAGTGTCAGATGATTGAAGTACATACTTCAGTCATTGTCCGACAATATTGGTTGTGCCTTTGCAGCTGCTTTGGGAGGCCTTCCCTTAGTCTTTGCCCTCCTCTTCAGCTTCTGTCCCTCCTCAATGGTGCTGTTGTCATCATCTTTCTCACTATCAGCACTGACCATCACAATGTCTTCAGAATCGACACCGTCACTGGCATCTACTTCTGGTCTATAGTCATCAACAGCTGCATCTTTTGGAGTATCCTGAAGTGCATTGTCATCCAGGTCAGTGTTGGAGAGTAGGGGTGCCCAAGTGACACATTTATGTGCGGTGTCCGAGTATGACCTGGTTTTCATACCAGCATCTGGAGATGCTGAATATAAACAGCAATGTTCTCAAGAGGTCAGAGACATACCTTTTCCCTCATCTGTAAGTAAAGTTTTCTTTCCTGCTTTTTGTTTTTCAGAGACTGACCTTTTATTACCCATAATGAATAAAGCTTTTGAGGGAGCGTGGGAGATTTCTTTTAGCTCAATTTTGCATCTTTCCCTTCGCTCAGGGAAAGCTTGAGACAGCTTCATGTTTATCTTCATTGACATGCCAACATGAGTCTGAAGTATTGATACAAAGATAGACATGATAAGGAGGGCACCTCATCATTGAGGGTGGTCAGAAGTTGGTACTTTCAGGAATGGTAAGCATATTTGCATTCCTTCAATATTGAGCTGCTAACAGTCTTTGTTGCCATGTCCTGTCCTACACAAACCATACCTATATCTTTCTCTAGGTTCATGCGGTATTATATATTTATACATCTTCATAGGCAAGGACCGGTCTCATTCCACCCTCCCTTTGTGTTCACCATTGGAGGCGGACGCATCATGGCTTATTGAAGTCACTCCTCCTTGGGGTGATCGATCTGGAGCACCCACTGGCTTTTCCCCTCCTGCAAGTTTGCTAAAGAGCATTGCCACTGCTGCAACGTGGCATGTGAACGTCACAACAGACAAAGAGAACTCGCACATACTCCCTGGCAAAGAGAACACTAATATGCATAAATGCCAGGAGAGCATCCATGGTCATCAGAGAACACAAAGTGCAAAGACTATTCTACCACAGAGCAAACCTCCCGCACTCGTCCAACCTTTCAAATGTCTGGTTTCTCTTGCTTTATTCACTATGCAATCACTGACTTTTCAGGTCTGTAGATGTCACTCGTAAAGTACCAAGCTTTAATACTGGGACATCATCTCTATCTCCTACCTCTGGAACAGCTTCACATCGACCAACAAACTCCCTCAAGGTCACACCTACTGCTTGGTATAACCCCTCTATCGCCACTGACACGAGCAATCGCAATTCCGTCTTGATGGCCAGTTCATTCGTGTCAAAGGAAAATAGTGTGGTCAATTCACGCACAAGTTCTGGTTGATGTGTTCCTGTGCACAAGCCAATACCCGCTGTTTTCGCAGCTGCACATAAAGGGAATCAGATTGAGAATGACATGGATAATGCTGTTGGACATGAAGTCACGTGACAGAATAAAGAAAATCGTAAAAGTTGCGTGCTTGTCGATCTTATGAAGCTCAAGGCGAACGAGGAGGTAAACATCACTACTCCTGTGTCAGAGGGTAGGGTAGGTGCTGCAGGATTGTTAACACCTGTGGTGGAAGGTTAGCTTTCCTTGCTATGATTTATGTTTAGTCTGGTGACAAGATGAATCAAACTTCATTCAGATCCTCCACGCTTATTCGTGAGCGATATGTTCCCCCGTTAAATGAAGGAGTCCATCGGTATCACAGGATTAAACAAAGCATCAAGCAATCGTTGGGTAATCTAATCACTTCTTTGACTTGAGTCTCTAGTCCAACTGATTTTTCTGCAGACAAAGGCATCCGGTTATACAATAGTTCTGCCTTAGGGAGCTACGGTAACTTACTTGGCAACAAATCAACCACTGGTCTATCTTCGGTCGCTCCAGAGCTCAGTCATTCCACAGAGGGGGATAGTACAAGGCCCTCCAAAGATACAAAAGAATCTTGGGAAAGTGATGCTGCTGTTCACATTGGTATGTTTACATCATGATAGAACCGGCAAACGAATAACTCCCCACATGTAGCCAAAAGTTCTTTACCAACAGTGTGCCATGCAATAAGAAATGAGCAGATAGCTGCAGATAATCACCTGGATCGAATGACTATTTGGATACGGAATGTAGAGAGAGTGGTTGAGGATGCATGAGCTAATTTTGCTGCAGGAAGCATGATGCCATTGCCGCCTCTTCCTCCAGACTGCTCAAGCCAACCGCCGAGCTTCCACAAAGGTCACAGAAATATTCCAGGACAATAACATGGCCGGAGACAACAGTCTAAATGACGCACCTCCTGTGCGTCAGCGACGTGTTACCCTGGTATCAAAATCTCCTGAGAACCATGATGGAGAGCAAAATAGATCCTCAGATGATCCTGCACCTATGCCAGAGATGGCTAGAAAAGGAACATCCCAAAGTGTTGTTGATTTTGCACACCCCATTACACCTCTTGTTACACTCGAGCTTGAACTTGCCAAGAGTGGTATGCACCCCCATTGTTATACATCTTTTCTTTTTTTAACTGAGCATCTTTGCAGAAACACATACACCCTTACGCAGCCCAACTTGGGTATCTGCCGTATTGGACCCAACGCTTTCTTTGTGCCCCCAACGCTTTCTTTGTGCCCCCAACGCTTTCTTTGTGCCCCCAATGCTTTCTTTGTGCCCCCAACGCTTTCTTTGTGCCCCCAACGCTTTCTTTGCACCCCCAATCCCGGTAGAGCATGAGCCATCAGCACACGAAACACCATTTGCCGCTACAGAACATCTTCATGGACTTTCAACACCTATATGTTCAAATGAACTCTCCCATATCACAGGTGCTAACTATGATGAAATCCTAATGTCTTCATCAGGCGTGAAATGTTTAGGGAAGGGTTATGAATCTCATGCCACGATATCCCACATCGTCGAGCATCCTGCTTCAGCATTCAAACAGAACCCTAAATTGTTCCATTCTGTTTGACAAGGCATAGCCCCACCACCAGAGACACCCAGAAAGGCGGTGTCAGTAGATGAGTTGGGAGCTCTCAGTGCTGCCCAAGAATCTGCCGCTTGTAAGGACGACAGTAACCATACTATTAAGCTCATGCGCTGAGCTTTCAAGGCTGGTGGAACCGTTTCCCACAGGTTATCAAAGGCCATCTAAATCATTTCTTTCTTTTGCATTATCCATTGCTGGCTGTCTGTTCTCATGTTTTGCATAAATGTTTCCTCAACACTACAATGATTTTCACACCATTACTTTATCAATGCTCATCTCTTCCCCCCTCAAGGGAATCCCCTGCTATGCCCCAACTCTGATCCCCATGTCAATGCATGTCCAGATGATGCCTCTACCCTGCCCCATGTATCTTCTACCCTCAACCGAGATGCATTGGCCTTTTTCTTGGCAGGTTATCTGGACCAACCGTTTGTAATCACCCTATTGCATATTATTGCCTGGATCTTGAACGAGCCTTTCGTCACATTCCTATCCGGCCAGCTGATTGGCCACTACTGGGTTTCCATTGGGCAGGAAAATTTTATTATGAGCTGTTCCTCATGCATGGGTGAGTCATTCCCTGCTACATATTCAGTGACTACAACTTCTGCAGGTGGAACTGGTGCTATGTTCCTCATTTTGTTGTCATTCTTTCATTTTCACTGACAATGACATCATACAGTGCTTTATCTCCAACTCAAAGGCATGCAGAAATACTACATGTATCGTTAAGACACTTTTGATGCACTTTGAGAGTGTGGGAGTTGTGTAAGAGTGGATGGATGACCGGTGCCCATAGGAGTACAGTGGGAGACTTTGGCATCTGATTATAGTATCTCAAATGTTCTTTCACATGGTATTTACATTTAATGACTGTTTTATATCATTTCCTTCTGATATATCTACAGGTCTCAGCTTACTCTCAAGTGATACATTTCCCAGGCAGGGCGGGAACATTGCTGGGCATGCTGGGATCACATCTGTCACAAAAAATGTACATTAGGCACTAAATACACATATTAGCTACAACATGCTCCACAGGAGAGGTAGATCGGCCAGTGGTTCCTGTATAAATGAGTTCGCCAGGAGGAGGTGCCAAAACATGGTCAACTTGACTTTACACATTCCATGGGACAGTCAGTAAAAGGGGGAAGGTTGGTAACACTAGATATATATTATATAAACACTATATTACAAGTTCAGGTTCTACAGTCCATTGTACAGCCTGCAACTGAGTGCGTGAGCTGCATGTACACTAGCATAAAGACAAATGTTATGTGAGGAGAATTTTTTGAAAGTAATATTGGAAAGCACTAGTATATTTAATTACAAGACAAACTATCTAGTCGTTATGTGATTTGGTGGTGTATTCGTGGAGATATCACGTTCGCAAGTTGGGACACGTTCTGCAAAAACTAATACAAGCGTGCGCCTTACGTAATGCAAACAGCTGTAATGGGGCTGTGTATTTGCCCATTTTCATTAAACTCTTTTTGGAGCTCCACCAGCTCCTTGGCCACCCCAAACTCCTCCCTAGGCTCCTTGGAACTTCCACCCTTGGAATCCTTATACATGTATCCTCCATATTCCACCAAGAACTCCCAGAACTCCCCACAGAGTCCCCGGAGACTCTCCACCATAGCCCCTTGCACCTGTGCTCTTTTCAAGCAACCGGTTCTGCCCCAAAGCTTCCTCCAAGGCCCCAGGCTCTTCCACGAATATACCTGCTTCCCGTACCACAGACCCTGTGGGATCATGAATCAGTGAGCACCTTGCTTTGAGGTGCACACATGGCCAACAGCCTGGGCCCTGCCCAGACTTCTGGTAACACTTGTTACGACCGGACAATCCCGCTGGACTCCGGGCACTAACCCGTATGCCCCCACGCGCTACAAGCACCAATCATCTGTTTATAGGATTTCCCGCCCGGACTCCGTTACGTCAAGACTCGTTACGTTCGACCTCATTACGATACATATCAGTCACCGGACTTCCCCCAGACTCCGTCTCTGTCTATGTCCGTCTTCGTCCCACGCATCAGTCACCGGACCCCGCTTAGAATCCCGTCACCGCTCTAATCGAGCCCCGTTCCCGTTTTAGTCAAATGACCTGTCACAATTTAGGACTCCGCTCCCACGCCGTTTCCCGTTATGGGTTATGCTTTGTCACGATTTGGACTCCGCTCCATTCTGTTCCGTTCCTAACACCAATTTGGTGTTTACTATTCCCGTTTCATGTTTTGTGAGTTTTCGTTTCGTTATTACTGGATTTGGTATGTCATGCATTCCACGGTCTATATAAACTGGCAGATGTTGTACATACAATCCAGTCAGAAAATTAGCTTAGATTCCCCCCAGTAATCTAATAATATTTTCCGCTCTAAAACCTTACTCGATTCACATCGCTCGCACTAGTCGGAGCCCACGGGCTCTGGTGCATCTATCTCTCTCAACCAGCTCGGCTCATGACCCACGACCTCCGACTTACGACCCACAACCCGACTTACGACCTACGACCCACGAACCCCACCCGGACTCCCCGGGATCCCCGTCCATCCGTTTGAAATTGGACAACACGATCTAGCGAGGGCGCAGCCTATAAGCTGAAGCCAAGTCCTACCGGATATCCCGCAGGTTTCTCCGGAAACCCGGCCTGTGTGTGTATCCTAACAACACTCTGCATTGTGGTCATTGCACCCAGTGCACTGTGGGATGCTTTTTGACTCCAGACATACTAGAGCCATTTTCCTTGTCTTCTGTTGTTTGGGTCAGTCTCAAACATTCCCATGGACCTGCCACTTACCTTTTGCAGGCTCTTGGCCTCCCCCTCAGACTTGGACTCCACTTCTATTGCTTTGTGCTAGAAAGCAACAGTTAGTGGAGTCAGAAAAAAGGGAAAGAAGTTTAATGTTACCTTGCCCATGGCCCTCTCCACAGCTGCTCTGGCACACTCCACAGTAACCCACACCACCACCTCCTCTTCCTTCTTCCTTTCCTCTTCAGCCTCCTTCTTGCCAACCAGCACAGCCTGATACTCTCGCTCCAGTTCCTCCTCCACCTCCTTGGCCTGTCTCTCGGCATCTTCTTGTTGATGGTGCTGCTCTGCATGCTGTGCCAATAATTGGGCAGCCATGAGAGGTGCCCAGATAACAGGGCCCATGGAGGGCCCAGCCATCATGTTGGGTTTTCAAGGCATTGGCTTTGGTGCCATGTGATCGAGTGAGGATGGTGGGGGTATGAAAGAAGAGAAATTTTATTATTTCCAATTTTTATATAGACTTGTCACATTTGAACCTTACCTTCCAGATCACATGACTCTTTGACACATATGTGTAACTGACAAACTTTATCAAGTTCTAGAGCCTCTATGGAACTTTGGCATAAAGGGAGGGTACTGTTAGGACTGGAAAACCTGCTGGGCTCCAGACCCCATCCTATATGCACCCAACTCTTTATACCCACCAAGTCAAAGTTCACAACTGGACAACCCACCAGAACCTGGACATCAAACCTGTCTTTGCCTGACCCCCTGTGTCTCATGCACCAGTCATCAGAATACCTGCCAGGACCTGCACATGTCAACCTGTCTATATCTGACTCTGTCCCAAGTACCAGTTCACTGGACTCTGCCTGAACAACCCATCAGCTCTCTAACTGAGCTCAGTTCCCATTATGGTCAAATGACCTGTCATGTTTGATTTCCTGCTTCCATTCTGTTCCATCCCTAACACCTGATTTGGTGTTTACTACTCTCATTTCATGATTGCCTGTTTTGTCTTTGATTACTACCAGATTTGGTATTGCATACATTCCACAGTCTATATATCCTAGCAATGTTTGTACATACAATCCAGTCAGAAAATTGACTAATTTCTCCCCCAGTAATGTAGCATACATATATCCCACTCCATCCCCATCTCTCATCTTCAAAAACAATGCCATCAACCTCGTCGGAGCCCACAGGCCTTCCAACTGATCTCCCGACCTATCAACCTATCAACTACTCCTGGACTCCCTGGGTTTTCCATCCACTTGTTTGAAATTGGACACTACGATCTCATGAGGATGCAGCCTATAAGCTGAAGCCAAGTCCTACCAGATTGTCCATGGGTTTCTCCAGAAACCCTCCATGAGCCTGCATGTCCTTTAACACTCTCTTGGCAATGACTTCCGCAATGTGCACTCCATTATTACTCAGGATATCTCTTCCTCTACCAATTCTACCCCGTTCACATCTGCCCACCTCTGTGCCTATTTAGACAATGAGCAGAACCTCCTTAATTCTGACAAGGTGCAACATACTGCTTTGATCACTCTGTCTGCTCAAAACCCCTTGAAGTCCTCCTCAGTTATCTGCTCCAATTGCAGATGCAGCTATCACAAGGTGGAGTTCTGCATCCAACCTGGTGGGGCATGGCAGGTAAAACTCTAGATGAATCTAAACAGGCTCATTGTCTCGTCCATGGTAAATTGGGCAACCCCACTTTGGTGATCACCCCCCCCCCTACTACTGCCACCACCACCCCCACTGCATCGAAAGTCCCTATACAATTACAGGGAGCAGATGGCCATATCTACATCATCAATATGAACTCAGTGGATTTCTCCTCTTCTTCCACACCTAACCCACCTACTGTCAATATGGCCATCTCTTCCCCACAGGACACAATTGAATATGATGGATAGCTCATCATTGAGGAGGAGTTGGCTCTTAATATTGACTGATCACTACATAGCCAACCTACCCTGGCTGCCACTGACACTGCTGACATTACCCCTATATCCCAATCCAACCACACACCCATATCCACTGACTCACATCCATTCTGGATGGACAGTGGTGCATCCATCCACATATCTCCCAATCATACTGACTTCTTGGCATTATGAGCCATCACCCCTTGCTCCATAAAATGATTAGGCAGCTCCTCTGTATGGGCGATGGGAATCAGCAATATAAAACTTTGGATTAGTCATGGTACACACCTTATCTTACAGAACATCCTTTATATTCCAGATGCAACAGTAATATTAATCTCAATCTGCTGCCTCACAAAGGACTCAAACATTATCACGCATTTCGATGATATGTCCTGTTGGTTAAGTACAAAATCATCCAGAACAACCATTGTGTGGGGAAGCCTACTGCCACAAAAACATCTGTATTTCCTACACATCTACTCCACTCAAGCAAACATGCTTTCATTACTCATCGCACAGCCACAATCAAAATCTGGCACTGCCATCTTGGTCACACAAACTACCAAGCTATTTGAGATATGATCAACACCAACCTCCTTACAGGTGTGACCCCAACATCTTCTAAACATCCTCCTCCTAAATGTGACTCCTGCATTCTCAGGAAACAGACCAAAACACCTGTTCCAAAGACACAGGAAGAAGGAGTATGACATAGAGCAACAAGGAGACTCGAAAGGTGTGGATAGATCTATCTGGACCTAGTCCTGTTACCTCAAGAACCAGACAAAGCTACATTGTGAATATTGTAGATGATTACTCCAGTTTCTGCTGGACAATATTACTCAAACTTAAAAGTGATGCTCTTCTGCAACTTCAAAACTGGGAATGTGCTTGTGAAGTTGAGACTGGCTTAAAAATAGGTATATATAGAACAGACAATGGAGAACTCAAGAGTTCTGACATGGAAAATTGGCTCAAATTATGAGGAACTGACCATCAATTCACGCCTCCATATACTTTGGCACATATTGGATATGTGGAATGATTACACTGTACCCTCATGGCCAAGGCATGAACTATGTGAATCTACTCTGAATTACCTACATATCTATGGGACAAATCATACCTAACCACTACCCACTTACATGTTAAGACACTCACCAAATCCCTACCACACAAAACACCTTGGGAAATGTGGTATAGCCAAAAACTGGATTATTCTTACATGTGTGAAATTGGTTGTCACACATTTGTACTAATCCAAAACAAGGTAAATCCCAAAATATTTGAGTGATCTATTGAGTGTATCCTTATTGGGTATGATGGCCACTCTAAAACTTATTGATGCTATGATCCCAAAACACATCAAATTTACAGCTCTTACTATGTCTGTTTTGTTGAAAGTCATGATGGTCATTCCCACACTCCCACCATTCAACCTGTCCCAGATACAACCATGTCTACACATCTGCCACACACTCACTCTGACTTACACCCTACTGAACCTATTTTCAAAGAACCTATGGTGACATTTCCCCAATCCTTGACTCATCCAACCCCCCTGAATTGACAGACATACTACCAGCCAATCCACCTGCACTTCGACACCTCGATCGTGCCATTCAGGAATCTAAAGATAGTGCAGATCAACTACAGTTACAAGAACAGGATCGCCTACACACCATAAATGCTCTGCACAATGTTTCCATTGAACCCAGCTCTTCTACAATCAGTGATTATGAGCTTCAACACACCTTACATATCCTAAATTAGCATCAGTGCTGACTCACCTCCTAGTGAAATCACACTGGTGGCTCTCACCGACACACTTGGAATTGATCCTTTAACTTGTAATGATGAACAACAGACTTGGCAAGAAGCTCTTCAATCCAGGGATGTGTCATGATGGAAGGCTGGATTTCAGGATGAATTAGACTCCCTTAAAGCCATGGGTGTGTATAAACCTATTCCCCAATCTGACATTCCAAACGGTTGTTGTAAAGTCAGGAAAGGATGCCCTGTTTTTTGGATCAAATGGGATGAAGCTGGTAAAGCTATCTGTTGGAAAGTACATTTAGTCTTTAAAGGATTTGAACAGGTATATGGTAAAGATTGCCATAGGAGGATAGTCACACTTCATTGAATATACAAAAATTTATGGAAAAGTCCTCATATTTTTAAGTGAGATTATTTCCTTTGGCTATGACTCCATGTTTTAGGAGTTTATATTTCATTACCCCAAAATTTCATCTTTAAAACTTGTATACTCTTTTAAAATATGCACAAATGTCATGGCTAACCAAGATTATTTGGGTTATGACTTAATCTTTGGGATGAGATGCATTCTCTTGTATATTATGCAAACTTTCAAATGTAGTTCATATAATTTAAATTTATTTGGTTTAGAAAGTTAACCAGAACTACATATCTGGCCAACCAATCCATGTTGTGGAATTTATCCCCAAAAGGATAATCTATATGTTTGTTTGACTAACTTTTGTCAGATACAAGATAAATATTAATATTTCCTTATTCTCCAGAATGTCATCTGATAGACTGAATTTGATTAAATTTTAATTTTAAACAAACAATATAAATACATGTATATATACTTTAGTGGATAAATAACTTTTAAATTTTTGGGTTATCCTCCATAAGACAACCTCACCTACTGCACACATGGAGTCCTGGCATATCCTACTCCATTTAGCTGCCTCCCTTGGTTGGGATGCACAGCAGATTGACATTAAAACTGTGTTCCTTTATGGCTTACTACCTGACAACAAAATACAGTACATGGATGTTATTAAGAGGCCTTTATGGCATGAAGCAAAGTAGTAGGATCTGGAACAAGATGCTGAATGAGCAGATGATACATAGCATGGGGATTTACCAGACTTCCCTCTGAGCCTTGCATTTACTACAGATGCACTGCTACCAGGATAATCATCACAGCTGTACATGTCAACAACTTCCTTTCCATCGCTAGCACACACACCAAAAATGAGGCCTTTAAAAAGGAGATGTGCAATGTTTGGACTACATCTGACCTCAGGTCCATCTGTTTTGTCATTGGCATTGCCATGGAACTGGATTGGCCAAATCACTCTGTTTACCTATCCCAAACTGCATTGATAGACAAAATTATACAGCAATTTGGCCGAACCAATGCTACTACCATCTCTACTCCCATGGATCATAGCCTTAAACTCCACCATCTAGATTGAACATCCCTATCCAAATCTGATGCCTATGACCTCCTCAAACTACCCTATTGGTCCTTAGTTGGTTGCCTACTTTACCTCACCATTTCTACATGCCCTGATATCTCCTTCGCTGTCCAACAGTTGTCACAATACTTAGACAGCTACTCTACCACACATTGGGCTGCCACTATTCGTGTCATGTGATATTTAAAAGGGACAAGAAACCTCGGACTATGCCTGGGCAGGTCAAATGACATCAACCTCATTGGCTACACAGACTCAGACTGGGCCAACTGCCTTGACACCCATTGCAGTATTAGTGGCTATACCTTTACTCTAGGATCCAGGTGTTAGAGTATGATACTACAGCTCTAACATAGTCTATTATGATCTCCATATTTTTCTGATATTTGTAGTATTTTTCCCAGCACTGTAGGTGCAGTATTGAGTGAGTTACCTTAGGTCGGTACCTCCTGTATAGGTGCTTAGATAAGCACCTAGTAGTATAGTCCACTGTGGGTGTGGGAAAGTCTCCTTAGTGTTTACTTTCCAATCACACTCACAGGTATGTCTTTACAGTTGAATATACTTAGTGTTTACTTTCCAATCACACTCACAGGTATGTCTTTACAGTTGAATATACTTAGTGTTTACTTTCCAATCACACTCACAGGTATGTCTTTACAGTTGAATATACTTAGTGTTTACTTTCCAATCACACTCACAGGGGTGTTCTGCAAAGTGTTATTCAACTGTTTCAACACCAGGATCATTTTGTGGACTACAAAGAAACAAAAGACCATTGCCACCTCCTCATGTGAAGCAGAATACATTGCCACTTTTGAGACCACCAAAGAAGGTACTTAGCTTTGCACCTTACTTTTAGGCATTTCCTTACCATGTCCTGGTCCCACCACTGTCTTTTGTGATAACACCACTATCAATCTTTCTGAAGACCCCCTCCTATACTCCCGGGTCAAGCACATCGATATTAAATATCATTCCCTATGTGAGTGTGTCCTCACTCAAGACTTCTCTCTACACTATGTCAAGACCTCAAATAACCTTGCCAATATCTTCACCAAAGCTCTTGAACTGTCGAAATTTATTAAACTTTGCAGTTTCTTAGGCCTTCAATAATAGGACTACCATGTGAGGAGGAGTGTTGAACAACACCATTGAAACAGCTAATTTCAGGCATGGCTGCCTGGTATCAACAACTTTCAGGCACAGCCATCCAACACCAATAATGTGGTGCCTAGTAACATATATGGTTAAACATATGTATATAAACTGAAGGATTATGATAGTATCACCTCAGTCTGTTCTATCATATACAAGACTGAGGTGAGTTCAAAAAACAGTTATGTATTTGTGCATGATGTAACTAACAGTCATCCATTAGTTAATTGTCTTTAGGTCTTACTTCTAACATGAACTACCATTCTGCACAAGTCACTGTCAGGAGGGTACTGCTGCAACTAGCACCAGCTATGCAGCAGTAATTACTCTGAGGATGTGTATGAGCCTGTGGTGAATTTCTATTTGTGCATTGATGACTCAGCAGACAGAGAAGGCTTAGCAAAAGCAATTAAAGAAATTACACTTTCATTTTCAGACATATCTTGGTAGATTGGATAATCTGAACACACTCCTGGTGCATGGATCTGCTGGAGACACTGTTACCAATGTCAGAGAACCATGCATCTACATGCATAGACACAACCATTGAACTTCTGTGGCAAACTGACAACTCCCAGCAGCCACCAGCTTCCTCATCAGACTTATCCATCTCACCAGCTCTCTGCAGTGTTCTCCTTATGTGAATCATGCCAAACCCATGCAAACAAATATGTATATGCCATCACTCAGATTTGACAAAAGACCTATAGTTGTTGGGCCACTGCTATGAGCAAGCTTGAGCATTTATCATATGACCAATGTAATTTGAAGTGCAGTGATATAGCTGATTTGTTCTATGATGAATATGAGCACTGGGCACAAATAATCCTTCAGCTAGGAGGTTCCATGCAAGAAGCTTGAGAGGTGTCCCAGAAATTCTTTAAGAGATCACATAGCATGCCTCTTCAAACTGGGGGGCACTGTGAGAGAGTAGGCATAATCTTTCCTTTTCTTCACAACTCTTTTTCTGGAGATAATTAACATAGTCATTTCAATATTTTTTCCTTAATTTCTTATATTTTCTTTGACATATTTTGACTAAGATATTCTTTGAATATCTTACCCAGTCGTTAGTTTGAAGTGCCATGTATACAGTGACTCAAAAAACCCTTCGCATGTTTCACACTTCAGACTTATATCCCTGATAACTCAAAGAATAAAAATGCAAAAATATCAAAAGTATTTGTGAATATGCTCTATCATATCTAGAATATGGAAGTATGATGCCATTACATAAACTCCAAATATGGAAATATTACAAATATTTATATACAAGAGCCTCATGTGAAGGGTTTTTTTGCTGACCACTCTGACCCACAAAACTACTTATATTTAGTACTTAGTATAGCCACCCTTTGCCTTCAACACAGCTACAACCCTCCTAGGCATACTCTCAATCAAATTCTGACACACCTCTGCATCAATCTTGTTCCACTCCTCCTCCACCCTCTCCCACAACACCAGTATCCCTTAGCCTCCTCTTTTCATAGTCCCACAAGTGTTCAATGGGGTTGAGGTCTGGAGACTGTGCTGGCCATGGGAGAACATTGAAATCATTATCTTGAAACCAAGTCTGGGCCTTCTTGCAGGTATGTTCAAGGTCATGATCTTGCTGAAAGATGACATCACCCACATATTTTCTATAATAGCTGAAGCTGGCTTGAAGGTCCTTCTCTATAATCTTAAGATAAAGGTCCCCATCCATCCTCTCATATATCTTGAAAGAATACCCAGGTCCTTCCCACAGCATGTAGCCCATAACATCACAAATCCTTCTCCAAACCTCACAAAAAATCCCTTCCAATAAGTCTCCTATATATAAATATTTGTAGTATTTCCATATTTAAAGCTTATGTAATGGCACTGTATTTCCATAATATAGATATGATAGAGCATATTCACAAATATTTTTGATATTTTTGCATTTTTATTCTCTGAGTCTTCAGAAGGGTTATTGAGGCATTCCCAACCATATTAAGACTATTGTACACAGTTTGGGTGCAGATGAACTGGTTGGTGACACTCCTAAGAGCTTTGGCCACATCAACAGCAGTGTCAGTTTTCCCAGAGCTGATGAGGTGCTGTGCATAATGAATGTTGGTAGGGGAAAGCTTTGAGGGATGACCACCAATGGACTTAGAGAGATGAGAACAATGCTTAGAGTGAAGCTTAGAGACTGTGAAAATGCTATGACCAGTAAAAGCTGCAATATGGCTAGCTGAATGGCCAACATCAATCAATGAGAGGATATGATTCTGGCTGGCAAGAGACAAAGTGTGCATTTTGGGAATTGGAGCATTGCTGGTTGCTAAAGACCATATATTTATACTCCAGTACAACATGGTCATGTGACATCACATGATTTTGTTAATATGACCCAATTGGAGGTAAACAATCAACAAGGTCACATGACTGTAAGCATTATAGTCATCAAAGTTGCCAGCAAAAAAACCATTCGCATGAGTCTCTTGTATATAAATATATTGTAATATTTCCATATTTGGAGCTTATGTAATGGCATCATACCTCCATAATCTAGATATGATAGTGCATATTCACAAATATTCTTGATATTCTTGCATTTTTATTCTTTGAGTTATTAGGGATATAGGTCTGAAGGTGAAACATCCAAAGGGTTTTTTGAGTCACTGTACTTGTGGGTGCACTAGGTACCAAACAGAGACTTTTCACCCCCCAAACCCAACTTGCAAAACCAGTACAAGTTGAGGTTCAGGGATCATCTTCAGCTGTTCAGGGCAGCTTCAATATGCAATCTCACTTCAAAATGCTCTCTAGCTTCACATTTCAAATAGTTGAAGCTTGAAACCCTCAATTCAAACTTGTTCATCAAAGAAGATCTCTCTTTGCAACTTCTCTTAAGGAATCAAACTATTAAAGTTGATTCCATTTATTTCTCTGAACTATATATAGTCTTGAGCTAATCTATAGTTACTCTCAACTATGCGCTAGCTACAAAGTCCCTCGATCCCCTTTCACTCACTAGACTAGTATTGTACTTAGACAGTCAAAACATAATTTGTACTTCTAGAGTCAATACTATTCACACAGAGTGGTAAACTACATAACTCTTCACAATACTGTATATCAACTCAGAAATCCACTCAGTAAATTATCTAATGGGACAATGCTCTCACCACTGATAGAAATGATGAGGCTAAGAGTTGGCATAGTTAACAAATATTTTCATTTATGACATTCAACAAAAATGTTGTGACCTAATGGTCAATTGTGCACCATTGAGTTCCAAAGCTCTCTAAGTGCAATTTGTGTCATATTATCATTTTTCTTAGAGGTCAATTACCTGTTTATCTTTTTCTGGCAGCATGTTCCAGTTGCCAATTGATTTGGCTGCTTTTGTGAAATTACTGTCTGATAGTGTTTTATATTGATTATATTGATTTTTTATGATTGTATGTGGGGTGCAGGATAGCCTGACTATGTATGGTGCAACAAGTGTGAAATTGGCTCTTTTTTTAAAAAAAAGAGTACCCTGTTCCTGCAGCTCCTGCAGGAAGATGTTGGGCTATGAGTGGTGTAAGACTAGTATCTGCTGCAGGTGCAGACAGACACTAGAATGAGTGATGGGGAATAAAACCACTACTGTATTGAAATCCACATGTACATAATATATACTAGTGGAGAACAATGGCATGTGGACTACAATAGGATGTGGACTACAATGGCATGTGGACTACAATAGGATGTGGACTACAATGGCATGTGGCCAATAATGGAGACTAAATATTACCAAATTCAGTGTATGGAGTCTCACTCCTTTACAGTGGTGACATCAAACACCCAGTCCTGTGATGGGAATACTGTTAGAATATGATAACATGATTAACCATAATCTCATACCTTGTCTTGTGACTGTATAGGTTCCAACTGGTTCACACATGTGATTGTTATATTTAGTTTAGTGTTCACTAGATCTGTAGCACATTCATGCACAGACCAGTGCACAGACCATGTATTCTAGTATATAGTTAGTTCAGATGAGGAGTAGATCCCTCATCTGAAAGCCTAGTTATATCACCGGTTTAGCATCTACCCGCTCTACTCTTAGTGGCTATGCTCCAACAGTAGAGAGTCCTTGTACTGTGATCACCAGGCTAACAGATTATTTTAACAAATACATCATCTATATCTTAGGAAAACCATGTCTTTTGACCCTAAACCCTTGCCTTCCACTCATATTATCTTTCAGCATCCTAACATTGGCCCCCCTGATGGTGGCATCTCCAACAGCAGTGTCCTGACAACTCACTCCAATAGACAATTTCTTTTTAGTCACTCCATCCCATCTCTGCTCTGATGATATTCTGTTACTCATTGTCCCATTTTGCTACATCATTTGCTACTTTAGGTCTGGTATTGTTGATGTTTACCTTGTGTCCCACTTCCCTGATCCTCCACTCCATTTTCCCGGATTTCACTATTCCAATCATATTATAATTCCATTTTTAGCCCTCTTTATTCTGTTCTATATAGTATAAATTCTCATCTAGTATGCTACTTCTCTATAATTCGAATATTGACTAAAAATACCTATCTAAATCTCTTTGACCTTATCTCAGAAGCTTCTGCAATGGTACCTTCTATACTCTGAAGTACTTAGTCACCTTCCTTACTGCCAAGACTAGCCACCAGTTACACCACAGCACATTATCCTACAACCTTAGTCCCAAGGCTTCTGGTTTACAACTGTTGATGTTGACTCTTTCTACGATGGCTAATGTTGACCATGTTTATGACCATTGGTTTCTAATACCATTAAATCTTAAACTATTCACAATCCACTGGATAACTGACAGTCTAGAACAGTTTAAATTCTAAACAAGTTCAAATTTATAATGTCTTTCCTCTCACAATAAACTTCATAAATACTTAGAGTTGTTGATGCAGAGTAAAGGGGAGGGTGGGGACGGTAAGTGTTTTATGACTCAACCACGTCGCTATTCCCCCATAGCCTACGCAAATCCCACGGTAACTCATCGACCCCTCCGTAGTAGATCCATCCCCTCAAAGGTTACTGGCAGTCTCAACCCCAGCGCGGTCTTCGACGTTCATAGCGCAAGGGAATCTCTCGATTCTGCCCCTAGCTCAACTCCAACGGTCAACCTCCATTAGCGCTACGCCCCCCTAGACTATCTCACCCTCACTCTCCCTTTGGCCCTCACGCTCCCACTCACTCACCTCAACCTCCCCCAAAACATCCAACGCTTGTTCCGGGGGCGTAATTGCGGCCTTTTCTCCTTCCCTTTATCGCCTTTGCAATAATCCAAGTAAATAGAAAAGGACAACGTTGAAACGGGAAGGCTCCTGACGTGTCTGAAGTGTGACATAGGCAGTTCTCCCAGAATAACCAAAAAAAAAACCTTTCTGGTAGCGAAAGTAAACAAATGGCAACAGTAACTCATCCCCGGTCATTACTGGGGAAGCTTTATGTCCGTAACTTGCGTTTTCCATTCGTTTTCTCAAATTATATACTCCTTTGCCCTCACGCCTCAATCTAAAACCCCGATGATCCCTCAAGTTATCATTCTCATCTTCCCCGGGAACCACATCACCAACTTATACTCTTCCCACGGTACTACTACATCCGTGGCGATGAAAGCAACGGCAGCCACGGTCAAAATTCCACCTGTCACATCACGCCTTTCACCCCACTGGTGCGCGCCAGGTAAGCAATTCACTCAATTCGACGCTTGCTCGGAGGTATGTAGGCATTGCAGAGATATAGGTGTCTTGACATGTGAGTTTTCTCTTGTTTATTTACTGCACGATGGTCTCTTGCAGGTAAATGTTCAAGGATAATCTCACGTTACTCACGTTATGTGTTTTCAAACGACTCGTGTTTCTTACGTCCATAGAATTGCACTGTCATTGTTGGATTCGAATGATTTGTCAGTGGTCACATTCAACTTATAGGAGATCTTATTCCGCCCCGCTTCAACACAGGCCATACCCAGGAGAAAGCTAGTTAGTTGTCATCGTGGCAATGAATCTACTGTAAGAATATACAACAGGTTTTCATGCCGGTGAGGGGGTGACAAAGTCCCCACTAAAATACAACCAATGACTAAGCTACTGTAAAGTACTACTTGGCTGAGCATGAAATAAACTATGTTAAAAACAAATAGCATAGAATGACTTGCAACACAATAAGTTCTAACATCTACGATAAGGACATCACTGCACAGCAAGCAGAGAATGACATATGGTGTATTAAGTCTCTATTCACGAGAAGAACAAGTTTGAAATGAAAGGTGGCGGAGAGCGGGTGCGTCAGAGCAAGGATCAAAAAAAAAACCTAAGAAATATAATCATTAGCATGCACCACCAATCAACCAGAAGTACAAAAATCAAATTGGCATATGCATTTGAAGAACTCAACTCAATGCAAGCTCATCGCATGTACTCATGTCTTCCCGGTGTTTTCATTAAGATTGATCGTGCGGCCAAAGTCCACAATTCGAAAAGAGGGCCTATCCACTGAACGGGCCCATAGAGGGCACGTGTTTAACTCGTGTTTTTTCCGGCCGGTCCAGGCTGAGCGAGGATATTACGGCTGGTAATTGAACGGTGTAGGAAATTGGCATCGTGAAAACGTTGGAAATAAGCATGATTTTTGCCCTGAAATGACATCAATGAATTGAGTAAGGAA
Source organism: Hysterangium stoloniferum (assembly GCA_015178975.1). NCBI lineage: Eukaryota > Fungi > Basidiomycota > Agaricomycetes > Hysterangiales > Hysterangiaceae > Hysterangium > Hysterangium stoloniferum. The sequence goes on from WHVD01000102.1 coordinate 167,030, forward strand.
TGTACAAAGCATGATTGTATAAAGTTTAATTTTGATACTGCGGTAGAGAGCTAGAGTCTATTGGAGAACCACAATCCTCTATCTTTAGGAGCGGCGTGTGTGTTCTGTCTTCTGGCTCGTAATATCCATAGAAATGAGGAACAAGTTGGTATAGTTTCTGAGGGATATGGCAGGGTTTTACAAGTTGATAACCCATGTATTCGTGTTTAAAATGTTCTGGGAAAGAATGATACATCTTTGCCTCATTCTGTAGGAATTGGGTTCCGATGTCTCCCGAGCTGACTGTAGCAATAACCCTCAATACGGGAAGAAATCTAGAGACGTTTTCTTCTTCAGTTTTAATCTCCAGCTCAATCTGTGCTTCATTAACGTGGCCTGTTGTTCCAGACCCGAATCGACGTAATTTCGGAGTGATGAGTGTCGCATGAGATCCGTTATCAGGTTGTGCTCGAGCTGCTTCATTGCAGTTGGGGTCCAGGAGGCGATATCGATGGGCCTTGACTCCAGAATACTTCAATAGCCTTGGACAATTCTTCTGGTCTAATCGGTCAAACATGACACCCGCAGGGTCGGAATCATTATCCGTCTTTTCGCTCAATGGATTCGTCACATCGTCTTCATCATACACATCAAGAAAACGAGGAAGATCAGAATATGGAATATGGACGTCCAATCGTTCCGGTCCTATTCCTAGAAGCATCGGTAAATGGTGATTTGCTGGACTGTAACTTCTCACCTCTACAATAATAGGTTTCCCTAACATAATTTCGATCATTTGTTCATCGGCGGATTGCGTTCCAGTACAAGGGTTTCCATCCCCGCTGGAGACTTCGCAGGTGACTATGGGGTCCAACAATCGAATCTAGCTTACTGTACAGCGAGAGACAAAATTGGGAGCAGATTCTGTGGATGATAGTGTAAGATTCAATTCTTGTGACCCGAAGAAAAGTGGCTGTTAGGTGGAGACGTACTCGATCCACAAAAACTCATCTGGCAAACGACCCCACATATACATAACCCTCTGGGGTACGAATCCCTGGAGGAAATTTCCCATTGAGATTCCTAAGCCATTCAAAATCACCGTTGTGTGCTATGTACATCGCAGCCTTCTTGGACTTTGGGTGGATTGGGAAGGCATGCCACCCCTTGTCATCAGGCGGTTCACCATAATCATCGTCTTCCCCGCCATCCGGCGGTTCACCTTCATGATCATCGTCTACCTATCCCTCTCCATCTTGCGTATGAGCATTATCCTCACTAGGGGTATGAGTAGTACCAGGACTGAGCTCGGTTGAATTTAATTTTGATGGGGATTCGAGATTGTCGTTGGAGTGTGGAGATGTGTCGCTAAGCTCGTCCGTGCCGGTGGCCGGCGCAGGTTCTGCTATAAGCATTAGGAAGAGCGAATTCGGGAGTTTAATGTTCTAATTGTTCGGAAGTAGGTGGTTCGTCTTCTCTTTCGACTGGGAGAATCTCTGGTACGAGGAGGGCGAAACGAAGGATGCTTGGGGTTTTATTGTTACCATGAACGGGGATGGAAATCTGGTCCTCATCTGATTGGTCCATATCATTCATAACGACAACGAGACTTAGGAGACTAGTTATGCAGATCGATGTAAATGAATTAATCACAATTATTCAGCAAACAAAAAGTGTCAGAACATCAAGACGGATTCATTTATCCATCATGTTTCAAAAAGGTTTACAAGTACCTACCTGGTCAAAGGCAGAGTCATTTTGTTGTTGAAATAAGAGAGTCTAGTTCGACATTATGTAATATAGGTATCACGTCTCTGCAAGTCGGCGCTTCAAAGTAGTCACAAGGGTTCTTGAGCCTGTAAGCGACCATGAGAAAGTCGCCTATATTTGACCTCTTTGGTAATTGCCAAGCAAATCCTTCCCCATTTGACCAGTATTGGCGGCTAGTGGCTTTCGGAGTGTTGCAACCGTATTGTAATTGTATGTCGCCGACTTTGGGTTTAGTATTTCTATGAAGACACACACGGTTGCCGCCGGCATGGTCACCTTTAGGCAGATTTTCTAGCGCCGAAGGTATTCATTGCTATTCCAGAGATAGTGTCTCGTTCACGTGTCCTAACGGTTCCAAAATCCGTCCTCGGCGCTCAGGGTATAGATAGCACGGACACACCGCTGTTCTTTTGTCAACCGACCCTCACCCCCCGCACAAACCATTGTTCAGTTATGAACAATTTCCTACTGGTGTTTCTCGCGCTCGCTACCTTATCATCATCAAGGGTTGCGGCACAAGCGGTAAGCATCTTGATGTCATTATCGAAGAACACTGCGGGAAGAAGATGTGTCTAGACAAGCAATGCCACCTGCACTACCGCGCAATGGGTTTGTTAATCCATCGATTTCAGAAGTTCCCATTTAATATTCTTATGTTTTAGACCTTTAACAGTCTTAACCAGTCCCCATGCTTGGGTTCGTCACCTATCTCACCGTCATCTGACCTATCACCTTACTCACCTCCTCACCTCAGTCACCGCGTTTCTTCGTCAGGCATGTTTGGGTACTCGTGCGTCTTCCTTCCTATTTATTCCTCTATTCTCAAATTGTGATCGAATTTTAAATCCTGGTCTATTCAACAGGTCTTGTCAACGTCCCCCCGTTGAGCCCCGGCAATGAGTACATTGGACCACAACCAGGCCAATCAGACACCTGTGGTTGTAGCAGCGTTACATACTCCATGATCTCCGCATGTGCATTATGTCAAGGAGGACAATACATGACGTGCGTACTCTCCGCTTCGACAATGTTGCGTCCCTCCTTCGTCAGACTTACATGCTGAACAATCTCAGATGGACAGATTGGAAAGCAAATTGCCTGACAAATGATATTTCAGTAGCGATGCATGTATACTTTCAAGATATAGCACTCACGACGCAACTAAATTTTATACCGATATGTTTAGCTTTCCCCCCACGATCCCAGTGGGCGTCTCAATCCCCTCATGGGCCTATTTGAACGTTACCGTAAGTCGTTCGACCCCTCCTACCTTCTTTGCTAACCCATCCACAGACTACTGGCACCTTCGACTCGACCGCAGCCTCAAATAATCATACTGCCTCTACATCGCCCGGCTCCAGCTCACCCCCTTCAGCATCCCATAAAAAGTCTAACGCAGGTGCCATTGCCGGAGGCGTAATTGGCGGCCTTATAGGCTTCGCCTTAATCGCCGGCGCAGGGTTCTTTATATATAGACGACGCCAAGGCGGAAGAGTCATGACTACAAATGAATGGGAACAGACACCATCGTCCGAGAAACATTATGCTACTAATGGCGGTGCGCAAATGGCGATGGTCATGCATCCGCCGCTGCAGCCGGGGATACTTTATGTCCGTAGCCCGCCTTCTTCTTCACGCTTTTCAAAATATTCACTTATTTTTCCTCAATGCTCAATCTAGAACCCGGACGATCCATCTACATTCCCATCTTCCCCCGGACCAACACTCCCAACCTACACTTCCCCCACCATTACTACTGTATCCCTTCTCCAAGATCCAAACCACAGCAGCCACGGTCGACAACTCTCCGATGGCACCTCTCACATCACGCCTTTCAGCCCGACAAGTACGGGCAATGGCCGTAATTCACCTGCACCGTTTAATCCTCCGGCTCTGGGGGGTTATACAGGCGTTCCGGAGATATAAGATAATTGACGTGTAGGTGGTCTGGTGCATATTTATTACGTGGTTTTCTATGAAATGTCGACCCAAGGAAAAGGACGTATCAGGCTTTGTAACGGCAGGTCGCATACCATCCGAAGTAATCTTGTCTTGTGACTTTGGATAGGGATTGGGCATAGACGGATTGGACTAGCCTTTGTAACAACATATCTTCTTGAAAAGAGCATTGATTTGATCAGAATTGCGCTACCTTCGCACAATCGTGTTACCCATCCTGCGCCAACATACAATAGCCTTAAATATGTTGGGAAAATATTGGATTGACCAGGAATTAAGCCAGGAACTATCTGTAATTTAGACTGGATGCTCTAACCCAGCTATCAACCCTTTAGATACTCAGGTGGTGGAGTCAACACTATATGGCCATTCAATTCCATATATGGAAACTTCAGTGAGAAACAGCCACACACATGCACTGCTCTAAAGCTGAGTCTAGGCTGCCAACCGACCATATCCAACAATATACCCTTCTGAGGGCTCTATATTTACAGATACTTTCTTTGAATAGACAGTAATACATAATGTCGACTACTATGACACTGTCGGTTGAAGATGGTTATCCCGATTGTTCAACTTTGATTCCCCTCTCGTTCCCCACGGATTCTATCTTGTTCTGCTTGTTCCTCGTGAGATCCTCTGAAAAATGTTTTAATTAGGCACAATATTGTGCATTTGTCCGGGAGCTCACGGAAGTGAATTCTCCTGAATCGGCAAGCATGAGATGAAGAGAAGGACAGCCGCAACAGTCTGGCATATAAATGCAGCCTTGATCGCGCTAGCATAAGACCTAACGGCTGCCTCCCTCAGAGGGGAGGGCAGTTGAGTAATGTAATCTGTCTCATGCCTTATGCGGCTAATGATCTAAAGTGGCACGTCAATGAAGTCATAGTGAGAAGTCATCAAAACTGATCAAAACCCATACTTCTGAAGCACCCGGACCTGTGATAGATTCACTGAGGCGACGGGTAAGGACGGCTTGAATCAGTGCACCAGAGAGAGAAACCGCCAAGACCTGTCCCGACGTTCTAAAAAGATAAGTAACTGGGCAATGTCAGTTCATTATATTCGTCCAGGTGGGCTCAGATGATGGCATACTTCCTGTGGCGACAGCCATGTCCTCCCTAGAAACGCTCGTGATCATAGCCTATGATTATTCAGCAGATAGCTTAAAGTTGTCGAAAGACTCATGGACCGACAATTAAGGTTGTAGTAAGGACACTGCCAACTGCAAATGAATTGGGTGCAATATCGAACCAAAGATCCAAAGATGGGGTATTTTCATTCCATAGCGAGACCAGGGTGCACGACAGCACACCGAGGAGGGCTGAGACGAGGGTAATTCGGTAGTACTTCCCTGTATGACGGATCATCCTTGAAATTCGAGTCAGTGTACATATGAAAATTGAAATATGACCGAATGAACAAACCAGCCTGCGAAGAGGCTACCTATTGATCCTGCAATCTAACAAATTTTCATGTCATAATAGTGCGAGATGATATCAAATCCATCTCACAGAACCAGGAATTAGATGTGACCCTATTTAGATGTGCCAAATTAAAATGGTTGAATAAAGGGTGTTGTCACTAACCGGCTTCTGATGACGAAACCATGCGTACGGCGGAGAAATACTGTAAAGAATTTGAAGATGAGGGGATGTTATGAGAAGCTATACAGCATCTACCAGAGGGACATTGAACATCTATTTCGCCGATTATTAGTGCAACTGAAAGTAACATAATCGGTTTTCCCTACCATTCCGAAGCCCAATATACTGACAAGGCTAAAGTGACGTAAATTTTGAAAGTCCTAATCTGGTTCGAAGAAATGAACGGAGACAAACAAATTGGCGATCGCAACAGCTAGCGGTGTCCTTTGTGCCAATAAGCGCATTGGCATGACGGGCGCCACGCTCCATTTGGCTTCCACAAGTATAAACAGTGCTATGAAAACGACGCTCATGATGAGCATTCCCCATATTAATGGGCTTGACCACGGGATATCTTCAGAGGTCTTTAGACTAAGACTAAGAAGAAGGCATCCAACTCCCAGCACGAGTGTCAATGAACCCATCCAATCGACTCTTCTGAGCTTTTCGCGCGTAGATTGCGAACGCATTTCAGCAGAAAGGGGGATGTTGACCTTTGCGGCCACGATGCTCATGGATAAAATGAGCGGAGGAACCTGTCAATACTGTCGGGTTGGTCTGTATATTCACACAAACTCAAAACCTTCTCACCTGGAAAAGAAACGTCCAACGCCTAGGTATAGATATCAGTCTTATTCGTGCCGATCAAGAGTTGTGAAAAGAGCCCACCATCCCAATGTATCACTAATGAGCCCACCCAGCGGTCCGCCAAGACCGGCGCCGAGGCCAAATAGACTAACCAGAATCAGATTTGGCCTTTTTTTATTGGTAACACATACATATTGGCTAAGCCTTGGTATAACCCCCTTTGGCGTCTGGAGAAGGGTCAGATTATAATAGTCCGCTCGCATAAGTGACCGAGGCAGCAGCTCACAAGGGTACCAGATCGGTGACGGCGATATTTGAAACTAAAGTTCAATTTTCATCGATAAATAAGAATCCGTTAACAAAGACGTAATCTCGCCTGTCATGATGCCGCCCCCACCCTGGGAGGATGTTCCGTGTTATCTACTTGGGGATCACAAAATAATACAGACCACGTACCATTCCGGCAATGGCTCGTGCAACGATCAGCATATTCATGGACGATGCAATGCCACAGAGTAATGTCCCGGTAGCTAGATGCTCAAAAGATTAGCAAGCTTCCCATGTTGACACTTGTGAGAACTTCTCAATAAGAATATACTTACTGAAGAACGTGAGGGCGACCAACATGGCGCTTTTACGACCAATTATGTCCGAAATTCTTCCTAAAGTAACAATAAATCATATCTGAGTACACGCTATTATAGAAAAAGAATACCATAAAGAGGGGTGAAGCAGCAGACAGAGAGTAGATATGATGTACCCAAGTAGGATGATTTATTTGACTAAAGCATTCATTCAATTAGGTGATAATTGGGTGAGTCTATTCATGCACTCGGACTCACCTCCCGGAAATAGTTTCCTATCGGGGATAAAAGTGTTGCTAAAACGTTGAATGAGACGCACATTCTGTCACAAACACGCCGAAGAGCTTACCAACAACAGTGCCTAAAAATGGATTATTAGGTTCAATATAAAGAGAAAGATCGATTGGCAGACCATCCAGGGCTCCCAAGAACACAGCGCTCCACAGTCCAAACAATATCCATAACAAAGTTGATCTTTTTCTAATATCACTTTTCGAAGAAGCAATGTCACAATGAGATTGGGATGAGCCGGAAGGAAGAAGTGCATCTCTCTCTGTCGCATCAATTGTAGATGGAGAATACGCCATTCAAAAGACTGAATTGCGGAGGGATCGTGATAAGCAATCGATGGATTGTCTCACGTGACCTAAGATCCGAGCAGTATAAAATTAGTCGAGCTATTTACATCGCACGGCTTACCCCAGTGGCTGTGCTGCCAGCGAACTTCTCACCCGTTTTATGTATGTTAGCCTGGTTGACTGGGGGTGGGTGGGCACGTTATCTGTTTGAATGTTTAATATAGTTTCAAATCAAATTTCGAAGCTCAGATAGAAAGAAGCAAAACTAGTGTAATTTCCGTTTGACTTCCCTCCGGAAAAAGCCCTAAATCCGAACGGTTTTACATCGGATCCTTAATCGACATCCGTCGGCCGGGCATCCAACTGGTGATTGGCGGGGTTTATATTAAACACAGCTTTTTCCGATCCGGAGCTTGTTCTGTTGCTCGCAGCAGGCAAAAAGGATAGAATACTGAGTATATACATGAAAACGCTGTTATCTATTCTGAATATCCCAGGAACTAAGACGCACCAAATCGTTCGTATAGTACGTTGTGCATGCTTACACAGCCCAATATTCTAATTTCAACAAATACTGCATGGTAGATTGAGTAATCAACCGTTGTCCACGAACTATGGTAGCTTCGAGACTCATAGATTTATGAGGAGGTTGTTCAGGAGATTCATTTTGGGATGGATTACTTTGCTTTCTCCAGTGTAAATAAGCACCGGGCATCTATTCCCAATGAGATAAATCATAACGTACCCAAATATAGTGTGAGACAATTACACAGCTTAATTATGCGGCTTCGATAATAAAGCATTGTCTCTGCCCCCCCGAGTACATGCATCTATAGATGAGGTGAGACTTCTTCCATTTCTTCCAGATATTTCTCAGTAAGAAACACCTATTTCCATTGTTGCTAGTCCACTCAAGTGAGTTGTGCCCACATTGAATTGAATACCTTGTATTTCTGTCTATATTACGGCAGAGCATTCAATTAATGATCAGTCTGCCTGCAGTCAAATGAAGTTTCTGTTCATATTACAAAAGCCGCTATGGTAACGCGTATTTGACGATGTCGAGATACATTAAGAAATAATATCAACTTATTGACGGAGTATCAACATAGAAGCATGTCATGCTAGGCTTGGGCTTGACGGCTTTCCCGCCTTAAGAGCGGACCCTAGGAAATCAAGTATGGCAAATGAAGGAATTAATCACGGAATTAGCCCGTTGTCTCCGATGCTCATTGTGTTTTCCTGGCAGGAATTTTGCTTTTAAAAAGCTTAATCCGTGTGCATATCCATATAAGTCCACGTAGCCCACCAGATAAGATAAACTGAGAAGATATCTGTTAGGAAGCCTCTTGAACTTTTGTACGACAGTGGCGTGCTACAAAATACAGCTGCAGACTTAAATAACTAGCAGCGAGTACTGTTACACCAGCCTGTGCCTCAAAGGGGATCGCTGGCGGCGGGAGATTGCCTAGTCAAGTTTCTTTTGCTAGTGGTACTATTAATAATACTGAGAGTATTTTCAAGTAATATATATTAGCAAATTGAATGGGTACCTAATAACTGAGCTGCTGATGAGTTAAATCGGCCGGCCCTTGTATACTAGGAGGAAATAACTTGATGAAGTCAATTTGTTAGAAGGTGACTGAGGTGAGAGGCAAATAGTGTCATCTTGGCAGCCAATGGACTCCACCATGGCCGCCCCATAAGATTGAATAGTTGCTTTTATGAAACGACAAGGAAGCATCGTTATAATATGATCAGTCTAATGGCTCATTTGTTGAGTTATCTATTGGGTAATAGCGACTGAGATCTCAGCTGCTTAGATCTCACCTCCTTAAACCAAGGATATCTCCGAGGAGTTGATAAGGAAAAATGCATTCCATCAGGTAGACTAGCAGGATGAGGCGAGAAGGTTTCAATATGACGTAGTAGATAATCAGGGGAAAAGGGAAACTAATTTTACTGAATTATTCATACCCTATCGCCAAGGCCATATCCTGCCCACGATACTTCCAATGGGCGCATTAAGATTTGGTTGCATAAATTTATGAGCGCGAAGACCCTTATCAAAGACACCAGCACGTACAATCGATACTGGTAATCATGTGTGTGTGATCCTCTGAATTCATTAGGAACAAATATCAAACAAGAACTCAAGGCGTGAGGTGCCCTTCTCATTCAAGCGGACAACTATATCGAACGATCAAGAGAGTTGAACCTCCAGCCAATCTATAGATTGGCCAACCAACCCATGATCTTTTGATAGAAGATGGTAAGCAGCGCCCAGGCAGATCATCAGAAAACACTAATAATTAACATCATATTGCCGAGAGGCAACGCGATCTGGCGGAAGAATCGCCTAAAACAGCATGTTAGGTGCCTCTCTACTGCCGAACTAGACGGAATCAAGTCCTGCATTTGGACCGCCCCAGAGGACATTGTAAGTATGGCGTTGCATGCATGCAGGCGTCAAAAACCGAGAGACAACTTGAGTGCCAAGTGATCTAAAGTTTCAGAATGGCACAGGTCCATGGCACGGATAGGTACTAGCAGTTGGAAATTACAATAACTATAAAGGCGAAGTGCTGTCAGAGTGTGTACCGAGAAAAGAGAAAGATATGTTTCGATGAAGAGAAGATTTTCCCCTTGAAACCCATCATGGAGACAAAATGATATCAGGCAAAGACTATTGTCATCGGCATGAGAGAGACACAAGTCGGCGAACACCATTCCCCGTGGGGATCCATTCTGTGGGTGGATTCGACGTCATCGGCGACCTGCTCGATCCCGCTTCCCAGAGCGCGAAAAAGCACAAGGGTTCTAGTGCTGACCGACCTTGGAGTGTTGACCAGGATATGTCTTACAAGGTTTTCAGGCTCACGAGCGTTACCGCAATCTTCCAGCAAAGGGTTCCTCAGAGCTTTGGAAGATTAATTCATGGCCTTGTAGCCTGGCATTCGTCTTGAGCCGCTATTATTATTGCTAGCACAAGGAGTGCGGTATACTGAATACACTAGGAGAAAGACTAAGCGTCGTTGGCTGGATATAAAGATTCACAAGTCAGTGAAACTATTTCCAATATCATCGCGTATTCACCACTCCAGATCCAATCTGGGGTAAGCCTCAGTGAGTATACATTTATTGTAGAAAGTTTAGGTCACGGCGTGTCGGCGTAAGGCAACATACGGAGAGAATGTATCAAATCAAGCACCTTAGGAATATCCAGCATGCTCTTGTGTGATTAACAACCCTCCGGTTTTCGGAACGGTGGGAGGACACTCTTCGAAATTTCAGGCCGAAAATAGCTAAAAAAGCCAGACATGATAGAATCTATATTTTTCCAGCATCAGAAGAAAACACAGCATTCTAACACAAGTCCCTTTCGTAAAACGCGTTGATTCTAGCGGTGAGATATAATGTGAATTGAGGCAGACTTACTCATGATCCAATGCTTTAAGGATACGGCACTCTCAGGTCCTATTAAGATCTATATCAAAATGGACCTAGATATCACATTAGACGACTTGCGTAGGGCTATGATGATGTAGCAGAAACGTGTTGGCTACTTTCAACAAGACAGGCGCTTCTATTCCTTTGCTTTACGGCAAGCTACAATCAAAGGAAAATAAATGCTAATTTTGTAACTAAAATATGTAGTATGTGACTCTTTTGAAAGTATTTACTCTCCCGATCAAAGTCTTACTAGCCCAAGAAGAAAGAGCCAGTAGACATTGCCATAGCATAGCTTAGGCAGCCGCACAATGTAAGCATCATCTGAATAATTATGAATTGTCTGAATTTTCAAGTGTGAACAGCTCAACCAGCCTAAATGGTTTTTAAGGGTCATGATCTGGGACTCTCCAAGGGTTTAACAATGTATTTTGCCAGTTTATGAACATTGTATACCAGAGCTTGAGGATTGATTACACTGAGACACCTTCAATTGATATCTATATCGCATTCATTACAGGTTCTTGAACTCCTGAGGGGAGTAAACTCACTCTGTGCGTTCAGTAATGCTTATCAAGTGATGGACCAGATTGGAGCAAACCGCCCATCATCGGAAGCATGATGAATCACCTCGAACCTGTTGACCTTTTTCCGGGTTCAAAAGTGGGTCTCAACCACACGCTAGGTAATCAAAATTAGGACCAAATGTATTCGCTAGAGCATCAGGCATGGACTCAGTTGCCATCAGTGACTCCAACCTACCAGAGAAAACTGATTCTGATGCAGATAGATATGTACTAACCATGGACGTTTAAATACAAGGTAATCCATCAATTCTGTATATGTCAATTGTTTGCTAATTATAACCAGGACCATCAATGATATAGAAGTATATCACGTTGCACCGCCTCAGCACCTATAATCGTGACTCAAAAGTTAATATTCAAGAATGAAATTATGTTGCGAATGTCGCCCCGTAATCGCTAGTGATTCTTCTAAGAGTAATACTAGCTTTCTTCTAAGCAAATAAGTCGCTAGATCAAGGCAACTGGAGAAAATAACCCTGATGTTCTGGCACAGCTGAGACGTCAGAGCCCCACGTGTAGATGTAACACAAGTAGAAGCATAATTCATTTCTAGTTGATGATTGATCAGATGAACTCAGGTTATGCACACGGTGTTGCGTAGCTATCCACGCAAGGGTCGGAAACTTGACGTCAAAGTAAATGCTATATAGGTCTTCGCAACTGGCACAACCAGGCGTCCGCCTTCACTAACGGTCAGTCATTTAATATCCACGTACCCTGTCAGTTGACCGCATCGCCAACTTGAACCGAGTCTCCATTTACAATTTTTGGGCCTATCTCTTCCATCACTCCTACCAAGGGTAGCGGGGGATGACAGGCCGTGTGAAAATCATTCGGCAACTTAGTTTGAGAACTAAGCGAGCGTGCAGTCTTTGTGGATGACGGCGCTTGCCTAAATTGATCTTCTGTCCAAAACCGGACGATTCACTGATGGGACTTGTTCCACTAGATCAGAATTAGTTGAAATTTGGTGACAGTGTGCTGCAATTGGGTGTGACGAAACCTTCGATCAACTTCGGAGTCCCGCTGTCAGACTTCTCTTGGGCTTGTAGACTACCTGAACTGGTCGGTCCGATCTCCGTTAATATTAACGGGCAGGTTACTCACAAATTCTTTGGGAAATTAATGGCCTGTAATTGCTTTATTGTAAAATCCGGCCCCCTCATAAATAAAGGCGACATGGCATTGAATGCCTCCACTGCATAGATCTACATTAAGATCAATATGCACATGTCTGGGCTGCAAGATCAACTCAAGTCAATTAAGATTAATCAAGATCGGCTCGATCTACTATTTTTTAGGCACTTTATCTCTTCTGATTCTCCAGAACATTGATCCTCCGTCATGGCGAAATTTTATGAGGAGTCATGACCTCACTACGCTATAGGTCGGGTAGATCATCAAAAAATTTCTTGATTTATTGGACACGGTATCTCTCAGTTATTCCTTCACTTTCTTCGTGCAGGTAATGTAGTCTATAGAACGTAGATTTTCGAACAGCTGCTAAGCGCTAGTCCTGACTCTGTGATGTTGATTTATCCGTCCTTACATGTGCCTCGCTTAGCTGGGCATAGTTCATTGTGCATCATCAACCTATTTACTGATCAAACGTCTGATTTTTGAGGCAATTTACGTTCCGGGGAGAGATAACGCCGAATCGTTCTGAGAAAATATTCAGGTTTGGCGACCTGGAGATCAGGATATACTCTTCATACCTTCATGATCAAACACTTAACGCTTGTGCTTCTGTCAGTGTTTCGACTCGGTCCAGTTAGAGTACTAAAGGGCTTCCAAAGAGGCGGCATCTCTCTTCCTTTAGCTACGCTTTTGCACTTTTTCGTTGACACGCTATAAGTTTTCTATTTTGAAATAATGTTTCAGATTTCACAACTTATATAAAAGTGACATCTCCAGGCGTTTTATACCACGACGTTCTCTTGTGGTGCGCAGATGCCCTCAGACCGTCATGACAACTTCCAGCCCGATGGAGCGAACTCCAGAAACAGGACTCTTCCTCCCATTCGCGAAGTCTTTGCAGGTAGATAGGACTGAGATTACTGTGGACATAAATAACAACTCTTTACAGACGAGTTGAGCACGCCGGTGGGTACAGGGGAGGGTCAAAGACCACACCGATCCTCGATCTCATCAGGAGGACAGGCAACGTTTCCATCATCGGCAGGCTATTCGGACTATTTGGGAAATGTGGGCGCTCCACTGTCTCCAGTATTGCCACGATGTTTAATTCCAAGTCTAGAATAGTCGCAGAGCGCCCACGACGATAACCGCAGCGCAGCCGCGCTCATATTCGAGCGTCGGCTCAGCACCCTCATCCCCGCAGTATGCTAGTCATGGTGATCGTGGCTATGGATACAGAGGGGAAGGATATTCTTATGGGGTTTTGCGTTCTGGTACTTCCGGCGTGCTCACAAATGCCATCCCGCCATCTGGCAGACCCCAAGGCATCCTGCGACAGACGTCAGCCTTCAGCGATGAACCGGAGGACTTAGCGAAAAGACACAGATGTGACTATTGTGGGAAACGCTTTGGCATGCCAAGCCATCTTCAGGTTCGTATTAGAATGGCCTACTAGTGTCTCCTGCAATTTACAAATGTACTATTAGATTCATTTGCGTACTCATACAGCGGAGAGACGTAAGCCCCACTTGCATACTCAGAGGATCACTGATCCCTTCATTATTCCATTATTCCCCATAGCATTTACCTGTGAGTTCCCAGGATGTCATAAAACCTTTACTGTACGATCCAACCTCAGTCGACATATGCGAACCCACGCAAAAGCTGACTTTGCGAAAGACGAAGGCGAAAACCCTTTTGGTGGTGGGTATGGGTATCACGGTGATCCTTCACAGCAATCCGCCTCTTCGAGCGATCAGTCATATTATTATTCCTCCCGACGATAAGTGACCAATGTTATATTCAGTTGTAGGAAAGAGCTGTATGTTTTGCCATCACAATGTACAATTGTCACTTAAGCTGTTGATGATGCGCAGTCTCCCCCTTAGATGGGTAAACCGTGTGGCCGTGAAAGGAATCTACATAAAAAAGCTACTTAAACTCCATTATTATTCACCGAGTCGAACGTTCCCTCTACCCCTATTAATAGTGGTTATATTTACTAATTGTCAATTTAATCAAACGCGTGTACACGCATATTTGCATTTGTGTATATTCAATATGCAGTAGTGAGTTGAGTTGAAGAGATAGGTCGGATACTGACCGAAGAGGTTGAGAAGTCAGTAGATAGTATAATTTATCAATACCGTCCCCGCGTTCACAGAGAAAGCATGGTAGTTAGATAAGTTGGGATCTCGACTACCAAGAAACCGAGTGGGGATGATCCAAATGCACATACAGGAACTAGCCAGCTAAAGAGACTTCTGCTAAGTCGCCCCGTTACCCTGTCATATATGAAATTGATCGCTCGGCACTTCTAATAACTTTCATGAAAATTTGCAATGCTATGCCGAAATGGAAAACTGTTATTTTAAGCAACTTGTTTGTGTTTCAGTAGTAGGCCAAAATCACGACCGATGTTGTGTACTAAGGGAGATGACTGGGGATGGGTAGGACTTGGCTGGAACTTATGTGCTGTGCCCTTGGAAATCCACTCAATTGTCCTAATTTCAGATGGACAAGTACTTAGTGTATTCTCAGGGTAATCTGATATCAAGCTGAGGCTAAAAGTTAAGTCTTAAGAGCTTTAGAAAAAGTGTCAGGGTGTTGGCATAGATCCTAGCAATTGCAAATGAGAATCAGGAATGGAGAGGATCCAGGAGGTCAAAGATATGAGGGTCAGTAATTGGGGATTCCCAAAGGCAACCCAATGAGTGGAGGACCTGATTAGTTGAGGTATTCTTAATTGAGGCAAACTTATTTGAGTATAATCTTAGTCAATATTTAGCTTGGCTTGTAAATACAGAACTGCCTAAAATTATATATATCTAGGAGTTACTTTTCTCTACCAATCCAGACATACAATGAGACAGAAAAGGGAACACAAAAAGATGATTGTGCAAAGCAGGCAAACAAATAAGAACAATAAGACAGATTGGGATGTGTTAGGAACTATGTCTTGTAGGCCTCTATGTATGGATACAAGCTGAAGCCAAGTCCTTCCACCATCCTGGTATTATTTCAATAGGTTCCCAGAATATTCCCAAATATTTACCTGGTAGACCAGAACTTAAAAGATCTTAATTTACTGTGTGAGGATCAAAGATAAGTGTTCACCAAACTTCATGAGAGATGAGGATCAGGTTTCAAGTTGATGCTGAGACCAAAGGTGGATAATGGTTGCAAAGTCAGGGCCAAGGGCAAAGTGATGTATGGGTAACAAGGTGATCTACTATGACTACATCGCACATGGCTGGTTGTGTGCCCAATAATTATTAGCACATCTATGTATTTCCAATTTAGATGGAATTCAGGTATAATTATTACAACATATATTGCCAAAAATTCACTTCTCAATTAATTTTTATTTTGTACTGTGGGTAGTGAGTCCTGTGGCAATATTTCTGTGCTTTAGAGGTCAATTCCACTAGAAAAATACATCAGCTGCCTAAATGTTAATGGGGGAGGCATCAGTCAAATGCTGATGGTAAAAGCCAGAATACAAATTCAGGACACAGCCATAGATTCATGCCCTTAGGAACCCAAAGCTTTCATTTGGAAATAAATATTGATAAAAAAGACTATGGTGTGTCTTGGGTCACACCACAGGTCCCATGAGCTCCACCTCACCAACAACTCCCACAACTCTGACACTGTATCCCCAAGTACAGGATAAATCTGACAAGTCAATATAAACACCACAGTGATGGCACACTGCAGTAAACCACACCACATGGCCATGTATTGCAGAACTATGGGTAGTGAAAACTCCACATGTGTTAGGAATTGTGCATTTGGGCCTCTGCCTTTGCATTCAACCCATATTGTTTTCTGGCATCCTGATATGAGTGCCCCTGACAATGGTGCATCTAACTAAGAACACCCATCTTGATTCCTTACTTTGATTTCAGAAGCTTGTGTGATAATACATACAATACTCTAGGGTATTTGTCTGTCTTGCATATTTTTTAAAACTAGCTACTGGCAAGACCATAACTTGTTACCCCACAACCCTTAGCCCTTGAACCCCTGGCTTACAGCCAACTGTTGTTTTGCATCTTACCATGTATGTATGTTAGGGTATGTACATGGTGGGTCTCTGGAGAAACCCGCAGAATATCCAGTAGGACTTGGCTTCAGCTTATAGGCTGCACCCTTGCTAGATCGTGTTGCCCAATTTCAGACAGGTGGACGGGAATCCCAGGGAGTCCAGGTGGGGGTCGTCGGTTGAGGGGTCATAGGTCAGAGGTCATGGGTCGTGAGTCGAGATAGGTAAGAGAGATAGAATGTGCTGGAGCCCGTGGGCTCTGACTAGTGTGAGCGGTGTAATTCAAGTAGGAGTTTAGAGCGGAAAATGTATTGGATTACTGGGGGGAATCTAAGCCGATTTTCTGACTGGATTGTATGTACAACATCTGCCAGTTTAAATAGACCCTGGAGTGAATGTCATACCGAATCCAGTAATA
The DNA here is from genome assembly GCA_015178975.1 of Hysterangium stoloniferum. Lineage (NCBI taxonomy): Eukaryota > Fungi > Basidiomycota > Agaricomycetes > Hysterangiales > Hysterangiaceae > Hysterangium > Hysterangium stoloniferum. Next base: position 183,777 of record WHVD01000102.1, read on the forward strand.
ATGAAATGAGCAAGACATAAATGGAAATAGTAAACACCAAATTTGGTGTTAGGAACGGGGTGGAATGGAGCAGAGTCCAAATAGTGACAAATCATAAACCATAACGGGAAACGGAGCAGAAGCGGAGTCCGAATTGTGACAGGTCATTTGACTAAAATGGGAACGGGGCTCTGTTAGAGGGAAGACGGGTTTTCTGAGTGGGGTCCAGTGACTGACGTGCAGGATGAGGTCAGATATAGACAGAGACAGAGTCTGGTGGGTTTTCTGGTGACTGAAACACAATGTAATGAAGACAAATGTAGACAAGTCTGATGTACAGAGTCCAGTGGGAATTCCGGTGAACTGACAATGGGTGTGTATAGGGTGTGGGTGCATATAAGTTAATGCCTGGAGTCCGGGATTTCCAGTCATAACAATGTACATGTACTTCTTTTTTTTTTTGGAATACTGGAGTACCTGACAGTTTTGTTCAAGGGTGCAACACATACATTGAAGCATTGAAGCCAAGCTCCACCAGCTTTAGTAACTGGAGTTACTGGGTAAGTACATATCAATATTTTGGACCCCCCATCCTTGCATTCTCCTTCCCATCTTTAGTTCCAGTTCTTAACAGTATATTTGAACTCACACTCACAAAACTGTTTCCTCAATGTCCTACCAAGGAGATTGTCCATAATTACTATAATATCAGATGTTTACTGGTAAAATTTATATTTCTACAAAACTCCATCTTTAAATAGTGATATATCTCTGAGACTATTATATTATTAACCACCAACCATGAGAAACAATTTTCCATATTATATCCTACAAAATTCAGGGTCAATTAATAAAACCTATTGTATATGGTTTTCCAAGTTATGCAAGTACTTGCTAATACTTTTGTTGATACTTTGTTTTTTAAAAGCTAAACTGTAGTTATTTCCTAGTAAAATATGTGAGATATCATTGAAGAGTTTTCATCCTGTGGCTTTCTTTACTAAATGAAACTGTTACTACCGGACAATCCCGCCGGACTCCGAGCACTAACCTGTACGCCCCCACGCGCTACAAGCACCAATCGTCTGTTTATAGGATTTCCTGCCCAGACTCCATACGTCAAGACTTGTTACGTTCGACCTCATTACAACACATATCAGTTACTGGACTTCCCCCGGACTCCGTCTCTGTCTATGTCCGTCTTCGTCCCACGCATCAGTCACCGGTCCCCGCTTAGAATCCCGTCACTGCTCTAATCAAGCCCCGTTCCCATTTTAGTCAAATGACCTGCACGATTTAGGACTCTGCTCCCACTCCATTTCCCGTTATGGGTTATGCTTTGTCAAGATTTGGACTCCACTCCGTTCCGTCCCGTTCCTAACACCAAACTTGGTGTTTACTATTCCCATTTTATGTTTTGTTAGTTTCGTTTCGCCATTACTGGATTTGGTATGTCATGCACTCCATGGTCTATATAAACTGGCAGATGTTGTACATACAATCCAGTCAGAAAATTAGCTTAGATTCCCCCCAGTAATCTAATATATTTTCCACTCTAAAACCCTACTCTTATCAGACCGCTCACACTAGTTGGAGCCCACGGGCTCCGGCGCATCTACCTCTCTCGACTATCTCGACTCATGACTCACGACCTCCAACCTACAACCTACGACCCACGACCCCTGCCCGGACTCCCCGGGATTCCCGTCCACCTGTTCGAAATTGGACAACACGATCTAGTGAGGGCGCAGCCTATAAGCTGAAGCCAAGTCCTACCGGATATCCCGCGGGTTTCTCTGGAAACCCGCCCTGTGTGTGTATCCTAACAGAAACCACCTATATATTCTTGGTATGTTGCATCAAGTAGAAATCTGTTCAGATTGACAGACCCATTCCGATGTAATACATGTGTATTCAGAGATGTCAATGACCTATATATGCATGAAATGGACCATTTAAAAGGATATGCTTTTTAAAAGTCTTAATGTTTTAAGCTACTAAAATTTTTCATAACCTATAGATTCAGGTCTTGAAAGATGCTTTGTTTCATACAAATAAGTTTTAAACTTTCCCAAAGTTTGAAAATCCAAATGATGCTTGAATCACATCACAGATGTTCAAGTGACCTTTAGAGTATATTAGAATTTGGTATACTTAATAGTTTTCAGATATCCTCCCAACAGGTTGAAAGACAAGAGGCCATCAGGAATCTCAAATTGCATACAATCTAATGACAGTTTATAGGATCCCCATTAATGACACTTTGACCATGTCATGACTGTGTGAACCCCAGCAAGTCCACCTTGGCCTCCCCCCATTCCTCCCAGTCCTGGTGGCAGTGATTTGAATCTGGCTCCTTCCCATCACAGTTCCCATCATTTGGTTCATAGCTCTCATCATCATAATCATCCTTGTGGTGGTCTGCCCAGATCTCATGGTAGTGAACCTCTGGGTTCTCACCATAGCTCTCATCCAATCTCTCATCATAGTTCACATCATTTGTCACATCACAGTAACCATTCTGGCTGCCTGCATGGCAGTATTTCTCCAGTACTCAGCCCTATGCATGATTCCCTGTTGACATCCAACATTCTTTATGGAACAGGCACTTCAAAGTTGTGGCCTTTCCCCATGCAATGCAACTTTAACAATTGACCTTATGAATTCTCCACTGATAAAATCAAGGTTATATTTGCTTTCTCTTACTTTTGGAGCCTGCCATGAATTAGTTTGGGCCTTTGTTAAACAACCTCAATGGTTATGAACCCATTTGGCTTAATAACTACTTATCCTTCATTACCAAACTTAGACAATTTTGGCTCACACAATGCTGTCAGTGATGCCAAGCAGTGTTGGCAAATATTGAAGATCCATTCCCAGGAACTCCACAGAGTATTTTCCAGATACAATATCAGATTCCAAACCATCTTCTGGACTAGTGTCAAGATCCAGAATCCACTGGAACCTGACCCTCATCCCTCAAGTATTATTTACCTCAGTCCCCAGTCAGATATTCTGCTAACAACTAGTGTGAAGAGTCGATAGATTCTGACCACTTGATATACGAAGAATAGTGTTTATTCAACTACTATTAGCAAGTATTGACTGTTCAGTACAATACAGTAGGTTACTAGACTGATAGTACTAGTAGAGAGATGCACTACACATCACAAGAGCAACTGTACAGTTGCTCGTGACAACTAGAACAAGAGAATAAAAGGGTTGACCTTTATGGTACAACTTGTAGCTAGAAGTAAGAGAGATAATCAGTGAAAGACTGAATATCTAGGGTAGAGAGATAGTAGCGTGAGTCAACTACAGTATAGTGTCGACGAGCGCAAAGACTTGAGAGTGGGATTTGACCTTTGTGGTTCAAGTCCAAAGACTATTAGTATGCGAGAAAATACTACCTTTATAGGTAGCTGAGATGTTACCCTTGACACCTCTCGTTATTTGACGTCTGGGTCGTTACGAGGTGGTGTCTGGTGGGTAAAAAGTGTCTCTTCATCTGGCGCCGAGTGCGCCCACAGGTATACACAAAGCTTTGAACTAAGAAATAAAGGTATGCTCGAAGAGTATAAGGAATTAAAGAAAGGAAACAATACTAGATAATAATGTAATATAATATGTCTAATATTTAACAGCCTGATCATGATATATGCATACCCTTCACAACTAGACACCTCATCTATTGAAACAGTTGAATAAGGCTTTGCAGAACACCCTGTGAGTGTGTGATTGGAAAGTAAATACTAAGGAGACTTTCCCACACCCACAGCGGAGTATTCTACTGGGTGCTTATCTAAGCACATAGGAGTTACCAAACTAAGTAACTCACTAAATACTGCACCTACAGTGCTGGGAAAAATACTACAAATATGAGAACAATATAGGGAGAAATATAGATAACATAATAGACTATATTAGAGCTATAGTATCATACTCTAACATCATCCTGTCTGTCAGGGCTCTGAAAATTTGTCTTGTCTTTATTTCAGCTTAAATTTGTCTTTATTTTAGTTTAGTCTAGTTTATTTAGTCATGCAATATAAATTTAAACTTTAATTAGTTTCTTCTTCATTAGTATAAATACTTCAGGATGTACATAACTAGACCCCAGTTTCAATCTCTTAGGATTTCCACTAAATATATTCTCAAGTCATTATAACTTCTATCCCTCTACTCCTTATCCTTGTCTTATCTCTCTTTCCTTCTTTGTGTTTTGGTAGCCTTGTTAGTGTTGCCATAACAGAAGATTGAAATTCTCTCAACAGCTTTACCATTTCTCTCTCTCTCTCTCTCTCACACACACAATAACTCTTCATATCCAATTCCCCTTTCCTCCATCCTATCATCCTCTCAGGCTCTGTGTACTGTCAAAAAATCTCCCTTATGGTGTGTGTGACCTTAGTAGATAGGAACACCAACTGCTAGGGCTGATCCTTGTACAAGGCAGCCTTTAGTTCCCCAGAAAATATCCAGGTAGTCATCCCTGTGATTCTGGGAATACGCCAGAGTGCTAACAACTGGGTGTTCAGTGGTCCTTTTTTTAGTTTACTATAGTTACATTAGTCAGACCAAGGACACTTTTGTAGCTAGTTTTCTTCTCCACACACACTCCTGAGGGCAGACCAGTATAGATCCTACCCTATTAGACCCCACCTCTCTTTCAGATACCATGGATGGTATTCTCTTTCAGCAGTAAGGTATGAGTGTATGAACAGAATTTAGTCTCTGAGCAAATGTTGGGTGTGACACATGGTCACTTCTCCTCATACCACCATGATGTTTGCTTGCAGTCTTGTCATTCCCTACTGCCCTCTAGTTTTTTCTACCTATCTAAGACATTCTTTACTTCCCAAATCATATTTTCCTTTACTCTTGCCTTCCACAATGGAATGCATCACCCACAATCCACACTCAGACACATGTCCTGATTATGGCTCAGCCACTTTCACCATCATCTGAGCCTGTTAGGATACACACACAGGGTAGGTCTCCGGAGAAACCCACGGGATATCCGGTAGGACTTGGCTTCAGCTTATAGGCTGCGCCCTCGCTAGATTGTGTTGTCCAATTTCAAACAGGCGGACGGGAGTCCCAGGGAGTCCAGGTGGGGTTCGTGAGTCGTAGGTCATAGGTCGGAGGTCGTGGGTCATGAGTCGAGATAGTTGAGAGAGATAGATGCACTGGAGCCTGTGGCCTCCAACTAGTGTGAGCGGTGTGAATCAAGTAGGGTTTTAGAGCGAAAAATGTTATTAGATTACTGGGGGGGAATCTAAGCTAATTTTCTGACTGGATTGTATGTACAACATCTGCCAGTTTAAATAGACCGTGGAGTAAATGTCATACCGAATCCAGTAATAATGAAACGAAGCGAGCAAAACATAAAACGGGAATAGTAAACACCAAATTGGTGTTAGGAATGGGACGGAACGGAGCGGAGTCCAAATCGTGACAAAGCATAAACCATAATGGGAAACGGAGCAGGAGTGGAGTACAAATCGTGACAGGTCATTTGACTAAAATGGGAACGGGGCTCAATTAGAGCAGTGACGGGATTCTGAGCAGGGTCCAGTGACTGATGCGTGGGACGAAGACGGACATAGACAGAGACGGAGTCTGGGGGAAGTCCGGTGACTGATGTGTGTCATAATGAGGTCGAAACATAACGAGTCTTGTCGTACAGAGTCCGGGCGGGAAATCCTATAAACAGACATTTGGTGCGTGTGGGGTGTGGGGGCGTATGGGTTAGTGCCCAGAGTCTGGCGGGATTGTCCAGTCGTAACAGAGCCCCTTTAATAGCACAGAACAACATCAATGAAGCAGGGGTCACACAACTTCTAGCCAAAGTGTGGAAACAATACAATGACAGTCTGAAGGAAGCATGGGACCAGCAAGTCCAAGATGATCTTCGCCTCCAAGAATAAGTTGAATACCTTGCCTGTGAGGAGCAAGAACATCAACAGGCACAGAAAGAGCAGGAGGAGGAGTGTAATCCTGTCATCAAATGGGATCACTGGGTCCAGGTCACATGGGTTGATAGGACCACGGTGTATTGCTCAATGAACTAGTGGGCAGTATACATGGCAGGCAGTGTCCAGTAAGTCTAAAGAGATGGAAAACTACCCAGACTATATATATGTGCTATGAACAAAAAGGATGGAACAATAAGAATGGAACAATAAGAATGGAACAAAAGGAAAATGCATAAGACTGGGGTGCCAGGCTTACAAGGAGGCTGAGAAACACGAGCTCAAGAAAAAGAAATTAAAAAAGAAAGAATTTGATCACAGCACAATGGTTGATGACTTCATCACCCCCAGGCCGTCCACATGCACCTTAAACAAACTCGAGGCATTTGAATATGTTGAGCGTTGGTATTTCACACCAGAAGGGTGCCTGAATGCTGCAGAAAGCCAACGATCTCAAGCAGATGACATCTTCAGCCTAGCAAAGGTTGGTGATTCCCTTGCACTCAGACAGCTCTCAGCTGTCAAGGCTTCCTGCAATGCAGTCAAGGATGCTGACCTCACCTGGGATCAAATGATGATGGGCAAGGTTCTATTCCTGCACCATGTACAAGAGGTCAGCTGGCCCAAGAATCATCTCACATCCCTTGCTCACTTCTTCATCAACATTGAAATTCACCCCTTCTGTCTTTGCCCTTATGGAGAAAAAACACTCACTCTCTACTAAGCTAAAGTCCATTGAAACTGGAATGACAAACTGAAGCACAACCAAGGCTTTAACATATTGTCAATGAGACTCTGCTACAAAGCATCTTGATGGAAGTCCTCAACAAAGTCTCTCTCAATGGCATCCATGAGGTCAGTACTTTTTCTATCCATCTTTCACCAATATTGCTAATCATACACCTATCATTTTCACAACCATCACTTGCATGAAATGCCTTCACCATTACATGCCTATGCTTCTCACTTCTCACTTCATGCTTTTTCCATTTCTTCTGCTTCTCCTCCCACTTCACACCTTTATATTTCTACTTCACTTCAGGTCTCTTTATCCCTTATGCTTCATGTGCCTCTGGAAATATACAATATAAATGCTGTGCCTCACTTCTGCCATCTGTTGTTGATGCTACAACATGTATGAACAATCCATATGGCCCAATATCACACCCCAAAATTCTGTAGATTGAGTTAATATGTCAAGCAACTTTTGCAGCCTGTTATGACCATGTCACAACCCTGTCACAAACCGACGGTCCCCGAGGATACAATGTTTCTAGTTATTAATCAAGTCTTCATATTGGAAACCATCAGTTACCCGACACTGATGTATGCCTTCACCGTGATCAAACCCCATTTACCCCCCTGTCAAATTCTACTATGTGGTTATACTCTGATACATCCCCTTTTTACTCATGTTGATCCGCTCTACTTTATGTTTCACCTATGCCATATATACATGTAACCCTTGGACTATTTCCTTTTCTCGTAATTCCGCTCTCGGTTAATCACGGCCTCCAAACTTATTGCAACTTTCCAGTTCCTAGTCAAGCTTATTTGTCAATAATGTTTCTGCTCTTCCCTTAGTTAGTATTTTCTAGACACCCAATGGTAACTTGTGAGGGTGCAGCACATAAGCTGAAGCCAAGTCCTCCTAATCAGTCCCCGTCGGCCTACTGACATCAGTCAGTTTTCTGTTCTTAACACAGTCACACTGTCCTGCCACAACTCCAAAACTCACCCCCACACCCCACAAGACTGGCACAAATACCATTCCTATTCCCATTCACCTCCACCTCTTGGGGAATCTCAAAAGCATCATGCTCAATCTCCCCCCCCCATATCTCACATTCCCAAGAAAGCCTTCCACCATCAGGGTTTTCAGGACAATGACAATGCAAATTTTCGAGGCCCAGAAATTTGCACCATCTGTCTGGGCATCTTCAGACACAATGTTGGCAAATGTTCGTCCAAATCACTATGGGATGGTTCCAAAGCAAGGTGCTGTAAAAACAAACAAGGCCACATCATCAATCCTGACTGGCAATGTCCATGCAGGTTCACAACCCCTGGTCATCACCACAAATGCAACAGGACTAGTAAGTCTCCAGCTGTTACCACCAATTTGAGGAAGTGTTCTCCAAAGAGAAAGAGTCCTTTGACAGATTACCTGATAGGGGGCACTGGGATCATGCCATTGAATTGAAACCTGGGTCAGAACATTTCAGAACCAAGCTTTGCCCCTTATCACCCAATGAACAAAAGGAGTTAGATGTATTTCTAGAGGAGAACCTCAAAAGTGGCAGGATCCAATCCTTCAAATCTCCTATGGCGTCTCCAGGCATCTCCAGTATCTTTTGTCAAAAAGAAGGATGGATCCTTGAGACTGGTTCAGAATTACAGGAAACTGAATGACATAACAATCAAAAATTCCTATCCTCTGCCACTCATATCTGACATTATCAAGCAAGTTGAAGAAAGCCAAATACTTTACCAAACTGGATGTCAGATGGGGTTATAACAATGAAGGGAGATGAGTGGAAGGCAGCATTCAGGACCAACAGAGGGTTATTTGAACCACTAGTCATGTTTTTTAGTCTGTCCTGCTACCTCATACCATGATGAATGATCTGTTCATAGAACTGATTGATGGAAGGTTGTCATTGTCTACATGGATGACATCCTCATCTTCACAGAGACCATTGAAAAACACAGGGAAGCAGTCAGAAATGTTCTAGAGATTTTGAAGAAAATAAGTTATACTTAAAGGCAGAAAAATGTGAATTTGAGTAGGAAAAGAGTGAATATTTTGGACTGATCATTTCACATGGCTGCATCTCCATTGATCCAGTAAAGATAGAGGGTGTTTCCAGATGGCCTGAACCTACTACTGTAAAGGAGACACAGTCTTTCCTTGGCTTTGTCAACTTTTATAGAAGGTTTATCCAGGACTTTGCAGGCCTTGCCAGAACCCCTTCATAACTTAACAAGGAAGGATACACCCTGGAAATGGACTTTGGAAGAGAAAACTGCTTTTCAAGTCTTGAAGGATAGAGTCACTTCATCCCCAATTCTTATCTTCCCTGATGACAACAAACCTTACAAACTGGAAGCAGATAGTTCTGACCTTGCAACTGGTGCTGTTTTGTCTTAGGAAGGATTAGATGGAAAGTGACACCCTGTGGCTTTTCTATCTAGGAGGTTGTCTGTAATCATCATAATATCAAATGTTTACTAATAAAAGCAAAATTGCTACAAAAATCCATCTTTAAATAGTGACATATCCTCTGAGAGTATTATATTGTTAACCACCAATCATAAGAAACAATTTTTCATATTACATCCTAAATAATTTAGAGTCAATTAATAGAACCTATTGTATATAGTTTTCCAATTTATGTAAATACTTGGTAATACTTTTATTAGTACTTTGTTTTTTAAAAGTTGTAATGAAGTTATTTCCATGTAAAATATGTAAAATATTATTGGAAATTTTTCATACCACAGCTGTCTTTATTAAGTAAAACATATTCTGGGTATGTTGAATCAAGTAGAAATCTGTTTAGATTGACAGATCTATTCCGAAGTAATACATATGTATTTAGAGGTGCCAATGATATACATATGCATGGAATGGACTATTTAAAGGTATCTATTTTTTAAAAGTATTAGTGTTTCAAACTACTAATTCTTTTTATTGTCTACTCGTGTCCAGAAAGATTCATTTGTTTGTAATGTATGAGAGAGTTTAAAAGTTTTTGAATGTTTTAAAAACCAAATTATGTTTGAATCACATCCCAGATGTTTAAATGACCTTTAGAGTATATTAGAATTTGGTATACTTAATAGTTTTAAGATATCCTCCCTAAAAGTCTGAGTGAAGTAGAAAGAAATTATGAAATCTGTGATAAAGAAATGCTGGCTATTATTAGAGCTCTGGATGAATGGAGGCACTATCTTAAGGGAAGCAGTCACCTTTTTCAGATCTGGACAGACCACAAAAACCTAGGAGAATATCTGAAAACTATCAAGTAATTCTAATATACTCTATTAGGTCATTTAAACATCTGGGATGTGATTCGAACATAATTTGGTTTTTAAAACTTTAGGAATGTTTAAAACTTATTAGTATATTATGAAACAAATCATCTTTCAAAAGCTGAATAGATTATGAAAGAGTTTAGTAGATTAAAACATTAAGACTTTGGGAAATAACTACAGTTTAGCTTTTAAAAAACAAATTACTAATAAAAGTATTAGCAAGTATTTACATAACTTGGAAAACTATATACAATAGGTTCTATTAATTGACTCTGAATTGTTTAGGATATAATATGGAGAATTGTTTCTCATGGTTGGTGGTTAACAATATAATAGTCTCAGAAGATATATCACTATTTAAAGATGGAGTTTTGTAGAAATATAAATTTTACCAGTAAACATCTGATATTATAGTAATTACAGACAACCTCCCTAGAATATTTTATGTCTGCTAAAAAACTTAATAGGAGGCAGGCTACATGGTCCTTGTTCTTGTCCGGGTTTGACTTTTCCCTACATCATAGGCCTGGAACAAGCTCCTTGAAACCAGATGCCTTATCCAGGAGACCAGATCATGGGAAGGGAGATAAGGATTAATGAAAATATTGTCCTTCTCAAACCATCCTACTTGAAAATCCAGGCTCTTAAGAAGGGTCATGCTGCCTTGATAGGTCAAGAGACAGATCTGCTTAAGAAGATCAGACAAGCAAAGGATATGGAAGAGGTTGTGGTTAAGACAGCAAAGGATATGGAAGAGGTTGTGGTTAAGACAGCAAAGGAATTAAAGAAGTCAGGAAATAAGAGGATTGAAGGGAATGAATGGGAAGAGGAACAGGGGCTTATTCTCTTTAGAGGGAAGGTCTATGTACCAAAAGATATGGAACTTAGAAGACAAATTGTTGAACTCCATCATGATGCCTACACCAGTGGCCATCCAGGCAGGTGGAAAACCTTAGATTTGGTATCTAGGAACTATTGGTGGCCAGGAATGTCCAGATATATTGCATCCTATACCAAAGGATGTGATAGATGTAATAGGACCAAGACATATCCTGCCAGCCCTGTAGGAAAGCTTGTACCAACCCAGATCACTAAAGATATTTGGGAAATCATCACTGTTGATCTAATTACTGTACTTCCAGAAAGCCAAGGATACAATGCCATCAGGGTAGTAGTGGACAGACTTAGCAAAATGATTTCATGTGCTACCCACTACAGACTGAGTCACTTCAGAAGGCATAGCCAGGCTTTACAAAGATAACATGTGGAAGCTCCATGGTCTCCCCTTACAGATCATTAGTGATAGAGGACCCCAGTTTGTTTCAAAATTCACATAAGAGCTGAACTCAATCTTAGGGATCAAAGTGACAGCCTCTACAGCCTACCACCCTCAAACAGATGGTCAGACTGAAAGAGTAAATCAAGAGGTAGAACAATATATCAGACTCTTTGTCAACCATAGGCAGGATAATTGGGCAGAATGGTTATCTCTGGCAGAATTCTGTCATAATAACAGGATTCAAGCATCCACCAGGTAGACACCATTTATCCTGAATTGTGGCAAACACCCTAGATTAGAAACTGAGCCTTTCAGAAGCAGTAAAATAAAGTCTGTAGAACAGTTTGTCAAAGATATGCAGGAAGCAAGGAAGGAAGCAGAAGCTGCACTCTACAGAGCTGCTGATGATATGGCCAGGTACTATGACCAATCTAGAAGAGAGGCAGACACTTACAGGTTAGGAGACAAAGTATGGCTGGAAGGCAGGGACATTCAAACAGATAGACCATCCAGAAAGTTGGAAGACAAAAGATATGGACCCTTTGAGATCACTAAAGTTGTTGGTCCCAATGCCTATGAATTGAAATTACCTCCCTCTATGAAAATTTACCCAGTCTTCAATGTAGCCAAACTTAGACCTTTCCTTGAAGATACCATTGAGGGGAGACAGGCACCAGTTAGGCCCCCCTCCAGCCATTAAAGGAGAAAACCCTGCATGGGAGGTTGAATATACATATCAAGGACAGTAGATTGATAAGGGGAAAACTACATTACTTGGTGAAATGGAAGGGGTACACTCAAGAAGAAAGCACATGGAAACCTGCTGATAATCTCAAAGGTTCTAAAAAATTCTTAGATAACTTCCATAACCAACATCCCTTTTGCACCCAAAAGAATTTCTGCCTTAACATTCACCAAACATCCCTTCAGACTTTACATAAACCTCACAGAGACTGTTTCCCAATCTGGAACCACCTGGACCTCTGAAAGCACATTAAGGGCAATATGCCTTAAGGAGGGGGTGATGTCAGGGATCTGAATATTGGTCTTGTCTTTATCTCAGTTTAAATTTGTCTTTATTTTAGTTTAGTCTAGTTTATTTACTCACATGATATAAAGTTTAAACTTTAATTAGTTTCTTCTTCTTTAGTATAAATACTTCAGGATGTACACAACTAGACCCTAGTTTCAATCTCTTAGGATTTCCACTAAATGTTACGACCATGTCGCAACCTGACAGTCCCTGAGGTTATTGCTGCCTATCGATGTTTCAAGTTAGCGTTTCAAGTCATCATTCAAGTCATCACATCAGAAACCGTCGGTCTCCCGATGATGACATATGCCTTCATGGTGATCAAACTCCATTTACGCCCCCATCAAATATACTGTACTCGTACTATCTGGTTAAACTCTGTTATGTCCCCTTTTTACTATGTTGATCTGTTTCACTCTATGTTTCACATATGTCTATAACTTGTAACCCTTGGACTATTTCCTTTTCTCGTAATCCCGCTCTCGGTTATTTCACGGCCTCCAAACTAATCATAACCTTCCCGTTCCTAGTCAAGCTTATTTGTCAATACTGATTCTGCTCTTCCCCTAGTTAGTATTTTCTAGACGCCGAATACTTGTATATGAACCCACTGTAGTTGTAGTTACTAGGCAATCAGAATATTGACTCAGAATACCCTCTTACACCTCCAGTAGTCTCATACTAAGTATCCCACTATCCACCTTCGTGTGTGCTCGCCCACTCTCAGTCCCCGACCCTTGGCCCGACACTCGACTCCTCCTTCAGTTCTGATCGGCAGCTCGCCGAGAGGTGCTCGTCAGGACCAGTCTTCACCCACCCGAAATTTAAGGACACCCGACAGACAGTTGTGAGGGCGCAGCACATAAGCTGAAGCCAAGTCCTTCCTATCAGTCCCCATCGGCCTACCGACATTAGTCAGTTTTCAGTTCTTAACACTAAATACAAGTGTGATATTCTCAAGTCATTATAACTTCTATCCCTCTACTCCTTATCCTTTTCTTATCTCTCTTTCCTTCTTTGTGTTTTGGTAGCCTTGTTAGTGTTGCCCTAACACTGTCAGACTCTGCCCTTTCCCAGCTAGATTCTCCAAGTGTCATTGGTCATTTCCTGACCTGGACTCCAGCTGGACTCCTGGTGTTCCTATAGATGTTTCAGTAATCCATTTCCAGACAATATCAGATATCACATGGATATTTTGACTTGATTCCTTTGCCCTGCATTTAGTAACTGACTGGTTGACAGATGATCATTTGTTTGGCTCTATCACATGGAATGATCATTAAAAGTATTCACAGCCTAAAATTGAACTTTACAGTGTTTATCGGGTTCTAAGGGCTCTCAGAATCTACAGTGGCTTCCAAAACTGTCCCAATGTTTTTGTAATTCTCAATAAATGCTTTATAACCTACCAAATAAATTTTCTAAAATAGTGAAAATATTCCCACATATACTGTAGCATACTAGCTTTGATATACCAAAATATTACATAATATAGATGGAAATTGGTGTCACAGTGAATATTTAAAAATGACCAATCATTGGGACAGTTTTGGAACTCACACATTTCATTATATCATATTATATTCTAGAGGGCTAGGAAAATTACAGGAAATATTAGGTGACATATATTTGATGTTATAATTGATATGTAACATTTAATGTCACATTTTAACTATCATTCTTATCATGAAAGCTATTTCCCCTCTCAAAAGAGAATAAGCCATCTCCCTCCTACAAAATGGACTCTCCAATAGGAATGTAGCCTCTATAACAGGTCTTAGCAAGTCTACTAATAAGTATAATTGGTCAGGAGATGGACATAGACAAATAAAACCTGAAAGGAGGATGTCCTTCCAAGCTTTCCCCTATTGATTAAAGGAGGATCATGCATCAAATGACCTCTGGCAAGCTAGACAATGCTGTCCAGGCCATATATTGTGCAGAATCCATCCATCCTTCAATCTCTGCAAGTATTCCCACTCCATTCCAACCCCATACAGCCCCACACCATGATATTTCCACCTCCATCCCTGACTGTAGGTTGGGTTGTCTTATCAGAGAGTGGTTCTCCAGCTGTCTTCCACACACATTGATGTCCATCTGACCCAATATTATTGATATTGATCCCATCAGACTACAACACCATTTTCCAATCATCCACAGTCCAGTTTTGGTACTCGAAGACAAAGTTTAACCTGCCTTTCTATGTTGAGCCTTGAGCAAGGGCCTTTTTGCTTTCACACAGCTTTTAAACCATGCTATTTCAAGGTCCTCATGACTGTTTTGGATGAGGCATAGGATTATTGATGGACTTGATGAAGTGTGTGGCCTGGACAGCATTGTCTAGCTTGCCAAAGGTGATTTGATGCATGATCCTCCTTTAATCAATAGGGGAAAGCTTGGAAGGACATCCTCCTTTCAGGTTTTATTTGTCTATGTCCATCTCCTGACCAATTATACTTATTAGTAGACTTGCTAAGACCTGTTATAGAGGCTACATTCCTATTGGAGAGTCCATTTTGTAGGAGGGAGATGGCTTATTCTCTTTTGAGAGGAAATAGCTTTTATGATAGGAATGATAGTTAAAATGTGACATTAAATGTCACATATCAATTATAACATCAAATATATGTCACCTAATGTTTCCCGTAATTTTCCTAGCCCTCTAGAATATAATATGATATAATGAAATGTGTGAGTTCCAAAACTGTCCCAATGATTGGTCATTTTTAAATATTCACTGTGACACCAATTTCCATCTATACTATGTAATATTTGGGTATATCAAAGCTAGTATGCTACAGTATATGTGGGAATAGTTTCACTATTTTAGAAAATTTATTTGGTAGGTTATAAAGTATTTATTGAGAATTACAAAAACATTGGGACAGTTTTGGAAGCCACTGTATCTTATTGGTCTTCCTTGGAGGATATCTGAGAACTATTAAGTATACCAAATTCTAATATACTCTAAAGGTCATTTAAACATCTGGGATGTGATTCAAACATAATTTGGTTTTTAAAACATTCAAAAACTTTTAAACTCTCTCATACATTATAAACTAAAGAATCTTTCCAGACATGAGTAGACAATAAAAAAAATTAGTAGCTTGAAACACTAATACTTTTAAAAAATAGATACCTTTAGATAGTCTATTCCATGCATATGTATATCATTGGCACCTCTAAATACATATGTATTACTTCGGAATGGATCTGTCAATCTGAACAGATTTCTACTTGATTCAACATACCCAGAATATATAGGGGGTTTTACTTACAGTAATAAAGACAGCTGTGGTATGAAAAATTTCCAATAATATTTTACATATTTTACATGGAAATAACTACATTACAACTTTTAAAAAACAAAGTACTAATAAAAGTATTAGTAGGCATCTGTAAAAGGAAGGAAATTATATACAATGGAATTTGTTAAATAACTATGGGTTGTATAAGATGTAATATGGAGAACTATTTCTGATGGTTGTGTTTTGATGATATAATTGTTTCAGAATAGATATCACTATTTAAAGATCGAGTTTTGTAAAATAAGACTTTTATTAGTAATATTTGAGATTATAGTAATTATAAACACCCTCCCTTCTTTCCAGCTCGAAGTCGACGCTAAATACATCAAGGGGATGCCTAACAATCCTGATATGCAACCGAACAACACTGTGAATCCCTGGATCACCGCGATTTTGTTATTTACATTTGAGCTAATACACGTGCCTGGAAAGGACCATGCTGGACCCGATGGATTATCTAGGAGGAGAGGTGTGGAAGGAGATATCGAAGATAAGGACGATGGGTGGATGATGTGCTAGGATTAGGAATTTGGGTAAACAGTTGGATGAATCAGGACGGATACTTCAAGAACGCCTATATAAAATCAAGCTCTTCCCCTCCCTTTCTCACTTTTTCGCTCAATCACAAGACCGACACCGCCAAAATCGACGTTCCCCAAACTCCAGACGACGCTTTCATGGATTCTCAACTCCCCCTTATTTTCGACTTTCTGTCTACCACTAAAAAACAATCAGGACTCTGAAGAGGCATCAAAGCAATTTATTCAACGATCGATGCGTTTTTTCGTCAAGGACGACAAGCTCTGGCGACGAGGAAATTCAGGCATGCATCGACTCGTAATTGTTGATGTGGATAAACGTCTTTCTCTCATTTCACAAGCCCATAATCAACTCGAACATAAACAAGTTTTCTCTACTCGTAGGCATCTAACAGATCGCTTTTAGTGGCCGGGACTGGACCGTAACATAGCATAATTCGTCAAAACTTGTCACGAGTGTCAGTTGCGGAGCACACAACACCTCCCTTTGTTCCCTTTTGTTTGCAACATTCCCTTTGTTCCACATTGCAGTGCCACTCGCACATCCGTTGTATATAAAGCCTCTGTATCTCTCAAATATATCATCAGATTTACAAGTCTTTTCACATTAGGTATTTTGTGCACTCATATGCACTCATAGCACAAGATATCTTATACCACTACAATTGCCCGACTTGCTGTCCTCTAGTAGACAGCCCATGGAATAAAACATGGGGAGCTCATCTTTGAATGAAATGTGCTCTCTGCTTGGGGTCGTGTTCAGTAGCTATCTGGTGTAATCTCTTGACACTGATGCCTTCTGTCTAATGCAGGGTGCAATGTTGATATAGGGGAAAATTAAGTCAGAATTTTTGCAAAAGCATCAGTCAAATAAATCGTGGTATCCGTAGCAGTTAGTAGGACTCCAGTTCTTTACTCTCGAGCTCACCTTTCTGCGTGAGCTGCCGACTTGTCCCCTGAGCAGAGAGTCCCAGCTCTGGTGTGTCCGGCGGGGAGTTTCAGATTCTTTGCTCGACAATATTTAAATAGATGTTTAAATAGATACAGATATATATATATATATTGCATAAAGGTAATGGGCAAACACTCTATGAGGTATCCGGATTCTAAAAAAGCGGGATACATGTCTGAGATGATAAAGCAGATGCTAGTGCTACAATCGTGCGTAAGGACCCCGGAATAAATAAATGAAAAGCGACATCTGAAAATTAAGTGAAATTCGGATTTCAGTGTCTTTAAAATAGAATATTAAGTTGCCTAAAACCCTCGTGGTAATGACGTGGAGATTGGGGTTATGAGTTTGGGTAAGTCCCCGTGATGTACACCTAGGAAATAGCGTTGTTTAGCGAGAACTTGAACTATAATATGCCCCCTTGGAATAAGAAGAGCCTCCGCGCCGGGCGGAGTCTTCGCTATGGTCGACAGATTCAAATGCACTTCCAGCGTAGTGGGTGCGCTCATGGCGAGTAGCATTGGATTTTACAGTAAAGGATTTTCCACACCTCGGAAAGGAGCAAACGAAAGCTGAAAGAAAGTTGGTTATTTCAGTCGCCTCTCTCCCAAATAAATCCATCTTGCTTACGTCTCTCCCCAGTATGTGTCCTCTCGTGAATCTATACTATTTTTAGCGGTTTGAAGTGAGGAATAGATGAAAAAGATACCTCGAGGGTAGCCCGCCTATCGAACATATCTCCACATGTTGGACATTTGTAATTTCTGGGCATGGAATTGCGACTCGCAGGCACGGCCTGACCGAGGGGGACTAGACCTTGTGCTCCTAGGTCCACAAACACTTCGACACCGGGAGGATTGTATGGTGGTTGAGTCGAACGCCTCCCTCTAGGTGCACCAGTTCCTTGAGACTGTGGGGTTGGCGGTGGCGGGTACGAAGGGGCGGGATTCCCTCGGTGATCCTAAATAGATAAATAATTATGGTAACCTAGTCACTATACAAGCCATCGACATACATAAACCCGTGAATGAGGATACGTTGACGATTCTTCCTGAGTGAAATGGCCTGAAAATTCGGATGAGTACGTAGGGAAGTTAAAAATCAGTCCTTGATAAGCATATACCAGATAGGATCTCTCGTATCGGCGGTAATTGCGTTCCACGTCCTTGACTCCTACTCTGATAGCGACCTTGACGTCCGTCCTGATCTTGGGACTGCGAACTAGAGGCGTAAGGTGAGCTAGTGTAATAAGGCTGGTTTCCTTGAGACATGGGAAGGAACGTAGTATTTGGTGGATGATAATGACTTGATAGCAAAATCTGTGGCCTTATTATACCAGCCGTCGATTTCCCCGATTTGGAGTGAATGTCATAGGCTGTCCTAACTGTTTCCAACATTATAGCCACGGCCACTGTTGGTTTCCGATGGTCTCCAAACCTGCTCGCCAACACCAGCCCCAAGCTACCGGAACACTGTGAGACCCAAGTCCGACCGAAGTTGGTGGCTCAGATGAAACCTAATTAAAAGATTAACCGCCACCGGCGAGGCCCAAGATGTAAGGATCTGCAGTATTAACGCAAGGTGTTATAGATGCTCACTGGTTATTATGATGGGCTAATAAATAAAAATTGTGAGAAACGGTAGCTATGGACTGAAAAATAATAAGTTGATGATAAATTTAACAAAGTCCAAATGGTTGGCAATTGAATACCTTTTCGTTGGTGACGGAGAGTCAATGATCTCGGGGTATAAGAAACACACAAAATAGTGCTTGAAGTCTTGGGTGGACACGTAGTGCTATACATCACTGGCGCAGATTGTCTCTAAATATCTTCACTGATGATTTCCCATCAATCACTCACCCATGGCGTCTAGCCATCACTGTCAGGCGATTAAGGCAGTCCAGTATGGCCAAACCTCAAGGCCACCCTTTTACTTTTGCCGCTCAATGTCATCTAATCAACAAAGTCCAATAAGGAAGATGTTTTCATAGCTCCGGTACTCAGACCATTAAATACCATGAATCCTGTTTTATTTCACACCGTCCCTTATATAATAACGGCCAGTCATGCGAAGATAATGATTATACCCACTCATCCTGGTGAGACTATTTATCACAGACGACATCATGAAGGTTAGTTGAGAAGATAATACCATTGACACGTGGACTGAGGATTCTGGGAAGTCGAAACGGTTCGGTGAGGCAGAACTCGAAGTGCTGTAGTGCCCGAAAGCTGTGCAACGACGCCCAGCCCAGTGCTGCGTGCAGGCAGCTTATGCTGTACCGATACTCAGATGAGTAACTGTATTATTCTTGTCAAAGTTGGCCCATAAGGGTAAAACGAATCATCTATTTTGAATATTGAACCTTCTGAAGAAAGACATAGGTAATGCAGATTAGAAATTCGAACATTCGTATATCACACGATGAGCTTTATGTAAGCAAATGTAACAGTTGAGAAAAAAGTGACGGCTCCAATTTTGCAAATTTTACCTCGCAAATTGTCAGACCAGTCCAGAGGCTAACAATAATGATTGTTAATCGCTATAAGTTGATGACATGGTAAGTCTTTCACCACCAATCATAGAGCGTCGTCTCACCTCACTTCAACAAGCATCATCATCCGCCCTATCATCAAGACCGTAGTGTTGATACTATTGATTGAAAATTTTTGATATTCGAGCGACGGCTTAGTCTCTTGGCGGTGTAGCACCGCTACAACCTCGGAGCCATCAAAGTGGGATGCTTCAGTTTGTGACTTAATACCTGTTCATGATATTCAGAAGTCTATCATCTTGATTTTTTCAATATGAACGCGGGCGCGGAACAAGTCCCGGATAGATGATGAGTTAAAATCAATTGAAAAATCTTAATACAAGGGGAAAAGAACAAAGGTACCAGTTGCTCACGATGGGAAGGAGCTCGGTGAATGACATAGAAGAACCGATACTATCTACCTACATTGGTTGTCAGATACCTATGTAAGTGATGCCTGGCCTTCCAATAATCTATGGTTTAGACACAACTGGTGGGATCTAATATAAATTTTCCAGACGCGCTGTACCAGATGCAATAACGCAATCGCGCTCGGTAGATGTCTCTGAAAATTGCGAGCAGCATTGCATTTTCCAATATTTCGTAGAATTGGGGGAGTCGTTCTATGATACTACCCCATTCACTGTTGATAAGCGTGGCCTGAATATGTTAAAAGCCATGAGTTTTCATGTTTCATTCCGAGAGTATAGTAGAATCTAGTGAAATAGGAAGGACTCATTAAATAAACATTAAACAAGTACCCAAATGACAATACAATCAGGAATGATTACGAGAAACATCCCTTCTAGTCGACATTATGGCGTGAATTCGGCACATTTGGATAGTATGATTGGGCCACAGTAAGGGATAGGGAGGGAATCACGGTCATATATTGATTGCAACATCTTATAGTGCGAAATCGCCGTCTATCGTTTCTTCCAGCAATTCTGGCCTATCGACGGATGCGAGTGCTTAAAAGTGTAAGTACGAGAGTATGATGAGGTTCGAAGAATGGGACAGCCGTTGACTCCACGGTGGCTTGTTTTACCTACCCCTTTGCAAGAAAAAGTCAATGACACATTGATATGATACTCCCAGCGCGAGGCTTTGTGACCAAAATGCACAATTCCCAAATCTAGCCTTTTTAACTTTATTGTTTGGCTTATACGTTTCTTGAATCGGCACTTGGTATTATCCACATCCGTTTGACTTCACATAAATATTATGAGACGATACTAATGAATATGGCCTGTACGGCATAAAAAATGAACCTATTGTTAAACATACATATGTTGATCAAACACCCTCAGGAACATGCACCCCCCCGTGATGAGGGTCGAACTTTACTCGATCGTAGGGCCCCAGCTCTGTGGATGGTGAATATGGTGTACAATATATGACATCCTTATCGGGAATAGTTCTATCAGCTTGATCATGTGAGGGGTTACTTCGCGTTTTTGAATTGTCGCTCCACATCGCCCCAGTGGGTCTACGGGGAGCAGAGGGACTCATTCCGTGTGGCCCGCGAAGATTGAGAACGAGACGACAAGACAGCACGATCTCGAATATGAGAGTTGGTCTATCTCGGTTTGATGAGGGTTAGAACGGGAAATATTGTGAAAATCATTACCAACATACGTGAGATTAATGGCGCGTAAAGTCTTTGGAACAGTGAGGAAAATCACGATATTGATGACGTTCATGCTGAAAATGGCGAAGAAATAGAAAACGCCGTCTCTCCAAATAATAGAAAACAAGGGCGTATCGATCTCACGCCTCCAGAACTCGAAGGCTTTCCATGCGGTTAGCCTGCATCCTGTTAGCTCAAAATTATCATTGTAATCGGCTAATGACTAACAGGAATGCGATTGTGTCGTATAGAATAGGAATAGACTGCGTATACTCATCAAATGGGAGCGAGTCCATCTCCAAGAAGCACTCACCCAGAACGAGATCAACCAGCTATCTGGGCCCATAACCGCACCACACGGTGGTTTAGAAGGACCGGGGATGTTTGGAGGCGCAGACGTTGTGCTTATAGAGAAACCACCCACTGCAATTTCGGCGACAAGAATCAATGCGATTAGGAAGCCAACCCTTTTATCTTGGGCATAAATCTATCGGCGTCACATTAATCATGGTAAATAGCGCCATTATCGCCTAATCTGCACATACGGCGAATATACGGGTTCCCAAAATCAACTGTGATAAAACAGTAGATATCAATGCTCCAACTGGTTCCCAGAGGTACATGTCTGGTGAAAGATGCGATCAGCAGCAGCCGACGTCAATTTAGGAAAGCATCTTCACGTTTACAGAGTGCTGGACTCCATGCATCTGTGACTAGTGTCATGACGAAACACAACCTGAGGTGGCAAGTACTATAAGGAAAAATAAACCAACAATTACAGGATTATACATACTGAATTATTCCGAAATATCGATTAGCTACACAGTCATAGGCACGTTAGTATGCGGATTTTGGCTCGAAACAGAATCGCCGACCAATATATAGAAGACTAGGGAACTGCAGGGATGTCAATGCGCCAGACTATCTGGGGCGAGGTGAGTCTTACTGTGAAAGGCTTTTTCCAAATGTGCTCATATTCTTTTCGTAAACACAAAATCCACTCCCATCCAAATATACAAAATCTGTAAACATCCATGATTGCGATTAGGGAATAAATGATAATTGAAAAGATGACATACGCTCCAGAAGCCCATATCAACACTGCCTGGCCTCTCTGCATATTCACTAAGGCATCATGCGGAATCACGGGTGGTCCGCCCGGGGGTCCTGTCATGGGCCCTGTGGGATGTCCAGTAGTGGCCATGCTTCGATTTTGTCGACTGAGGAAGAAAGTGGCAACGAACCCGAAGTTTCGCCGTGGTCTGAGCGAACATCACTTAGACGAATATATAGGGGCCATATCAGACCTGAGAAGAAGTACGTTGATCTTCAACATGTCAGATAGATGGTACACTGCGTTCACAATACTATACGGGAATGCAGGCTTTGAAATGTTATGTTTAGCGCTGAGGGATCGATGCGGTTCCTGAGCTTGCGGTGAGAAATGATACTATGATCCACAACATGGGGCCAGCATACTGCAGCTTAAAATATCGGGTGGTTGGAAATATTTTACTGTGGAGGCACGTACATAAATAGAATCTTGCCAAGGCGGTAACAAACAATTTACGTGCAGCGTTTAGGGATATATTAGGATGTCCAATTTTGTGACAAATTCAGTGTACAGCTAGATACAGATATTCTGGGAATTTTGGCTTGAGCCGAGGCGGCGGTAGCTGAATGGCATCGTTTTAGCACAATGCCCTTGTGTGTGTAAGAAATCACCATATTGAGATGGCTGTCAGGGCCCAGCTGTCCGACGGAGATACCTGCCTTGATGTCATCAATTCGGACAAGGGAAATTGCAGTCGTATTGGTTGTTCTATTTATGTTATTGCACCCTCTTCAAGTTGTTCGGCAGGTGACCTTAAAGCCCCACCACGAGTTAATACCAGCTGATACGCCAAGTAGCAATAAATAGTCTTATCTAAGGCCTGGGCTAGGCCACTTCAGCCAAACAATTTGATTACAAATACCTCCCTACAAATGTCAAGAATTCGGTGGCCAACGACTTGGCTGGGAGAAATTCACCGAACAATCAGGGCGGAAAAAAATGTAATATATGACAGCTGAAAAAAAAAAAAACAACACTTAGTATAGATGCATCCAAAAAAGGGGGTACCGAATTTCGAGAACTTGATCATCTAATTATGCATGCCAATAATCAACTATAATGAGTTTGTGTGGTTGGTTGATTTCTTTCTATTGTTCTGTCAAAATTTCACAATATGCAACGGACAATGCAATAAAATAAATTCTTTTACATTATTCATCGTCATAGTATGTAGTCGCACTGGTGTAATTATATCTCGGGTTGACGGGTTCAAACGTTCAGAACAAACCGCGGCTTTCCAAATTCTAGCTATGCCATCAGCAAGAGCCAACGTGAAAATGTTCTCCAGAATGAATGTATCTAAGTAAAATGGTGCATAGTCTAATGCCGTTAGATCAACAATTAAAGACGTAGACATCGGGTTAATACTCGATGCATATATATACCGTTAGCGTCACCTGTTCTCTTCCAACTGTTTTGCCAGGGCGATCCGTTCAAATGCACTATCCTCTAACCAGTGCACTCTACCCTTATTAGTTCTCCCAGGGACAATGTCACTCCCCAGATCGTACGTTTGCACCACGACCGGAGGATAAACAGAAAAGACTTTTATATGCCGTGATGAGAGATGTCGAAAAGCGTGGTCGATGGTGCGGGAGTAAGCGAAAGCTTCCGTTCGAAGGCGTCGTATGATGCGTTTGGCTGATCGTCGATTGACAGCATATGCGTGCGCGCAGAGTGTGTGCCAGGCAGGATGGAGAGTGGGTGCTCCTTTAAGTGCAGGATGTCGCCATTCTTCACTGTGACAGTGGCCTTATGCTCTTATTGTGAGAACAGAATCAATAAATAATACATTTCTGATGCCTCACCTAGCATTACCATATCCCAATCGCTCGGTAACGCTCCCCACATCGATCTCAGACGATGTTCGAGATCCCACTCCATATCAATATCATCCTCAAATACAATCGCGACTTCATCCTCTCCTTCTGCTATTCGCCTAAGGACTTGGTAATGAGAATGCCAGCAGGAAATCTGCGCGGGTCGGAGGAAAGCCGTGCCAAAGTGGTCGCCATTCTCTCCATATGTATCTAGAACAGGTGGCCGTGTATCGGGAGAGGGGGGGAGGGGGAGGGGCTTTAGGGGTGATTCAGGGAAGGAAGATTCCCAAAAATCTGCACCAGAGTGACCGATTCTGGAGACTCCATCATCGACGTCGTCTGCCCACTTGAATTTGAACGGACTAGGATCTGCTTTCGGAACCGTTTCGTTGATCCTGTTCAAATTCCTCCACCAACGGATACGCTCAGGGATATCCTGCATGTCCCTCGAATGCATATCCGTGGCATCGTGCCAGGTAAATTCCAGATCCATGGCACGTGCCAAACACGACATGGCTTCTCGGCGATCAGTTCTGGCAAGTAGATTGACAACGTACAGGCGACCAGCAACTCCCAGTGTCTTTGAATGATATACTGTATCTATGGGGCGTATAGATCCCAGTGTTTGACGATAATTTGACGCCCCAGCCTCAAGGTACGGCCGCTCCAAGATATCTTGTCCGTAGCTATAATAACCAACCCGTTTTTCTAAAGTGAGTGACTCTGAAAAGAGCCAAATAAATCCTGTACATAGAACAATGAGGACGGGAATAGCTGGTCGCGGAATACTGGAGCGCATGAAAGGATAGCTGGTCGCGGAATACTGGAGCGCATGAAAGGATAAAGAGTACACGGGATGGGCGTCAGCTCTTTAATGCACACTTGGTAACGGCCACGTTTATACCGGAGACAAAGCCGCCTGCGAGTCGCTGTGTTCGCTTGGTAACGGCTATGTATATGCCAGGGACAGAATACGAAAATACGAATGATCAACCCGTTTCATTGGATGAGTTCGCTAGCACCAGGTGAATTCAGTGAATGTCTATTCACGATATGTTCTATAGGTGCATGCACGTCATTCACCACCCATTAGGGGTCTCGAAAAATGTTGGATTACGTGATATTAGACATTGTGAAAAGTATGATCGGTTGCTAAGGATCGGACAAATTACATTTGTCCGAGTTCTTTTGTGATCATAGGTCTCACCCAATGTCACTTTGTGTGACAATCTCTATGGCGGGGCCCTCCATAACACGTGACGGGTTATTTTTTTCTTTTTTTTTAATACATTTATATACCGCATCGCATAACGAAGATACATAGC
Organism: Hysterangium stoloniferum; assembly: GCA_015178975.1. Classification (NCBI taxonomy): domain Eukaryota; kingdom Fungi; phylum Basidiomycota; class Agaricomycetes; order Hysterangiales; family Hysterangiaceae; genus Hysterangium; species Hysterangium stoloniferum. The sequence goes on from WHVD01000102.1 coordinate 209,308, forward strand.
GGTTGGGGAGAGAACTACCCTAACGGTCGGTGGAGAAAAGGTGGGATGTGAATGCAACGGGTTGGGATACGTGGGAGGGTCTAATGCAGGGCGGGGGTGATTAGGTCTTCCGGAAAGCGTCTGAGGCGGCAATGAACTCGGCTAGGGCTTCAAGGCCCTTGTGTGTGCCGAGGATGATGGGGAGTGACAAACGGGTATTAAGTCATAAGCAAGAAATTCAATGTGACTAATATCGAGGATACAAGCATGAAAATCAAGTCCTCGCCGCACTTTTGGGCGGATACCAAGAGCAAGCGTGTGAGACATGAATCACTGCTAATGAGTCGGCATGCATTTCGAATTATTTATACGGTTTGAAGGGCGGATGATATAGTATGAGCAAAAGCAACGGGAAAGTGCGGAAAGCAAAGAAAGCAACATAAATGCAATAATAAGATGCAGTATCTATCATACAAAGATAATGAGTTAATACTGCTATGGAAGATGAAATATAGATGGGCAATGTACCTCAGTGGACACAAAGTGAGAATCGACTGAGGTAATAGTGTAGCAACCTTGATTGTTCTTATATGAAGTTTCAGGGATAGAAATGAGAGGGCAAACAATATCGGAGAAATATAGAACATAGTGACTGAAATGGTTGCAAGACATAATTGGTACCTCATAACCTCGTGGCATAGTATAACAGCCTTAGTCATTCTTGTGATCAGGAGCATGCAATAGTCCTTCAATTACAACATAACAATACATGTAAAAGTGAAGGTTTATCACTCATTGAGAGGTTATATATAGAACTGCACAAATGACTTTAACTGGATCGGACAAACGGAGTTCTTTAGTGATCATAGGTCTCACCCAATGTCACTTCATGTGACAATCTCCCCGCTTTTCCCCTTCTCTTTGTCTCTGTTCCTTCGTCTCCCATCTCACAGGATGTGTAATGTATTAGCCTTATTTCAATATTATTTTCTGGAAAAAGGAGTCCAATGCTCAATCAAAATGTACAAATACTCAATTCACTGCAAGGTAAAATAATTTAAGTATTTGATATTAATCAGTGGCAGCCTTAATAGACTTAGAACCCCTGAAGTCAAGAGTTTACTTGAATATATGCACCCTACTTTGCAAAGAAGGTTTTGAGAGCTGCTTGTGCAAGCTTGTTCTTTTTCTGTGATAACAACTACTAAAATAAGAATAACAATTTACTGATTCCAAAGCTAGATTTAACTTCAATGCTAGCTAGTTTATATATATATTTTATACTATTTGTCAAACAGTAAAAATATTTATAAACGGGTCAAAAGATTAGATATAGAATAAAACACTATTTGGCTAATATATGCTTTATTTACACTAACCTACAAGGTCTACTGTGATACTAACTTGTCAGGATCTTAATGTAGTCTTAATGATTCTGCAAGAATATTCTCAGTATTTAACTATAAGCCAAACCAGGAGAAATTAGAATTATATTCTAATTTCAAACAATAAAACAACAATTTATTTATTACTTGATTGACAGCCAACAACTCTAACCGAGGTGGCAACGGATTCCAACAACTTAAATAGAAGTTAGAAAAAGTAATAAAGCCAGCTACTCAATTAAGAGGTGGCAAGGGGGAACAAAAGTCAACAACTCAGATTGAGGTGACAGGGGGAACAAAGATCAGTCAACAACTCAGATTGAGGTGACAAAGGATCTTATTGGGCCAACAACTCTGATAGAGGTGGCAAAGGTTTCCAACAGCTCTGATAGAGGTGGAATTAGATATCCAACTGCCCAGATTGGGGTGGAGTAGCCTGCTTGCTGCAGTGACACACAGATGTGGTGTAAATGGGTTGATAAGATTGGTTAAAATTGGTTATATTTCATGGCTGGAGTAGAGCTCCTTATATACACTGAGATGTGAGATAAATTTTAAATTGAAGAACCGACGCTTCGACTCCTGAATCAGTCAAGCGAATAGCAGATTTGACGACATTTAGAGACATATTGAACTTTATTTCTATCCTATTTTAGCTATTTTACTTGGAATGTTTTAGACATTTCTGCCATTCTCTACTGTAGCATATATGATGACATAATGTATGACATAATATTCCCAGATGACATAACATATGACTTAATATTCCTAAATGACATAATGTATGACATAATATTCCCGCGCTAGTGCGCGTGTGACACCTGTCGCGCCTTGTGACTGTCGCGTGCCTTTTGTGACTGTCGCGCGCCCTTGTGACTGTCGTGCGCCCTTGTGACTGTCGCGCGCCTTTGTGACTGTCGCGCGCCCTTGTGACTGTCGCACGCCCTTGTGACTGTCGCGCGCCTTTGTGACTGTCACGCGCCTTTGTGACTGTCGCACACCTTTGTGACTGTCGCGCGCCTTTGTGACTGTCGCGCGCCTTTGTGACTGTCGCGCGCCTTTGTGACTGTCGCGCGCCTTTGTGACTGTCGCGCGCCCTTGTGACTGTCACTTGTTGTGACGACCATTCCCGCGCGTTGTGTAATAAGCGCCAGGTGGCCGGTTTGATGATATATAGTTAAAAAAGAATAAAAGTAGAAATTTCGTAGTGTACTCAGTTTTTTAGATAAAAATACAAAATAATTTGCATAATTTCGAGATAATTCAAAGGAATACTGTACAATTTTACCATAGCGATATAAGTACATTTTTAGAGCCTTTATTAAGAATTTCGTTTTCGGGGAAATTGCGAAAAATGAAAAAACCTTTAAAATACATGACAGGATGCTTGCAGCATCTGTGACAGTTCTTTTTATTTCACGACCGCTGAACCTCTGAACTCGAAGGAGCAAGACCACCGGCGGGCCACTTCGTTGGCCACACAATATTTCCGATACGGCACATTCCACTACTGGCTTCGATGGGTGGCCCATTTACTCGCAGAAGTAACAACAACCGGCAGCGCTCCAAGCTCTTTTTGCCATGCCCGCCCCGGCTAGTGATCCAAGACCCACTCAGCTTCACTCGATTTTATGCTGGTGTGCGCCAGCATTCGTGCCGCTTCAAGCCTACACGCCGCCACACCCACTTCCTTGGTGCCGAGCTTGGACAACATTTAAATCTGCTCCTCTGTGATGAGTCCACAGCACCCATTACTATCGCCGGCCCACTTGTTCCCGGCTTCCCATTGAGGACGTCTTTCCCTCCCGGGGTGGCTCTCGCTCATCCCAACCACCTCCCGAGCTTGGACAACAGTTAAGTCCACTCCTCTGTGACGAGTCCGCAATACCCATTACTATCGCTGGCCCACTTGTTCCCGGCTTTCCATTGGAGGACGTCTTTCCCTCCCAGGATGGCTCTCACTCATCCCAACCAGCTCCCGATAGCTCTGGTCTATCAACTGACAGCTCTTCCCTGTCCCCCGAAGTTTGCACATCCATTATTTCACCTTGCAACGCCAGCCACTGCTCCTCTCCATCGAGTCAAAGGCACAACCATCTTGGACCTCTGCACTAGCATCATCCCCTGCTGATGGCAACTTCCTGCTTCCCATGCTCACCTCTTCCCTCCTTGAGGGAATCCTCCACCACACCCCAACTCCGATCCCTGTATCAATGCATGTCCAGGTGACACCCCCATGCTGCCCCATGTATCTTCTACCCTCAACCACAATGCATGGGCCTTTTTCTTAGTGGACTATCCAGACTGATTATTTGTAGTCGTTCTATTGCATATCATTGACCATGGCTGTGACATTGGCTTCGGAGGTGACAGGGCATGTAGCCAATCATGTCCTAATCTTCCTACAGCTTCTTCCTTCCCCAATGCAATTGCTTCCTATATCAACACCCAGCTTGAGCGTGAGTGACTCCGAGGTCCCTTTCTATCCCCGCCTTTACCTCATTTCCGCTCCTCACCACTGGGTGTCGCTGCATGAAAGCATTCAAACAAACTTCACTGGATCCATCATCTCTCTTGGCCTCATGGCTCCTCCATCAATGATTGTATACCATATTCTGAAGCACATATTAAGTATGATACATTAATGACGCCACACACTGAGCATTGCCTGAGACATTATGTATGTTTCAGACTGCTGTCACTGATCTCATTGAGTCTGGCCCTGGATCAATCATGCTCAAATTGGATCTTGAACAAGCCTTTTGTCACATTCCTATCTGACCAGCTGATTGGCCACTACTGGGCTTCCATTGGGCAGGAAATTTTTATTATGAGCTATTCCTGTTTCATCTGCATTCTGCTCCATATATCTTCAACTTATTCTCGGAGGGCCTCCACTGGATCTTGCACTGCCATATTCCTGCCTTCATTTGGCATTATTTGGATGATTTTTTGCAGATTTTCAAGCCACATACCCCACTTCCTCTTATTTATTCAGCTCTTGAATGGACCTGCAGCTTAGCAAATACCCTTGGTCTCCGTTTCCAAGAATTTAAAATTGAGGGACTGTCAACCTGCCTTGAATATTTAGGCATTGAACTTGGACTCCATGGCTATGGAGGCTGGTCTACCCACAGGTAAACTGACATATCTGTCAAACCTTCTCATCAAATGGTGGGCCAAGATGCATTGCACCCTCCATGAGTTACAGGAATTAACCGGTTTTCTTCAATTCTGCTCACAGATCATCCCTTTCTCCAATATCATTCACCTCTCCTTTTACTCACTGCTGTCTTACTCACCCTGCATGTCAGGACATTACTTGGTGGACCACTTATGCCCCCGGTTGGAACAGGGTCCATTTCATCTCCCCTTCCCAAACTACCCTCCACATCTTCACTGACACAAGTGGTGCAAAGGGTGCAGGTAAGGTATTCAGCAATCAATCGTTTTCTTGTTGAATTCCTCATCGTTATTCAGGTGCTGACATCCAATTTAAAGAATTTTATGCCATCATTCATGCTATTTTATGCTGGGGTCCCCATTTCTGGGGCCATTGTGTTATATTTCATACTGATAATCAAAATGTACACTCCACTATTACCAAGCTCTCCATCTGCTCATCTCCCACAATGGAACTCTTGCATCAATTCCTTGGGCTCACATCCCAGCTTGACTTCCTTTTCAAATCTAAATGGCTTCCTTCCAAGGATAATTCCATTGCTGATGCTGCCTCTCACTTTGAATTTGCCCTCATATTCTCCATCACCCCCAACCTTAATCTCAAGGCCTCCCCCAAGGTTCTTTCTCTCAAGACAACCTACAGCCTTACCAGGACTCACCCTATTGTTTCCATTGTCTCCTAACAACTCCTAACAACATCAGGTCTTCATGGCCACATTCACAGACCACTTCTCCCAGTCCTCTGGCTTTTCTAAGCTCTGCCCCACTTGGCCTGTGCCTGGTGCCATGGATACCTCTCTGTCATCTGTGGTCACAGCCGGCTCCCACTTTAGACTGCAAAATGATGTTGTTCACCAGACTGGAGTATAAAGATGGATTGGACAAATTACATTTGTCTAAGTTCTTTAGTGATCATAGGTCTCACCCCAATGTCACTTTGTGTGACAATCTCCCCTATTGTTCACTAACACTTTTCCCCTTCTCTTCATCTCTGTTCCTTTGTGTCTGGTAAGAACTGAAAACTGACTAATGTTGGTTGGCCAATGGGGACTGATTGGAAGGACTTGGCTTCAGCTTATGTGCTGCATGTCATGAATCAAATTTTACTCAATAAAGTCGAATAAACAATCAAAGAATATTCAACAATATTGAATAAAGATGCCTCATTTGACGAAGTATTGTTGATAAAATGTGAGGCAAAGATAGAAACACAGAGGCTCACAAATAATTAAGTCAAAGAAGGACTCGGAAAAGTTTGATGATTATATAATACAGTAATAATATAATTATGATACTGTAATGTATTAGCCTTATTTCAATATTATTTTCTGGAAAAAGGAGTCCAATGCTCTATCAAAGTGTGCAAATACTCAATTCACTACAAGGTAAAATAATTTAAGTATTTGATATTAATCAGTGGCAGCCTAAATAGACTTAGAACCCCTGAAGTCAAGAGTTTACTTGAATATATGCACCCTACTTCGCAAAGAAGGTTTTGAGAGCTGCTTGTGCAAGCTTGTTCTTTTTCTGTGATAACAACTACTAAAATAAGAATAACAATTTACTGATTCCAAAGCTAGATTTAACTTCAATGCTAGCTAGTTTATATATATTTTATACTATTTGTCAAACAGTAAAAATATTTATAAATGGGTCAAAAGATTAGATATAGAATAAAACACTATTTGGCTAATATATGCTTTATTTACACTAACCTACAGGGTCTACTGTGATACTAACTTATCAGGATCTTAATGTAGTCTTAGGATCTTGCAAGGATATTCTCAGTATTTATTTATGTGAATATGCTTTACTGATTCACAATAAATGAGTAAGGGAACAGGGATTATTTGTAATGTAATAATCAGTCAAATTACTCAACAAGAGGTGACTGAAGTTTTAGATTACAAATAACAAGAAATGTAACAAGGATTATTTGCAATGTAATGATCAGTCAAATTACTCAACAAGAGGTGACTGAAGTCTTAAACTACAAATAACAAAATATGTAACAAGCAGTCAAATTACTCAACAAGAGGTGACTGTGGTACAAAGGATTGATGCCAAATTACTCAACAAGAGGTGGCAGGGAATCCTGATTGGTAGAATTACTGTCAAATTACTCAACAAGAGGTGACAGGGAATCCTAGGTGCCAGATGCTCAACTAAGAGGTGGCAATATACTGCTAGCTGCAGTGACACACAGATGATGTGGTGTAAATAGGTTGATAAGATTTGTTGATATTTCATGGCTGGAGCAGAGCTCCTTATATACACTGAGATGTGAGACATTTAGAGACATATTGAACTTTATTTCTATCCTATTTTAGCTATTTTACTTGGAATGTTTTAGACATTTCTGCCATTCTCTAATGTAGCATATATGATGACATAATGTATGACATAATATTCCCAGATGACATAACATATGACTTAATATTCCCAAATGACATAATGTATGACATAATATTCCCGCGCTAGTGCGCGTGTGACACACACGCGCCCTTGTGACTGTCGCGCGCCCTTGTGACTGTCACTCGTTGTGACGACGGTCACTTGTTGTGACGACCGGTTACTTGTTGTGACGACCGGTTACTTGTTGTGACGACCGGTCACTTGTTGTGACGACTATTCCCGCGCGTTATGTAATAAGCGCCAGGTGGCCGGTTTGAAGATATATAGTTAAAAAAGAATAAAGAGTAGAAATTTCGTAGCTCCCTCAATTTATAAGATAAAAATGCAAAATAAATTGCATAAATTCAATATAAATTAAGAGAATATTGTACAATTTTATAATCGCAATATAAGTACATTTAGAAGCCTTTGTTTAGAATTTTGTTTTGGGGAAATTGCGAAAATAGGAAAAACCTTTAAAAATACATGACAGATACAGGTTTTCTGACTGACTTCCTTCGTTCCTATCATTGCCCTTATATACTATATATCATTTACCTATGATGATAATATGATATCAAAGTGAAATCATCAATGACATCAAACTGAGACAAGTCGAAGATATTCAATATTGTTGAAGATATTGTTGAAGAATAATCAAGTCAGAAGTTGAGTTGGAAATTGAATTGGAAAGTTGAAGGAATGTCGAAGAAATATTAAATTGAATATTATTGAAAATTGAGTTTGTACATTCGTGACACTGTGCCCTTGCAAGTTACTATCAGGTGTCCTTAAATTTCAGGTGGGTGAAGACTAGTCCTAATGAGTTCCTCACGGTGAGTTACTGATTGGAACCAAAGGATAAGTCAAGTGTCAGGCCAAGGGTCAGAGGCCAAAGAGAGGTGAGCACACACAGAGGCAGGGAGTGGGATACTTAGTGTAAGGCTTATAGAGATGTATGTGGGTGTTCTGAGTTGATATTCTGATTGCCTAGTAACTACAACTACAGCAGATTTATATACAAGTCATTGGCATCTAGAAAATACTAACTAAGGGAAGAGCGGAAAATGCTATTGACAAATAAGCTTGACTAGGAACCGGAAGGTTACAATAAGTTTGGAGGCCATGATTTAACCGAGAGCAGAATTATGAGAAAAGGAAATAGTCCATGGGTTACAAGTATACACGGGCAAATGTGAAACATAGAGTAGAACAGATCATCATCATAATAAAGGGATGTATCAAAGCATAACCAGATAGTATGAGTATAACTTGACAGGGTGTAAATGGGGTTTGATCACTGTGAAAGCATACATCAGCATCATGCAACTGACGGTTTCCAATGAAATGACTTGATTGATAACTTGAAACATTGATAGGTGGCAATAACCTCGGGGACTGTCAGGTTGTGACACAGTTGTAACAGTCTCCCATCTCACAGGATGCCTGCAGGATCTGTGACAGTTCTTTTTATTTCCCACCCACCATCCCTCTTTCTTTCCTACAACTCTTAGTTTCCTTGTACCTTAACTAGTCTCATGTAGCAGTCCATGCCTACTGCATGGATGCCTCTCTGTCATCTGTGATTGCAGCCAGCTCCCACTTTAGACTGCAACATGATGTTGTTCACCAGACCGGAGTGAGTCCTGATGTTAAGTTCTGAACAAAGCCCAAGCTCCAAGGAAGTCCCACAGAGGTTTCTGGTAATTATTCAAAACACCCACTTTCTTCTGGGAAATGTCCCATGGAGTCCCTGGGTAATGAGTCTGGGGAAAGTTCTGGGGATATTAGTACAAGGAATGTGGTATCAGAATAATTACCAGAAAGGTGTGGTACAGTTGAGATGGACTTGGCTTCAGCTTATGAGCTGCACCCTCGTACACTCATTTGGGTGTGCATATTTCGAGCTGACAGAATGTATACAAGGAGATGTAGATTCCAGAGTTCCCATGGGAGTTCCAGGAATTGAGCATGCAGACAGATGAGAGGAGCAGAGACTGGATCAGGGGTGTAACTTGTTCGAGATTAAAACTGGATTCTAAGTACATGGATATAGGAGACTTATATAGACTGTGAAATGTAATAATACCAAATCCGGTATTAATGAGGGGCAGAACTATTAAACATAAAATGAAACAAGTAAATACTAAACTGGGAATTAGGGATGGAATGGAATGGGAGCAGAGAACGAATCATGACAGGTCATTAGACCATAATGGGAATGGGGCTCTGTTAGAGGGGTTCCGGGGAGTCCGGTCAGGGTCCAGTGACTGGTCCGTGAGATACGGAGTGTCGGGTCTATATAGGGTGGAGTTTGGAGTCCAGTGGAGTCCGATGACTGGTACATGAGACATATGACAGACCATTTGATCATAATGGGAGCAGGGTTCTATGCTCTGTTAGAGGGGTTCTGGGAGTCCAGTTGGAGTCCGGTGATGGGTACATGAGACACAGAGAGTCAGGTATAAGCAGATTGATGTCCAGGTCCAGCGGAGTCTGAGGACTGGTGGCATCTTGTAGATTGCTTTTATCATTCCAACAAGAAAAAAATCATCAGAACCACTGGAGTCCTCAGGACTTCAGTCACCATTCAGTATGTACACCATCTAGACCCAGACACCCAGACAGAACCTGGACACCATGGACAAATCTCACATTGGAGAAGTACCAGAGAATCTGGATGGCTCCAAACATGGGGACGAGTCTGTGGCCCCCAAGAAGGGCAAAGGTGTCACAAACCCCTCAGAAATACATGGCCAACTATGGAGAATCTGATTTCTGAGATTTTAGCAGGTACCATAGAAACATTTCTTAACCACTTGCTAGAAGAACATAAGCAGAAGGATAAGGAACCCCCACAGTCAACGGTCAATGCTCTGGAACCCTTCACAAGTTCCAACCCCAACAAACTCTCCACCTTCCTCATGCAATGCTGCTTCAATTTCTATGATCAACTCGCCACATTTCCCATAGACTCCCAAAAAGTCAACTACACACTCTCCTACCTTTCAGGTTCTGTGTTGAAATGGTTTGAACTGGCTTTTAGCAGACTTACTGAGAAAGACCTGGTCTGGCTTAAAGACTGGAATGCATTTGTTGAAGAACTGGAAACAAATTTTGGCCCTTACAACCCAACTGGAGAAGCCGAGAACAACCTCACTAATCTTCATATGAAGGACAACCAGCAGATCACAGACTATATTGTCCAATTCAATAATTTGGCTGCACATTGTCGGCCACCTGGCGCTTAATACACGACGCGCGGGAATATTCGTCACAACGAGTGACAGTCGTCACAACGAGTGACAGTCGTCACAACGAGTGACAGTCGTCACAACGAGTGACAGTCGTCACAACGAGTGACAGTCGTCACAACGAGTGACAGTCGTCACAACGAGTGACAGTCGTCACAACGAGTGACAGTCGTCACAACGAGTGACAGTCGTCACAACGAGTGACAGTCGTCACAACGAGTGACAGTCGTCACAACGAGTGACAGTCGTCACAAGGGCGCGCGACAGTCACAAGAGCGCGCGACAGTCACAAGAGCGCGCGACAGTCACAAGAGCGCGCGACAGTCACAAGAGCGCGCGACAGTCACAAGAGCGCGCGACAGTCACAAGAGCGCGCGACAGTCACAAGAGCGCGCGACAGTCACAAGAGCGCGCGACAGTCACAAAAGGCGCGACAGGTGTCACACGCGCACTAGTGCGGGAATATTATGTCATAAATTAAGTCATCTGGGAATATTACATCATCATATATGCTACAATAGAGAATGGTGGAAATGTCTAAAACATTCCAAGCAAAATAGCTAAATTAGGATAGAAATAAAGTTCAATATGTCTCTAAATGTCTCAGATCTCAATGTATATAAGGAGCTCTGTTCCAGCCATGAAATATAACCAATTTTATCAACCCATTTATCAACACATCAGTGTGTCACTGCAGCTAGCAGTTTATTGCCACCTCTTAGTTGAGCATCTGGCACCTAGGATTCCCTGTCACTGTTAAATTTGATGATGAAACACACCTTTTTATAGGGGGAGTCCACCAATTATTGCAACTTTTCATATGAAGATGCTAATTGTGGACCATGCATTTGGAGGTTACTGTGTGTCAGAACCACTATACATCTCCCAGAGCATCCAACCTATTTTGTCAGGAGGTGCTACACTAACTGACACAAGATATTGAGACACAAGTACTTTTATTACAAGCTTATTAAACCCTTGTATATTGTGTATTGCAATAGAGTCAACTCATACTATTTTTAATAGTCACCTCTTGTTGAGTAATTTGACAGTAATTCTACCAATCAGGATTCCCTGCCACCTCTTGTTGAGTAATTTGACTGCTTGTTACATATCTTGTTATTTGTAGTTTAAGACTTCAGTCACCTCTTGTTGAGTAATTTGACTGATTATTACATTGCAAATAATCCTTGTTACATTTCTTGTTATTTGTAATCTAAAACTTCAGTCACCTCTTGTTGAGTAATTTGACTGATTATTACATTACAAATAATCCCTGTTCCCTTGCTCATTTATTGTGAATCAGTAAAGCATATTCACATAAATAAATACTGAGAATATCCTTGCAAGATCCTAAGACTACATTAAGATCCTGATAAGTTAGTATCACAGTAAACCCTGTAGGTTAGTGTAAATAAAGCATATATTAACCAAATAGTGTTTTATTCTATATCTAATCTTTTGACCTCTTTATAAATATTTTTACTATTTGACAAATAGTATAAAATATATATAAACTAGCTAGCATTGAAGTTGAATCTAGCTTCAGAATCAGTAAATTGTTATTCTTATTTTAGTAGTTGTTGTCACAGAAAAAGAACAAGCTTGCACAAGCAGCTCTCAAAACCTTCTTTGCGAAGTAGGGTGCATATATTCAAGTAAACTCTTGACTTCAGGGGTTCTAAGTCTATTAAGGCTGCCACTGATTAATATCAAATACTTAAATTATTTTACCTTGCAGTGAATTGAGTATTTGCACATTTTGATTGAGCATTGGACTCCTTTTTCAGAAAATAAGTATTAAAATAAGGCTAATACATTACAGGTTGAGAGTTGCATTAACTCTCCATGCATTCATGACTTCATCTGTCTTAATGCATCTGCTCTTTTGAATTCTGACTTGTTATTTGTAAAACTCACTCTTGATATGATCATGGACTCTGTTTTTTCTGCACTTCTTGATTCTGGCTTGACCCACTGTTTTGTAGATATTGAATTTATTAGAAGAAATCTGTTGTCAACTTATTCGATTAATCCAGTTATACTCCAACTTCTTGATGGTTCAAGCAATTTGGTTATCACCCAGGCTTGTAACCTATCTATCCAGTTCCTGTGCAGAACCTCTCAGACAGTCACTTTCTATGTGATTCAGTTGGACTCTAGCTGCTCAGTCATCCTAGGACATAACTGGCTAACCCAATACAATCCATTGATTGACTGGGTATCAGGCAGTATTATTTTCTGGATGCCCATGGCACCTGACAAAACTGTATCATCCCCGGCCATTTTGGCACCTGTGGCCTCTACAGCATCCTTGGCTTCCTGTTAGGACTGTGTAATGTATTCAGGGGATTCTCTTAGATAGCTCAATATATGCTATAGTGCCACAGAGCTTCAACAATAAAATAAGTAAAGGTCCAGTAATTTAAATACTGATAGATTAATGAGCTGCGCTATGAAGCTTAAACAACTCAAATCAATGCTTATTTTGATTATTGAAAGGTTCAATAGAACTGTGTATGACTCTTTTAGCAAATAAAAGAACTATTCCTTGAGAATAGGGGCTGGAAGCTGAATATATGCGCAGTAACTTGGCAGAGACTTGATATAAGAGCTTCGGATTCTTGTATGCGTATTTGTAACTATTAATAGTTATTTAACAAGGTGTTAAATAATTTATTAATAGAGAAAATGATCTGTATTGGATTATCTGAGTGCTTGTACTTGATTAATTCAATAAACTTAGGGCTGGGCCTTGAGTAATCCAGTATTGGCAGGGATTTCAGTAAGGATACTTAGATACTTATTAGGTTTATTATCTAATTAATAAGCCTAAAGGGTAGCTGTGAGGCTGAGGAACTTAGATGATTAGCTAAGTCCAAGAGTTGCTGACAAAGATTCAAGATGCTGCAAGTGTAGGTGCTTGCAGTGAGTGTATCAGACTAAGGCTATTATTGTCCTTAGGATGATGAGGTAAGCTTCTGTGCTGTACTGTGTGTGATAGATTATTTTATTGGAAAGTTAGCCCTCCTTATATACATTTTGATAACTCAATGATTAGCTAATTATTTAGTTTATGAGGTCATTGTTGGAATTTATCAAGCTGATTACGCATTCATTCCGCTTATGTAATCAAAGGTTTGCGTGCACCATTGTCAAGCCTTTTGTTCTCCCCTTTTGTTCTCTATTTTAGTATTCCTTTTGTTTAGCAGACACATATAAGTAGCCTAGAGTCCATGTATCTAGCCATTCGTTTGCCTTACGGCCAAATAGACAAACGGAACCTTATTGCTCTCTGTTCTCGTGAGCTTAATTCTAACAATCATTAGTTAGATCATAATGACCTCATATTCTACTCATTATTTACCCTTTATTTATCATGTGATTCCCTTCTCTGAGACAAGGGTTCTAACCTCTTGCTTGAACATGAAGGTTCAAGGCCGCAGTCCCAGGACGGAAGCAAACGATGAGTCGGCGGGATCAATTAATGACTCGGGTAGTCACATCCGTGACTTGTGTGACATCCCGACACCGGACGCTTATCTAATAAGTCACATGACTTCAAAAATGCGCAAACAAGCTGCAGCAAGGTGCCGAAAGGCAATAACTAAGTAAATAAAATATAAATAATTAGTTAAAAATTATAATAAATAAATTAAGTAATAATAGCATAATATGAGTCCATATATGCTATTATTTATGTGAAGTCAAAAGGAATAAGGCCTATTTTTCACAATAAACATAGTAAAAAATACAATAAATTCGAAAGAATATTAAATAATCCACAGAAAATTAAGAGAATAATATGAGATGATGCTGATACATCACAGACTGGAAAACTCCCCAGGCTCCAGACCCTATCCTACATGCACCCAACTCTCTATACCAGGCTATAGCTAACTGGAAAACCCACCAGCATTTGGACCCTGCCTTATATGCACCTGACTCTATGCCCACCAATCGAAGTTCACAACTGGGCAACCCACCAGTACCCATGCATGTCAAACCTATCTATGTCTGACTCCATTCCACACACCAGTCACTGGACTCTGCCCAGACAACCCATCAGCTCTCTAACTGAGCTCCACTCCCATTATGGTCAAATGACCTGTCATGTTTTGGACTCCACCCCCATTCCTTTCCATCCCTAACACTAGTTTGGTGTTTATTCATCCCAATTTATGTTTACTTGTTTAGGCTTTTATTATTACTGGATTTAGTATTGCATACATTCCACAGTCTATATAGTCTAGCTGATGTTTGTACATACAAACAATCCAGTCAGAAAATCAACCAAGTTTCCTCAGTAACCTTTCTTTACTTCTTTGTGTTTTGGTAGCCTTGTTAGTGTTGCCCTAACAATGAGCATTAATCTATATCACATTTTGAAATTGATAGTAAAATACCTGATATTCAGTCTCCTCTGGTGCAGGAATATCACATTCATTCTAAGAGTAGGGAATAAATGGATATGGACTCCATTTATTCTGATGATTACCTGCTTCCAATCCCCATTGTTGAAAGCTGGCAGGCTCTGCTGCTTTTGAAGTCACAAACATTTCATGTTCAAGTAATCCAATGGCCTCTTTGTCAACATCTATGGCAGAGAATGGTGGTACTTGGCTATACTGTATATGCCATGAGTGCTTCAATAGCTCTTGAAATAGTTGTGTATATTTGGGAAGATCCTCAAAAGGTGGGCCATAAAGGGATAATTGGGTATAGGACTGTTTCAGGATATGTGATGTATGTATTAGCCTCATTTTAATACTATCTTCTCAAAAAGGAGTCCAATGCTCTATCAAAATGTGCAAGTACTCAATTCACTGCAAGGTAATATAATTTAAGTATTTGAGATTAATCAGTGGCAGCCTGAATAGACTTAGAACCCTGAAGTCAAGAGTTTACTGCACCCTACTTCACAAAGAAGGTTTTGAGTGCTGCTTTTGCAAGCTGTTCTTTTTTTTTGTGAAAACAAGTACCAAAATATGAATAACAATTCACTGATTCTGAAACTAGATTCAACTTAGATTCTAGCTAGTTTATATATATATTATACTATTTAACAAACGGTAAAAATATTTATAAACAGGTCAAAAGATTAGTTATAGAATAAAACACTATTTGGCTAATATATGCTTTATTTACACTAACCTACCAGATCTACTGTGATACTAACTTATCAGGATCTTAATGTAGTCTCAAAGATTCTGCAAGAATATTCTCAGTATTTATTTATGCCTAAAACTAGGAGAAATTAGAATTGTGCTTCTAATCTCAAAAAATGATAACAAGATTGTTTATTACTTTAATTGATAGCCAACAACTCAACTAGAGGTAGAAAAGTAATAAAGGCTAGCTATTCAAATTGTATTTTTGATTTCAAACAAAGGTATCCAAGATTGTTTATTACTTTAATTGATAGCCAACAACTCAACTAGAGGTGGATAAGTAATAAAGGCCAGCTACTCAACTAGAGGTGACAAGGGTTAGTATTAATACCAGAAGCTCAACTAGAGGTGGCAATAAACTGCTTGCTGCAGTGATACACAGATGTGGTGTAGTATATGGGTTAAGATAGTTATATTTCATGGCTGGAACAGAGTGTTAAGTTTTCAGTGGTGCTGTTCCTAGACCATATAACTTTCCATTTGTCTGAGTAGGTGACATTAACTCATTGTAAACGGATGAGAGCTATAAGACAAGTCTCATCTAAATACATACATATACCCTTAGTAACCCACTTACTTATATTCCTGTATGATTTGAGCCCTTGCTGCTTGTTTACCAAAGTGTCAGGAACCGGAAAACCCGCCAGCCTCCGGGCCCCCGGACCCCATCCTACATGCTCCTGACACTCTATATTGTATAGTTACAACCAGAGTTCCCACCGGAGCCCGCACATCAACTTGTTTATGCCTGACTCTCTGTATGCACCCACCCTATCTGTGCCCAACTCTCTATACCACTACCAGACAACCCCCCGGGACCCAGACTCCCCCCTATATACACCCGACTCTCTGCATCTGATGGACCAGTCACCAGACTCCGACTGGACTTGCCAGAACCCCTCTAACAGAGCATAGAACCCTGCTCCCATTATGGTCAAACAGTCTGTCATGTGTCTCATGTACCAGTCGTCAGACTCCACCAGACTCCAAACTCCACCCTATATACACCCGACACTCTGTATCTCATGGACCAGTCACCAGACCCCAACCAGACTCCCCGGAACCCCTCTAACAGAGCCCCATTCCCATTATGGTCTAATGACCTGTCATGATTCGTTCTCTGCTCCCATTCCATTCCATCCCTAATTCCCAGTTTAGTATTTACTGGTTTCATTTTATGTTTAATAGTTCTGCCACTCATTAATACCAGATTTGGTATTATTACATTTCACAGTCTATATAAGTCTCCTATATTCATGTATGTACTTAGAATCCAGTTTCAATCTCGAACAAGTTTGACCCTCGAACAAGTTTGACCCTCGAACAAGTTTGACCCTCGAACAAGTTTGACCCTCGAACAAGTTTGACCCTCGAACAAGTTTGACCCTCGAACAAGTTTGACCCTCGAACAAGTTTGACCCTCGAACAAGTTTGACCCTCGAACAAGTTTGACCCTCGAACAAGTTTGACCCTCGAACAAGTTTGACCCTCGAACAAGTTTGACCCTCGAACAAGTTTGACCCTCGAACAAGTTTGACCCTCGAACAAGTTTGACCCTCGAACAAGTTTGACCCTCGAACAAGTTTGACCCTCGAACAAGTTTGACCCTCGAACAAGTTTGACCCTCGAACAAGTTTGACCCTCGAACAAGTTTGACCCTCGAACAAGTTTGACCCTCGAACAAGTTTGACCCTCGAACAAGTTTGACCCTCGAACAAGTTTGACCCTCGAACAAGTTTGACCCTCGAACAAGTTTGACCCTCGAACAAGTTTGACCCTCGAACAAGTTTGACCCTCGAACAAGTTTGACCCTCGAACAAGTTTGACCCTCGAACAAGTTTGACCCTCGAACAAGTTTGACCCTCGAACAAGTTTGACCCTCGAACAAGTTTGACCCTCGAACAAGTTTGACCCT
Source organism: Hysterangium stoloniferum (assembly GCA_015178975.1). Lineage (NCBI taxonomy): Eukaryota > Fungi > Basidiomycota > Agaricomycetes > Hysterangiales > Hysterangiaceae > Hysterangium > Hysterangium stoloniferum. The sequence goes on from WHVD01000102.1 coordinate 226,589, forward strand.
CGAACAAGTTTGACCCTCAAACAAGTTTGACCCTCGAACAAGTTTGACCCTCAAACAAGTTTGACCCTCGAACAAGTTTGACCCTCGAACAAGTTTGACCCTCGAACAAGTTTGACCCTCGAACAAGTTTGACCCTCGAACAAGTTTGACCCTCAAACAAGTTTGACCCTCAAACAAGTTTGACCCTCAAACAAGTTTGACCCTCAAACAAGTTTGACCCTCAAACAAGTTTGACCCTCAAACAAGTTTGACCCTCAAACAAGTTACACCCCTGATCCAGTCTCTGCTCCTCTCATCTGTCTGCATGCTCGATTCCTGGAACTTCCACGGGAACTCCGGAATCTATATCTCCTTGTATGCATTCTGTCAGCTTGAAATATGGACACCCAAATGAGTGTACGAGGGTGCAGCCTATAAGCTGAAGCCCAAGTCCATCTCAGCCGCCACCATACTTTCTGGTAATTATTCTGATACCATGTTCCTTGTACTAATATCCCTGGAACTTTCCCTGGATCTATTACCCAGGGACTTCCATGGGAGATTTCCCGGAAGAAAGTGTGTGTTCAGAATAATTACCACTGTTACGACCGGAATTCCTGCAGGACTCTGGGCACTAACCTATACGCACCCATGCCCTATATGCACCAATTGTCAGTTTACCGGAATTCCCACCAGACTCTGTACATCAGACTTGTCTACATTCGACTTTGTTACATCGTGTATCAGTCACCGGAATACCCACTGGACTCAGTCCCTGTCTATGTCCGAATCTGTCCCACACATCAGTCACCAGACCCTGCTCAGAAAACCCATCATCTCTCTAACTGAGCCCCATTCCTGTTTTAGTCAAATGACCTGTCACAATTCGGACTCTGCTCCCGCTCCATTTCCCATTATGGTTTATGATTTGTCATGATTCAGGCTCTGCTCCGTTCCATCCCATTCCTAACACCAAATTTGGTGTTTACTATTCTTGTTTTATGTTTTGCTAGTTCCATTTCATCATTACTGGATTTGGTATGTCATTCATTCCACAGTCTATATAGTCTGGCAGATGTTGTACATACAATCCAGTCAGAAAATCGGCTTAGATTCCCCCCAGTAATCTAATACATTTTCCACTCTAAACTCCTACTTGAATGCTCACACTAGTCAGAGCCCATGGGCTCTGACACATCTATCTCTCTTATTTATCTTGACTCCTGACCTCTCGACCCATGACCTCCGACCTCCGACCCCTCAACCCATGAACCCTGCCTGGACTCCCTGGGATTCCTGTCTGCCTGTCTGAAATTGGACAACATGATCTCGTGAGAGTGCAACCTATAAGCTGAAGCCAAGTCCTACCGGACATTCTGCAGGTTTCTCCAGAACCCCACCATGTACATACCCTAACAACTGGAAACACTCCGTGGGACTTCCTCGGAGTTTATATCTTTGTTTGGAACTTAACACAAAGATAAGACAAGGATAAGGAGTAGAGGGATAGAAGTTCTAATGACTAGAGAATATCACACTTGTATTTAGTGGAAATCCCAAGAGATTGAAACTGGGGTCTAGTTACATATGTATATCTTGAAGTATTTATACTAAAGAATAATTAAATAAATTTTTATCAACTAAACTTTAATAAAACTAGTTGAAGGTTTGAACTCTATAATTTGACACATGTACATATATCAGATGATTGTCGACAGCCATAAACAGTCTTTCAAGCTGCTCATGGCTCATGTGAGCACACATTATTATGCATGACATGCAGCCATGGATGGCCCTTTGGGCCCTTTGTGGCTCATGTGACCACACACATTGTTACACATGATGTATGGCTGCCAATAGTCTTTTGAGAGCCATTTGTGGCTTGTATGACTGTGCATGTTATTACATGTGATGTGTGACAGAAAACAAAATAAAACAAAAGATAGAATTAATTTAAAAATTAAATAGAGGCAAAGAGAGCCCTGACACTCATACTTTCATGTACCCTGGGGAATTTAGTGAAGGCAGTGAACCAAACACTCAAGAACCCCACATTTTCCCTTTAAATAGACCAAAACCCCAACCAGCTCAGAAGTGCAAAGGAGAGGGAATGTATGAGGAAGCTTTGTTTGAGTGTTAAGTTCCAGATCTCTGGGGCAGATTTTCTGGTGGATATTCATGCACTCACTCACTCGGGTGTCCATATTTTGGAGGGCAGATATATCTGGAGTGTTTACAGGTACTTGGAGTTCCTGGGGGCTCCAGATGTCTGGAGTCTGGAGAGTCCAGATATCAAGCATACAGAAAGACAGAAGGGATAAGAACTAGTGAGATACAAACTAATTCAAAGACTAAGTCAAGATTAAAACAAAAGAGTAAGTACATGACTATGGTAGACTATATAGATGTTCCAATTATTGTACTACAAGTCTGGGAGTATAATAAGACTTATTTGGAACTGTTTCCAAACTAAGCATACAATAACAAGTCAGATAAATGAGGAGACAAGGATGGGGACAGATTAGGGAATAAGTACAAGAACAATAAATAAAACAGATGAACATCTGTCACCAGTCAGTTACCAAATGTGGAACAAAGGAAGTGAGTCAGAATATCCATGGATATCTGATACTATCCAGAAATGGATCCTAACACTATATTTACCAAGTGTGAATATTTCTGGGAAAGCTACAGGTTCCAGGCAAGTTGGAACATTGGCATAGAGAGGGGTTGATGAGGACAATCTGGTGAAGGTTGGGCCATGGACCAAAGTATTTAGAACAAACATGGGGAGTCCAGCCATAGTTCGGGTCAGGAAATGACCAAGGACACTTGGAGATACTAGCTGGGGAAGGGCAGAGTCTGATGAGTTCTGGGTCATAACAGAAGGTGTCTAGTCAAGGGCAGAATACCAGAACAGGATTTGAGGTGAAGGGTACCTGAGGGATGAGGGTTGGGTTCCAGTGGATTCCAGATCTTGATACTAGTTTGGAAGATAGCTTGGAACCTGATATGATGTTCAGGAAATGCTCCATGGAGTTTCCGGGAACAGATCTTCACATTGAGAAGCAGTCTGAAAGAATACTCAGAAAATGACCCAGGCTGAATTATAAAGAGACTTAGGGTATAAATTTTTTTAATGCAAATAAAAAGGTTTTCTGTACATAACTGTCATTTTTAAGACATATAACACAATATAGAACTTCTAAGACATAATATTTGACATTTATTTGAGCCTCAGCCCCCTGATACATATAGAGCCTCCTTTGCCCCCTTTGCTTAGATCTTAACAATATCCTGAAACAGTCCTACAACCAACTATCCCCTGATAGTCTACCTTTTTAGGATCTTCCTAAACATATACAACTATTTCAAGATCTACTAAAGCACTTGTAGCATATACAGTGTAGCTAGGTACTACCATTCTCTGCCATAGATGTTGACAAAGAAGCCATTGGATTACTTGAACATGAAATGTTTGAAACTTCAAAAGCAGCAGGGTCTGCTGGCTTTCAATAATGGAGATTGGATGTAGGTAATCATCAGAAGAAATAGAGTCCATATTTTTTTGTTCCCGAGTCTTGGAATGAAACCCTAAATCCTAAACCCTAATGTGTTTTCTGTACATAATTTTCATTTAAAGAGCATATAGTACAATATAGTCACATAAAGTATTTGACATTTTTTAGAGCTCTGTCATCCACAAGTAAAGTTCTTTCAGTGTCGCAGCAGTTCCTTCCTAATTAGGAGCTGCCAGGACAACTGCACAAAATTACCTAATTAGGAAGGAACTGCCCCGACATACAGGTTTTTCGTGTAAACCTACTCATGGGACCAGTTGGCCTTGCTGAAAGCCATTACGCTTCAATTAGATCGACAAGTCGCTATCGTCGACTTATCCGCGATTACTCGTAATGATTCTCGTGCTGGGATTGTTCATTCTAGAACACTTGAGGTTTGTATTTTTCTTGTTATTGCGGATGACCTGTTTCATGGTTTTGTCTGAGGTATTAAACACAATCTGCTTGGCGGAGCCCATCCTTGACCGTGGTATTCGATGTGCTGGGGAACTACTTTATGGCAGCACCAGTAAGTTGGTAGAAGTAGACTTCTCTGTGTTGGAGGGTATTACCCCATTTCCCAATTCCATCCTTATTTCACAGCACGGCATCGAGAACATTTCCCGGAACAAACTGAAGCAACCGGATATTTCAGTTCACACCAACTCAACTGTAGTTGATATACGTAATGCGAAGAGAGGCTTGAAGTGATTTTTGCCGATGGACGCGTTATTCACGGGATATATGTTGTCGGTGCTGACGGTGCACATTCTATTGTGCGTAACTTATTTTCTTCCCATATTTCTTCCCCCGACTTATTTTCTTGAGATCAGAAAAATAGCCAACATCAGCTTTAGAGTGACACCAATGCCTCATACGACAATCGCTCCGTTCCCCATCCTGGTCCTGGCCAGCATCCGCGTCAAAAAGCCCATCCCACCTTCTCTCTCCCGAAATCGAGTTTGCGGACACCTTGACACATTATTTTTCCTTGTCCCTCTCCCTTCCGATGATGCTATGGCTCATCGGATTCGGCGGCCCTGAATTACCCCGTAACCCCCCTCTCGAATATCTCCAGCAGCAAATGGATAAAAGAAATCCCTGGGACACGAGAATGAAGATATCTGAAATTATCACATCATCAAGATACCGCGCTTGTGGAAACTTACTATCACCCGATTGGGGCTGGAAACGTTTTGCTGGCGGGAGATGCAGTACATGTGCATTCGCCCGTTGGTGGGGGAGGGATGAATTTGGGGATTTGTGATGCGGATGCTGCGGCACACGCCATTTCGACGCATGTGAAGGCGGTCAAAGCGAACGACGACGGCAATGGTGGCGAACGACTGGCCGCGGCGGATGAGATCTTCCAGCGTTACTCAAACTCTCGGCATGCCATTGGCAAGAAGGTTGTCGAGATGACGAAGGGGACAGCATTGATTAATCTGAGGTCTGGGTGGAAAACCGTAGTTAGGAATTATTGGTACGTCTTTTTGTGAGTTTGCCATTTGTTAGTAGGGCGGTGGCGTGGAGGATATCTGGTTTGGGGAATCGAGAGTAGTGGGCGACAGACAGTAAATATTTAGGTTTGGTTTCTAAGTTATAATATGAGTGTCATAGCGTGGATGTCCAAATTTTCGAACGCAACGACGTATGAAAAAGCCTCGGAACGCATTGAGAATTTTCAATTTGTAAAAACTTGCCGAAAATATGATGTTTTTCGGACCTTTTTGAAAAAGAAAGAAAATAGAAGACTAAATGTATTCTATCAATCTTCTGAGTTAAAAAGATCATGCTTCCAATGCACAGGGAATAAATCCCCCTCATGAGTGGTATGCTACGATAAGTCGCAAAATAGTTATATTTAATGATTAAAACTTAGACGATGGATACAGAACACAAAGCCTCCTGTTTTTCACAAATTGAAAACTCTCGAAAAAGATTAGTTTTCCGAGGCTCTACAATGCATGTTTTCTCCACCGTAGCTTCACGCTGTGCATTATTCTTACACTGCGATTCGATTCGGCATATCTTATGCAAAGTCGACAGCCTTTAGTTCCCTTGATTCTCCACATGTATGTATTACCCATGTGGCTCTTTCGCAAATTAGGGGGTTTTATTTCATCCAATACTAAGCCTACTATTTGTTTTAATTTGCGCCAGATATTACTCTTACACTGGACCGTTTTGCCGCCGTCTTCCAAATCAAATATCTCACAGGATCCTTGGTAGAGGCTATGTGATATAAACTCCGCCAATCACCTATCAGATCCTTAACAGTTAAAGTCGGTTAAGGATCCAACATGTGATTGGCAGGGTTTAAAATCCAACCAACTTTCGGATCCTTTAACGATCCTTATTGGCGGAGTTCATATACCACACCCAGCCTCCACTAAGGATCCTTTAAGATTTGGATCCAGGGCTTTTTCCGGTGAAGACGGATGGGCGGCAAAGTTTGCTCAGGAGTTGTCAGGGAATAATGGAGACTAAATGGGGATTGTCCTTTAAAACATCCTAAAAAATCTTTGGTGAGATGACAATACGGGAGATCACCTTCCAGGGTACAGCGAAGGCTAATATATCAGGAGAGTAGACAATCTCGTCGAGAACTTGATTTAGAAGCTCAGGTGAGAACCCGCAGGCATCGAGCGTTACGTCCAATGTAGCCATGTGAGCGAGGTTGAATTGGACTGGGAAAGCGTCGAGATCTGAACATCTCTTCTAAAGCCTCGGTAGAGTTCCTGACGAATTCGGCGATGTTTGTAAACTTGATGCGGTTCTCACACTGTGCGATGGCGGATACGGCAACCATCAGTCTACTGTTGGGATTTCCGAATCTCAGTCTTTTTTGTTATTCTATGAATGTCATTGCTGTTGAGATCTTTTCCGATCCACAATCGAAGGACGGTCCATGCTATCAATAGCCTAGGCTAGTACCCAGCCTTCCTTCTAAGAAGCAGATGGGGATTCTTTTGGCGCGCATATATCTGTGTACATCTCGAGAATTTCAAAAACAAGAACTTCTTGAACGTGTCAGTTCGGGAGCCAAAAGAACAAAGGGAAGTGGTAGTGACACGAAATTGGATGATGCTCGAAATATAACAGTATTAATTGTACTAGATATAGTCATTTCACCCATACGTGTCGACTGAGTATTAATTATCACAAGTAACATTTGGTGATCCCAAAGTTCTGCTATGAGGTTATCACGTGATCTTATTCGAATATTCAAAACCGTTATAAACTCCACGCACTGAAAACTTCTGCGTGGTGTGTCTCCTATAAATTCATTCGTCTCATGATTCGGATGATTCGGACCCTCAAATAATACTCTGGTCCCTTCAACGTCAACGAGTGAGGCCCAATCTCTGACATGATCCGATCGGGCCTCGTGTTTCCATCATGTTCCATCAATTTGAGCTTGTTTCTGGGTTGCGGCTGGTGCTCAGTACTAGCTCGCCTCGAACTGCGTCCAGATCGTGTGGAGCCGCAACCAAACTTTGACACGCCGATGGCACCACCAATTCTTATTCTAAATATCAATGTAGGAGGTTTCGAGAAGATACCTCTCTTTCTCACTCAAGTCAGTTCAGTCAGACACGTACCCCCCAACGCTGTTAAACCCTGCCGTTCTACCTAACTGCTTGGTTTCCATTACACTGAACGTATCTGCGATACCTGTCGTCCCCGCATCTCCCAGTTGAGTTCCCATCCTATTTCCGAATCTTCTTATGATATATATGCACTTGTCTCACGCGCTTCCATTCTCGTATCTTTCTATCCTTCCCTTTTGAATCAACTAATTGGCTTGTCTGCGTTACTGTCAGAGATGTCTACGTTAATGCCAATCGATTTTATTCGAAATGATGGGTGAGTTACACAGTATTCTAGTATCGAGAAGAAATGGTTTTTACTGAGTGTTGAGTGTTCAGACCATCGATTCCGGCCTATTTGGGTTGGACAACACTTGGTATGAAGGACTCTATGGATTGAATCGTGTATCCCAAGTAGTACTTCACCTAGCCTTAACCGTTTATGACACGATAATCTGCTTCCCTTCGGAGTGCTCCCTTATTTGGAACAGGCCATTTGGCCTAGTCGCCCTATCGTATCTCGTCTCACGATACGGATTCTTGGGCTACATTGTAATCTTTACATGTAAATTGAGGTATTCTACACTTCTCATTTGGGGAAATAACTAAAAGACTTGCAGATATGGCATACGTTCCTGTTGGCATTCTACAGAACCTGGGAGGGGTTATTTTGGAAGTGACATTCTTGGAAATCAGTTTATTCGGAACTCAAAGTGAGTGGCTCACTTGCACTCACTGGCCCTCTTATGATTTTATCTACGCGGACAGCCCTGATACTCCTGCGCACTACTGCATTATCTGGGCGAAACAATGTGATTAGTGGCATTATGCTTCTGTTCGCCCTCATATCTTGGTCCTTATACATTTGGCTTTACCCGTTCGCGTTGAGTGTGTTATCCCCTGTTATACTGCGCGAGCTAATTATGTGTGGTCCCACAGGGGTCAGCTTTGCTTAACTACATACTAATCAACGATAAATGATATGGCCTTATCTAGGTCCATTTAATGTATGCAACGAAAGCCTGATCATAGCCGTTGTTGTCTATTACACCCGGCATTACTTCATCGCAAGGCAGCATAGTGACACGGCGTGTAAAGGATCACTCACAGAGTTGTTGGTAAAACAAGGTAGGTGGTTCCGTAAACATTCATGAAAATATACTTCTATACTTATTATTGTCCCCCAACCCTTGTGGTAGGCATCTTGCGGTACTGGTATGTTTTTCCTGTGACACTCATGCATGCCCCCTCACCGATCAATAGAATTATGTTGTTCTGGAATATTTCATTAACCGTCGCCACTTTTGTAAGTGATTAAAGGATGGTAGTTTTTAAAGGTCTCATGTGTAGTATTAACTCCTCTCATTCACTCCCAGGTAAATATCGGTGACGGACCTCAGGTAAATATACCCCAAAGTATGGACAAAATCGAGTCACTTCAATCTTCCTCAGATTTTCATCGATATTAGCGAAGCCATTATAGATTCCATTCTCCTTTGTGCCTGGTGTGTTTACTTTTCGCCACCTTTGACTTAGCTAGTTCACGACTACAGCGTGTCTATGATCCTCATCTGCCGTATGATCCTCGAACTACGCAAATTCTCGAGACACCCAAATAACACATCAAGGACAAGGCCGGATGATCAGCATACCTCCATTATCCCACGTTTCATACGCAGAATGCATCGCGACGTCGTGGACGAATTTACAAACTCGTTGACAGACGCTGATGAAGAAATCGATGAATTATCCTCCATCGGTCAATTGCCTGAGAATAGGATTGTAACTGACATTTAAAATTGTCCTGTAGGATATATAATTACTGTGGATTTATGGAGGCATACATGCATGCGGGCGTTACATTGGCAGACGACGTTGTTCTTGTAGTGTCTGCGTTATATTGTCTCAGTATTCTTTTGTCATCCGATATTCTTTATATATCAAACTCGAACCGAGGGAGGTATTTTTGCTTCATTTGCAGTCAATGGGCTCACAGCACTTTGTAATTTGTTGCTATTTTGGTAATTAAGGATATAGTCTTCCCTGAGGCTAAATATTTGTTTTAAACTTTTGGGAGATAATACGGTTGAACAGTACAAAGAGTACGCTCAGGTTCAGGTTGTAGTGAACTATCAACTTTTAAATGCTGACAAAGTTGATATCTCCGTCGTAGACAGTCTAACAGTATTGCAGGGCCTCATGGAAACTACCGCAGGACAGTACCTAATTGAAATAGTTCTTGAAACGCTTCCGAGAGCGGAGCTCATGGCTGCGATATTGTTCTTAGAGTTCCGCCAAATCCTGAAGGAGCTATAGGAAATGAGCTGGCGGACATTTTTGGACAAAAGGCGGCACAAGGTCATAGTAGTTGACAAAAACCCTATGAAGGAAATCGTGAAATGGTTAGCTACCAATAAGCACATCAACAGTAATCGGACGCGCACCGAAGATCCGAAACGGTTAGTAACCACACAGCTAAGCCCTCCGAGTCGCCCAGGTACAAGCTACTGAGGAGAATTGACGAATAACCACCCACCAGGAGCTACCAAAACTTACAGAGAAGCTGGGCCACTTTTGTATTTCAGAGAGGAGTGGGCAGATGGAGTTACGCCAAGGGGAGATATTTATCGGGCTTGTTCAACCTTTCCATTAGCACTTCATTCTAGTGCGCGAAGCTTAAATATGTGAATATTTTAATCAGTACACAAAACATGGCAGGACCACTACGCACACCAGGAGTATATTAAGGCAGCAGCGGACTAGACTTTTACAGAGCAAATTGATTATGTAGTTGCACAATACTAGCTTTATCCATTTCGGGTGGAGTGGTTTACTATCATCTCCCTACTAAGTACTGTTGTCGGTTCCCATATTATGGGCCGGGGGAATTCATTGATAGACGTGGATGCCAAATGGATTTCCCAGAAGTCGACATCCTTTAGCAATATGCTGGTCTACTCGAGTAACATGGGGAATTAATCGGCTTTCGTTACAGATATGCTGTGATTACCACGTCAATCTAATTTCCTTGGTTTCAATTTGCGAACAACATCAAGCTCTGTGGTTCTCGGGGTCTGTCACCCTGGATTCATTGTCATCGCGCCACTTTGAACTGAACGCTGAAGTCAGTTACATCATGTTGATCGACCCCAATACAGCCGAAAAACCTAAACACTCGGGAGAGGATAACCATTATCGATGATCATGTAAAAATCCTCTGCTCACATGCCGCCACCAAACCGCGGGCACTCTTCCCAGGAGGCGTCAAACAACGAGACAATGTTCGCATACGAAAGAGCATGGGATGCTGTTGAATATTGAGTTGAGACCGATGTAGTATGTGAGGAACCGGCTGACCTGCCATGATATTACTGATAGTTAGGATGCGCCTGCCTGTACTATTCTCCTTACGCGTTTGCAACAAGTTCCCGAGTACCCAACTCAAGCCAAACGTGCTGTTTATCGTAAAAACTTACCAGATGCTGTTGAAATGCACATAGATGCTACTACATCAGTGTTTCTCCCCTACACCCTAACGATCGCTGGCTTTCAACCAATCGACACCCCTGCTATGGAATATTTTTCCTTTTTGTGTATTCTGAGGGTGTGTCAAGAGTGTCAATGTGATATCTTAATCAAGGAAGTTGTGGTACAACTCAGTGCTGCTCGTGCTTTTGTGGCCAAAACGATTTTCTATGCCTTCCAGCTGAAGATTGGGAACTTAGTCTGGAGATCCGCCTGGCAGCTTGTCCAATAATAGCTTGGCTTAATCATTTATGGGCCTCTATATGATACTAGGGATTGCCTTTCCCTAGCTTTTGTTCTTTTTCTATTTACTGTGGCATCATTGTTTGTGAGAGACGGGTAACTATATACGTACGAATCTATGCGTTTACGATCAATACCTTGGTATCTCTATCTCCGGGAGTTATCATGATGTGCCACGCCATCAAATGTTACTTAAACTCGAAGTTATTTTCACATATCATGTATGGCCTTGATACCAGTCTCAAAATGATTTTTCTAAAACTTTTGAAGGTCAAAAACAAATTTATAATGTGAATTCCACTTACTAAATGGGGGGCGGTCAGGCGTCAAAAAAGGCAGTACGGGAAGAGAGTTAGTTATAGGTTGTTTTCTTTAATACGCATATTTCACGTTGCAAATCCTGATGTGACCATTCAGGCCGAACCGGCAACATTACATTAAACGAAGCTCTAAAATTAGGCACTTGTTTTTTCACACGCCCAATACTGCGACTTCTTAACATTGATGCTCACCAACCAACCTTTTGATGTGATTGAGAAGATTGTCTGTCTAATTGACGATTTCCGTGATCGTGTCAACCTAGCGTTAACCAACCGTTACTTTTCAGATCTAATCATACCACATCATTTGGCACACCGCGAAATCCAATGTCATCCTCGCCACGAATGGGTATGGAAATATCTTATAGACCATCCCAAATTTGCCTCCCAGATTGGTACCTTTGAACTCATTGCCAGCGAAATGCTTCAAGACGCAGTTCTTCCAGCTCCACTGATGAAATATGGCAATTCGGTATCCCACATTCCCACAGCACAGAGTATTGAGGATGATCACTATGCTGGTGATACGATTAGCATTGATTTTGGGTATATCATCCAGGCTGTACTCACAATGAAGAGCCTTAGAGTGTTCCGGATGGGTCACAACTCTCTCTGGTGGTCGGCCATCCCAAATCTCTTTGCAGCAATGAATGTTTCCGGGGCCCAAATAACGGAGTTGGACCTCTGGCTCAATACGTTAGGAAATATCCACCACAAGCCGGAAACAATCAATGAGGTGAATATATCCAACTCTGCCATTCCATCAAACTGTAATAGGCCTGACGTACTTGACACAGATTTGGTCATTCTCGAATATTACACACTTTGAACTCGTCACATGTCCAACTGGTATCCTCTCCGACGACACATTTGAAGTGGTAAATCATGAAGCGTATATTTCAGATATGATGTCCATGCTCATGTCTCGTTGCCCAACCCTCCAAAAGCTCTCTCTTTCCGTATCATGCTCTATCCCATATTTTCTCTCCCAAGCTCACTGGCCTCGGCTTTCGGAGTTGAAAATAGGCCCAGCTGTCAAATTATACCAGGATGGACAACCACTGGAGGAAAGAGTGAGGGTATTGAGGGGGTTCTTGGAAAGGCACAACTCACTTGAAGATATGTTTTTCGAACGAAAAGACACCATTCATCCTACTGTTTTATATCCTGGTATACTGCCCTCCCTCCGAGCCTTCGCAATTGGTCGAAGACAAAGCTATCTTCTTCCTGATATGTTGCCTCTGCCCATGGCGCAAAAGTTACATATGATTCATGCACCAGTCACACACGGATGCGAATCATTCCTGTCCGAGATGAAAAGTCTTCGTTCCTGCGTTATCTACGTCTCTCCACAATATCACCTACGGCATTTCCCTAGGCTACCTACGTTGGAGATCCTGATCATCAACGGGCTTTCGCAAACCCCTTTTCAACTGGTAAGCCAGTGCACATCATTCCAAATATCCTGACATGGTACTGTAGGGAGACGAGGACATTAATCGTATTCTCTTGCTGCGCGAATTAACCCATCTGTTGGGCCTTTCGTCAGCTTTTGATGTATCAACCCCTGAGGGATTAGATAGCCTGCGGACTTTAGCCGTACTCCCTAAGTTATCCGTTGTTGCTGTTCGGATGGCGGGTATAGTGACGAACGTTACGCTGTCAAGGGATGCTAATGGCAAGTTTACAAGGGTTGCCCCCATTGATGGATAGTGTTCATCTTATCAGTTTGACCATTATGGTTTTTTTTTTCGTTTTCTATCTCTAGCTTTCTTGCATAAACCTGTACCATCCCAAATTTCACAAGCTCCTCAGTGAACAGCAAGGATCGCAAATACTCGTTTTGATCCCCATAGATATATTGAGTTGGCTACGTGGTGAGAACCGAAATGCAGAACGCCACGAAAAGAATTACCATAAACCGATTAGGAATCCTTTGAGCATGTTTTTAACGTACTTGGTTGGCGGGAGACCGACGCCTCGGGAGAGTGGACCTTGTGGAACGGCGCATAACTCCAAGTTGCCAAGTTGCCATTCCTCCCCCCTGTTAACCTTCTCTCACATCTCACATAAAGTATTGTAAATGGTAGACTAATGCTAGTACATCAACCATTTTGAATCTTTTCATGAGTAATTTTGGGATTCATCTTACATCGTAGGAAAAGGAATTCAAAACCGAAGTCCCTAGCTTCTCTGAATGTGATAGCTAGCTCAGCTACCTCACAACCATGCTAAATTAACTATTTCCCTAATGCACTTCGAGAAAAATCGATTACATGTAACTAGATGGGACAGGTCGTGTATCCCCGATCTATTTACTACAGATCCAGCATAGATCTATTCTCGCTACCATAGGTTTCGACATTGGCAATTATCTTTGAGAAGCGACTAATTGGTTTTCACGGTCGAGCCACATATTTCTGACGAACTGAGTGTACTTCACCATCGCCAAAAGGCCAGTATTTGTAGGAGATATAACACGGTGAACAGCGTAACAGTGATGAGAGCATGTAGTTACCCAAACAATGAAGTAGAGTACGGAAAGTAAATAATGCAGGATAGCGAGTAAAGCATTTTAGCAAGTGAAAGAAATTCAACCCACTCCAGGGCAATGCCAGAATTGCGCACACTCATATAATCTGGTCCACAACGTGTGATTACGACCACGGGATGACCAATCCACATGATATAAAATAGCCTTAGAGCGAGCAACCCCGACTTTCCGAACTGTGGAGGCGGTGTAAACTTCTTGGATTAATGGGGGCTTGTTGCAGCGCGGCCAATTGGTAACATTTCAGAGGGGGTGTCGTTTGTTTCTGGGGAATTGAAAAACCTTTTCACCAGAGTTCGGGCAGGACCTATAATAGAGGGCAATATGGCGATCATGGCAAAGACCTCACACTAGTGAGATAGAAAGAGACTTGTAACAGTTAATGTACCTACTTGACCGAACCCCCAACTAGAATCTAGACTCGTACATTAGGAATGGTATGATGTAAGGTGCCAAATTGTATACCTGAGAGTACAGCTCCACTTCGTTTGATGGTCAATTCTGTAGTTATGATGAAATAAACACCACCACAGATCTGTGCGGGAAATATAGCCAGAGAAACCGCTGGTGCGATGGGGGAAGCCGAACTTGGATAAAAGCCATAGGAATGCTTACTCACGGTCAGAATTTGGGACGCAACATTGCGTATACTCCACTCTCGGGCTCCTTTCTCGCTCGGGATTTCGTTCCCTTGTGCTCAATTTCCTCCGTCTTAGCCATCCCCTAATTTCGATTGCGGTTACACATGTGAATACGAATAACGCCAAACCAGTGAATATAAGGGCCAATGTTCTGCCTTCTTTTTGGGCTCGTAATGGCAGTGCAAATAGAACGACGAATTCAATGTTGGAGCTTTGAGGACAGTTAAATAAAAGCAGTTTCGGGGCGACTGCCCACATGATGATGGTCAATACCAAAGTGAAGTATACTTCGCGGTTCATTAATTATCGGATGCTAATGATGTGGTTGTGCGCACCTAGTAGAAGAGCTGAACCCTGTATTGTGCGACTTTTTCCCTTTCTACGGGAGTATGTAGCCAAATCAAGATACAGCCCGAAAATGGCAAACCAGTCGAGCTGACTAACTGAGGACATATGAGTTCATTTGATTCTGGAAAGAAGGCTATCAACATACCAATTATAAGTTCGAGGAATGTGAGTTGGCCCCTGCGATGCTCAAGTAAGGCTGAGATACTGAGACCAAGACTAGTTGTTGTCGTTTGTATTATTGAGATATAATTCGCATATGTATGAACGTAGATTTAATCATACCTAGTGGCACAAAGGGTCCACATAGCAACCTCTGCGTCTTTAGGTGATGGGTCAATCCCAATTACTATTGCACGCATCTTTCAGTACGATCTGCGGGGCTTGATCAATAGGAAACGCGCGGACCTAACATGAAAACCTGAATATACAATGACACGCGGACACCCACCCCGCCAAAATCGCTATTATATTGAAGGGCAGTTGAACAGTCTCGAGATGACATTGTTGAACTCGGAGATGGTTGCAAGAGAAAACACTTCAAATTGTAGTGAGCCCTTGCCACATGTGCACAGAGCTACACATCCTTCAGCTAATGGACACAGCTGCACATCCTTCGGCTATTGGGCACATCTGCACATCCTTCGACTAATGGACACAGCTGCACATCCTTCGGCTATTGGGCACAGCTGCACAGCCTTCGGCTAATGGACACAACTGCACATCCTTCGGCTAATGGACACAGCCATGTATAATCAGATTCAGGCACAGCCTGTGGACCAGACGCGATTCAATAAATTGGGTCTGTACAGGTTTTCTATTAGTTTTAATCCGTTTCGTTTTATTTTGGCTGTGCTTGCTTTCGTTGCGTCACATGTACTACATTATTCCGGTTGTTCCTTCCATTTTACTTTCATATCTGTCTCTGTGAATCTGAAATTCCTTGCTATGATTTAACGTCTGACAACAGATAAGAATTAATAACCCCGTGTGCGTCTCTTAATAGTGTGGGGCTTCGGTAATTTATTAAAATAGAATGAAAACAGGAAGGCGTACAAGCAGATGTTTTTCCCATATTCAGAGATATTGAGGACAGTGGCATACCAGATGAACAGTGCACAAGTCAAGGGCAGTATGAATAGATAACGATTGCATGGGAGATGAACAACACAGCACAACACCAAGAAATCAGATGGTGGGTCCAGTTGACGGACCCATCGTGGTCGAAAATCAAGACTCGTCCAAAGCAACTTGCAGTTATCTCCAACATTAGATTTACACTGGGGCCTGGGGGGTCCTCTCGCGAATGGAGGGCGCTCTACTAGTGGACTGTAAAGGCGGTGCGAGTCTGTTGGGATCCACGAGAGTCGATTTATCGCGGCCGGATTGGGGGGAACCTGGACGGGAAGCAGTATGTCGTGATGCTGATGCGTCAGACAGCTCGTATGAGATATCGTTACGGGATGATCGCTCCTCGCGGTAATACACCAGCCCTTGAATCGTGGCTACAACGGCAGGCATGATAGCAATCATTGCAAGCACCTGATAACGGTAAGCAAACTGACGCTGCTCGCTGGGCAAATTCAACTTACTTGCCCGAATGACCAATTAGGATCTAGAAATCCGCATTTAGAAACAATGATTATCTGCCAATCTATATGATCTTACCTGAGAGTACGCCATTGCTTCGTTTAATTATCAATTCTGTAGTCGTAATAAAATAAATACAGACAAATATGTGTAACAATAGCAATCCTAAGAAATCAGCTATTAAATTCGGAAAATGTTGAATTGTTAACTAGTTAGAGGCGCAGAATGGTCATATAGATCACTCACGAGTGATATCTGGAACACAACTTTGCTTAATTCGAAACGGGCGGGATCCGTTTTTCTCCGCTTTTACATGGCCATCGATATTCTTCTTCGACCGTCTACGCCTAACCCATTCCCAAAACTCGTACAGGGTGACACACGTATACACCATCAGAATCAAAGAGCTGAATGCAAGGGACACTATACGGCCACTTTTCTGAGCCGGCAGTGCTAACCCAAATAAGATCACGAATTTGATTTCGGAGCTTTGAAGGCAATGGGACAGTGGGATACGAGGGGCTTCTACCCACAGAACCACGGCTAATGTTAGGGAAAAGTACGCTGTAAAGGAATTGAGTGAAGAAAGGTGATGATAGGCAGCGTTTACATACTCTGAGCGACGGCGGCAACTTTGGCTAAGGTGTCTTTCCCTTTGGAACGGGAGTATGCCGCTAACGCCATGTACATTCCAAAGACGGCAAAGAGGGCTAGCTGAATAACTTAGGGTTTCTCAGATTCATTGATGCGCAAAGCAAAGGAACGAAATATATTCACCCAGGATACCTTCAAGCAAGGACAGATTACCATTCGAAACTTGAATTAAAGCGGATATATTGAGACCGAGACTGGGAGTGCGAGACATTCCATTGATTATTGTCAGCGTACCGTGTGGTATCCCTTGTGAGATCTAAAATGATCTATACCTGGTTGCACAGAGCGTCCAGATTGCATTGACTGCATCCGCGTGAGATCGTTTGGCCGCAGGAACTGTATGACACATGCCACCTTATGGTTTACGGGGCATCATCTAAAAGTATCACTCACCTAGCAAACACACCTGGATGTAGAAAGAGATGCGCACACCAATACCAGCAATGTCGCTGTTGTATTGGAGGGCGTTGTTACATGGATCGGATGGTTGAGACATGTCGCGCAGAGCGAAATGTGCGGTGTGACAGAGGACTAGATCTTATTTCGTCATGCATAGCCGACTGCGCTGCTGTCCTTATACTTTAGAACGTCCAGAAGCCATAGCTTGCCGATAGGATCGGCAATTGGACACAGCCACAATTAAAAGTTTAAAGTTAAACCTTGTACAGGCTTTGATCAGCACACCCATAAACGCTGGAATTAAGTATGTCACCAAATGCAAATCGCCCAGCAACTTTGGACCCGGTCCCACGCATGTACAACGTACACCCATACGGCAGATGAGAATTACAGATACGTTGTGGGGTCGTGAAATCCTAAGAATTATGTTCGATGACAGCGTAAGGAAAACGGACAAGGTTTTATTTATGATGACTAAGCTACTGTAAAGCAATGGCTTGCAATACAACTATTCTAACACGCCCACTTTGCAAGTCATTGAGGTGTTCAGTAAGACCATACACACGAAAAAATGAGAAATAAACCAATTTTAACACAAAAAAAAAATATTGCACCCACTCGACGCAAAACCCATCCCAAAGTTGACACGAAAAAAAACGCTGCGCCCACTAGATGCAGAACCACTCGAAATTTTTGAGAAACTTGCTGTGCCCACTAGACACAATATTCGTCTGGTACATTTGGCGTTGAACTGAACCTCAGAGCATCCTCGCTCTTAGAACGCATTCCCCCAACCTCCCAGATGACAAACAAATGCCAGACCTTGGAGCCCTACTCGCAACTCCTAGTCCACGCGATGATTTCAAGTGTGCAAAATATAAGCACCCATCCCTGTGCTATCAGTGGGGATCTCCTGGTTTTCAGTAGGTAATCCACTTGAAGACAAAACAACCGGCCTCAGCACGGGACAAAAATGCGCAATGTGACCTTCGCTGTTGCATCTATAGCAATTCTTCGGCTGTCGCATATTTGGTGAGTCGACTTTCATTTTCATGGCAATTTGACTCTCATTTTCTTTCTGCCCTTTTAGATGGCTTTCTTCTTCTACCAGTGCCGCGGAAATTTCTTCGACTGTAAGTGATCCCACATGCTGCATAAGAGCAGTTGCTACCACACCAAATTCCGGAGCCAAACAATAGATGAGGACATCCGGCACATCCTCATCACGTAACTCGACTCCAATTGCTCAAAGCTGTGAAGCCAGAGTCAAAATGCCATGGACATATTCCATCACTGGCTTTTTGACATCATGCTGGTACATACATATAGAGCTGGCGTTTCAATGAAATCCAATTGGCCCGATTATTTGCCTGATAGATTTTTGCAAGTGCTTGCCATGCCTCTGGTCCAGTGGTGCAATCCCGAATATACAATTGTTGGCTTGACATGGTTGTCAATCCAATTGCCGTGTAACCATCCTCCGAATGCTTTGCCCAATCCAAATACTCCTTGCTATTCTCATTCTTAGGTGCCTTTGTTCCACCATTAACAACACTCCATGATCCAGCATGCCGCAAAACCATTGACAATGAAAACTTCCATTTGTGGTAGTTATCACCCGAGAGTTTTGGGATACTCGCAAGTAAGGCGTTGATATTAGACATAAGATGATGAGATAGTATTAGTGTGACTTTTAAAGCAACGGGGCGGAGCCCATAACCTGTTCGATGACAGCGTAAGGAAAACGGACAAGGTTTTATTTACGATGACTAAGCTACTGTAAAGTACGAAATAGCCGAGCGTAAAATGTATCAATGGCTTGCAATACAATGTATTCTAACAAATTAATGGAGAGGTGGGGATAAGTGAAACGCACCAGATACGGGGAGGGATGATAGAATGACTGTCTGGAAGGTTCGAAGCATCTAAGAAGGCTGATGTGCCTGATTTTATAGACATACCTTGCTTATTCCTCCCTCGACCCATTGGGATGCGTTTGATATATCGGAAGTGGACCCTGCTTAAAGTTTTAAGTTATCACACAATTCCCTCACAGATGCGGAGATTGTTATTGTCATATTTCAGGACTTTGAATGAAAGCTTGATAGTTGCAGCTACCGCATGTTATGTGCCGGATTAACTTATTGCAAGGCAGAACAGTGAGACGGCTTATACAGAATCACCAATGCCAGTACAAGTAAAGCAAAGTACACGGTTCCATCAATAGTGAGGAAGAATAATATATTACAGGTGTTCTGAGTACGTAAGGGAGTTCAGAATTTAAAAAAAATCCCGCCACAGACATATTGTGCCATATCTCCAGAATGAGTGGCAATTAAGACATAATAACAGACCATGTGTATGATATTGTATGGATCTATATATATATGTATATATTTGGCCTTATGACAGGCTATTTAATATTCAGTGAAATATCATTGCAATGGTTCCCCTTCATTCAATTCTCTCTATATTTGCATATAAGCTGGTGAAATTAATACTACATATTGTATCTAAACATCACCTGAGTTGTGAGGCCTAATACTACCTTTTGAACAAGTGGCACAACTTGTTCAAAGGGTGGTATTTGTTAGGACCGGGAAACCTGCTGGGACCTGGAATGCACCCTATAAGTATTTGACTCTCTATATCACATGATCTCACCACTGGACTCCTCCCAGATAACCTGGACTCCATTCTATATGTGCAGGCTCTCTGTATCATACAAACTACACACCAGACCCTGCCCAGATATTCTGGACCCCCTTGTTTTCAATCCATCTTTGCCTGTTTGTCATCTGGTTCAGTTTACCACCATGTTGCCCTATCTGTTTGACTTCTGTTGCATTGTCTTATTGTACTCTTGATATATCTTTTTGTATGTCTAAGTTAGTAGTATAATAATCTACTAGTCTATATAGTCCAGTAGTAATTTGTATATACATACAATCTGATCAGAAAATCGACTTAGTTTCTACTTTTCATTTGCTCCCTGTGTATTCTCAGAACCCATTGGTTTCCCATCAACTCCTGTTTGTGTCAATGGGGCAATTATTTAGGACCAGAAAACCCACCAGGCTCCAGACCCCATCCTACATGCACCTGACTCTCTATACCAGGTTACAGCTACATAATCAGAGAACCCACCGGCATCTGGACCCCGCCCTATATGCACCCAACTCTTATACCCACCAGAAGTTCATGATGGGACAACCCACCAGTACCCAGACATCAAACCTGTCTATGCCTGACCCTCTGTGTCTCATGCACCAGTCATCAGAATACCTGCCAGGATCCATGCATGTCAACCCAATCTATGTATATTGACCCCATCCCAAGTACCAGTTCACTGGACTCCCTGAACAACCTGTCAGCTCTCTAATGGAGCCCCATTCCCATTATGGTCAAATAACCTGTCATGTTTTGGACCCCACTCCTGTTCCATTCCATCCCTAACACCTAGTTTGGTATTTACTTGTCTCATTTCATGATTACCTGTTTTGTCTTTAATTACTACCAGATTTGGTGTTGCATACATTCCACAGTCTATTATCCTAGCAATGTTTGTACATACAATCTGGTCAGAAAATCGACTAAGTTCTCCCCCAGTTACTTAACATATTCTGCTCCATCCCCACCTCTCATCTCACACAACACTATCGACCTCGTCAGAGCCCATGGGCTTTCTGACTGGTCTTTTGACCTATTGACCTCTGACCTATTGACCTCTGACCTATTGACTAATTGACTACACCTGGACTCCCCAGGTTTTCTGTCTACCTATCTGAAATTGGACACCATGATCTCACGAGGGTGCAGCCTATAAACTGAAGCCAAGTCCTACTGGAATATCTGTGGGTTTCCTTGGCATCACCAGTCTGGTCATAGGGGCCAAAGTTTGGTTCAAGTTTCTCAATGAAAGCATCCCGGTCATGGAGCCAATCAGATTCACCAGGAGTGAGGCCAGAGAATGCAGGTTCAAACCAGGCTGCTGCAGAATCCTTGAGGTAAGAGAGTGCAAAATTTACCTTTCAGTCATCCATTGCAAAGGCAGCTGGGTGGTCCCAAAAGTTGAATCAACATTGCATAAGAAATGTTGGCAATTTCTTCCAGTTTGGGCTGGTGAATGGATCAGGTTTGTTGACACAGGTTTGCACAGGTTCCTTTTCCTTGGTATTGTTTTTCAAGAAATTGTTAAGGGATCCCAAGGTACCTGAGAACAATTCCCATGCTTTGTCAGGATTGAAATCTGGTTTTTGTTTTGCAGGCCTAGTGGGACCACTAGGGATGTAGACCAGTCACTGGCTTGTGTGGGAGGCCAATCATTATCTTGGTGTTTGGGTCCTTTTGGGTTTTCAGGGGCTGACTGATTGTTAACCTCTTCAGGTGCTTCAGGTTCTTCCTCAGCGTTGCCAGTAATTTCCACAAAGCAGGATTCTTTGGAGGGTTCTGACTGGGGTGTTTTCAGAGTAGCTCAGGCTGTATACAGGAATAGAGATTGGAGGGTGGACGGTTCTGCTTTGCCACTTGGCTTAGCATCTTTCTTCCTCAGAGGGATGATTGATGGAATGTGAGTGTGAAATATACTGTTAAGAACAGAAAACTGACTAAGGTCAGGAGACCAATAGGGGCTGGATGGAAGGACTTGGCTTCAGCTTATATGCTGTGCCCTCACAAGTTACCATCGGGTGTCCTTAAATTTCAGGCAGGTGGGCACTAGTCCTGTCATATAATCCTCATGGTAAGTCACTGATCAGCAGCTGAAGGATAAGTCAGGGGTTGGGTTGGAGGGTTGGAGACTGAGAGTCAGAAACTGAGGGAGAGTGAATGCAAGCAGAGGTGGAGAGTGGAATACTTAGAGCGAGACTATGAGAGTTGTTTAGGAGTGTTCTGAATCAATATTCTGATTGACCTAAAACTATGATACATCAACAGTTTATATACAGAAAACTGGCACTTAGCTGAACAAAAACAGAACAAAGAGAAGTACTAATGGAGAAGACAGGACAAAATAGAGAGTGATGTGAATGGGGACCGGTCAATGGAACATTATAAATCTGGACGTAGATGGGGATGGTTACAGGGACAGAAAGGCAGGATTACTGTTCCAATTGTATAGGATAAGGGGTGGCAAAAACACCAAATGGAAACAATGAAGGTGCTTAATGGGGTTAGTTGGAAGGCCAATGGTTTGTGTGAATTGGGGTCTTGTGAATGATAAAAGAGTTTGTGTGGAGACTGATCAGGTCTGACAGTTTACTGAAAACCTGGTCATAACAGTATTCTAGCATGCACTTTACATATGTAATGCAAAGTGTTGTAATGTATGTTCTCTGACAATGAGTCTCAGAAATACTCAGAGGTGTTAATTCTAAAAAGGGTATTGATGCATTTTGATTGTCTTCCTTTTGACAAAAAGGCTGATGAAAACTTAAGTTCTTGGCATGGGGGGGATTTGGGAGGCAAATTTCCCCAATAAACCAGAGCCTGCAGGATAGCAAAGGTTCCTAGGCTTGTCATCACATTAATTACCACTTGTATATAAGCATGTATCCATAGTTAACCCCAGTGACCTATCTCATTCATTCTTGTCAGTGTCCATGTTTGTGAGTTTTTGGTGTACTCAGTCTCTTCCACTTATCATTCCAATACTATACATATCACGAAATTTGCGAGATTCACAATTCCCTGCAATGTCTTTTACTTGAATATTTATTGAATTTGTAAAAAAAGTATCGGTCTAAAATGAAATTTATAGTCAATATCATTCGAGGGGTTGGCCGACCCCTGCGGAATCCTACAACGCAGCCTTGCCGGCAGTCTACAAAGAAGTAATAATGACAACTCGAGTGCAATGAAATATAAACACACCTCCATTCATTATCTCAACCTTATATTTTGTCATTCTCATCCCTCCATCATCTGCCCCGTCCCCATTTAATTATTATCCATCTCACCAATTTATTCACTATCTCATTCCCAGTCTCCACCTATATTCTCCATCTCAACCGTATTTCCGATTCCGAACATTTCCCATTTTGCATGGCTACACTTTTGTTGTTTACTTGGAGTGTCTGTAATCCGGGTTCATTGCATACTTTGCATCGTTCGTCATACTCTCTGAGGCCAATAAAATTTTATTTTAATCCTCAGGTTTGGACATGGATGAGACGCGGCATCGCAATCACGTGCATGTCACGTGCCATTTATTTTATTTTTATTTTTATTTTTTTCGTTTATTTATTTTTTGATATATTTGTATCCCGCTTCAAGCAACAATGGCTAACTGCTAGGGGGTGAAAAGGCCCCCAGAGAAACTATGCTACGGTGGTACGAAGTCCCGAGTGAGCTACGTGCGTGGAAGGGATTTTAGTAAGCAAAGGGGCCATGTAGATATATATACATGGTATAGAGCTGAGGCCTTGAGACCTTGGACCGAAGCCCCCAAAAAAGCCCAAGATCCTGCTAGCAGGCGTCGACAAGGGCTGCAGGCACACCGAAGTCTTGCATCGCTAGTGCATAGGTGAAAGCTGGAGTCGGGGGTAGGAAGGGTAGACCGCTGCCAGGCAGGGTTGGTAGGTGCCAGTGACGTTCCACAGACGACATTGGTGTGCGGCTGAAGGCTGCCGACTTTGACTGAGCAGTGAATTCAGAGGCCCCCAAACCTGTTCACTGTCATCCGCCTCTCCGCCCCTCACCACGAGCACTGGGGGCCCCAACCCCAGAGGCAGGTGGTCACGGAACAAGAGAGCCTTGTCACGTGCCCTCCATCCGCCATGGGCGCTTCGGCCTAGGCAAACGTGCAGGGATTTTCGACGCCGAAATGTTTGCCCTGGCTAGTGCCAGCGCCGTTCTACCGAAAATCATGGCTGATTTTCCTGAAGCTAAGCACCTTCTCGTCTTCTCTGACAATCAGGCTGCGCTCAGATCCATTGATGACCTCTCAGACCACCCCAGCCAGTGTGCCTCCATAATTTTCCGCAAACACATTGATGCTTTCCTAGTTGACCCATCCCACCATGTCTCCCTCTCCTGGATCCCCGGCCACAAGGGATTCCAAGGCAATGAAGAGGCCGACTTCCTCGCAAAAGAAGCTGTTACCCGCCCCCCCATCATCCACTCCACTATCTCCTGGGCCCTGGAACGTGCCAAGTCCCGCTCCCTAAAACTTTGGCGACAAGACTGGCTACGCCTTCCCCACACCAACCAAGCTGCCGTCGCGCTCCACAAACCCCCTGCTGTGAAACTCTCAAAGTTCC
The DNA here is from genome assembly GCA_015178975.1 of Hysterangium stoloniferum. Taxonomy (NCBI): domain Eukaryota; kingdom Fungi; phylum Basidiomycota; class Agaricomycetes; order Hysterangiales; family Hysterangiaceae; genus Hysterangium; species Hysterangium stoloniferum. The sequence continues at coordinate 251,248 of WHVD01000102.1, forward strand.
ACAAGGAATATGGTGGTCCCCGCCACGTCCACACACGCGTCATCCAGGCCATCTTGGGCCACGGCTTCTTCGGCGCCTACTACCAACGTTTCCTTCCCGACCTCCCCACCTCCTGTCCCTGTGGCACAGAAGACATCCAGTCCCGCCTCCACATCATTTCCGAGTGCCCCCTTCATGAGGAGCACCGACACACCCTCCGCACTGCCTCTCAAGACTTATCACTCCCCATTATCCTCGGCACCTACAAAGGCCTTGAAGCCCTAGCTGAGTTCATTGACGCCTCTGATGCTTTCCGGAAAGCATAACCGGCCCACCATCCCTGCTCTTCCCCGCCCTTCATTCGACCCTCTCGCCCATACCAACCAGCTACATACACATCTTGCCGCCCCCACCTACCATAGGGTACTTTTCTCCCAACCGCTATGTATCTTAGTTATGCGACGCGGTATATAAATGTATTAAAAAAAAAAAAAAAAAGCCTTGTCACGTGCCATTTATTGACTTGAACCGTTGTGTAATATGAACTCCTTGAAGGTGTTTTTGGGAAAACTTCATATTTTTTTTCGTATTTAAAAGCCAGCGTTCAATTTGTGACACTATAAATTGCGCTCAGCGCGGTGCCGATCGTGGCTATTCCCTCCCAGAACACTCACCAACTTCAACTCCACACCGTTCCCCTCATTCGACGAGCTGGACCCAAGCCTGAAACTGCGAGCGAAGCACTGCTGAACGCTGGTGTTCTGGATGGATCGGATCTCCAGTATGTTTGTTTCTTGGTTCCCGTTTCCGTCGTCACTTTTTTCCGCAATATAATAATAATATTATTTCGTTCACTTACCTCACACACACACACACACACACACATATATATATATATATAGGTACTACGGGAACGTCGGCTTCAGCACGCCGCCGCAGACGTTCACGGTCATGTTCGACACGGGCTCGTCGGGCATCGCGGTGCCGGGGATGATGTGTACTATTCCGTGCATGAATCAGCGCCAGTTCGATTGGACGACGAGCTCGACGTTTGTGAATACGGGGGAGACGCAGACGATTCATTTCCACACGCGCGGTCCGAGTACGTTGTGTATATTTTTTTTTTCCTTTTGCGGGGGTGCGCGTTTTTTTTTTTTGATTGGCTGATTTGGCTTTGGCGGTAGTGGTGGGTTTTTCCTTGTGTTCTCTTTTCACTGGTATTCATCTTTTTTTTTTTGCCTAGGATCTTCAATCCCTCGATGTTTCGAAGGTCAAGGATACTATGTTCCTTGGCAGACCTTTTCCGGATGCGGAATTCAATTTAATTACCAACCAGACTGCAGGATTTGTGAGTGCGTTGCCACTCATACTGGTGGTTAGTTAAACCTTCGTTCAAGTTCATCAACATGTATGACGGTATTATTGGTGGGTATTTGCGCCCATATGGTTGCCATACCAGCTTATTGAATTACGATCCTAATGCCCCTCTCTACCACTCGCTTAAGCGCAATGGCTTTTCAGGTATATTTATAGTCATACTCCCGTGTGCGACTTAATCACTGCGTACTGTCAGCTCTCTTCGGGTTGTATCTCACCCCAAGTCACTACGTCGGTTCCGAATTCATCCTCGGCGGAATCGACAATTCCAAACTGAACGGGTCGAACCTAACCTGGTTTTCCGTCACAGACCCGACTGCGTCCAAAAATAACTGGTCTTTGTCTCCAACCCATATTTTCGTTAATCACGCCGAATTGGATCGTAGCTTATTCGCAGAACAGTTGATCAATTTTCATTCTGGAGAGACGCATGTCATCATGGGGAGAAAATTGGCCGCTGTACATACCTCGTTTTTACGAGTCCCCCCAGTTTACTTAGTCTGACCTCACATGTCAATTTTAGGCAATGAACGCCCGAATATCCCCCGCGATCCAACCCATCGGATCGGATGGTTTTTTCGGCCTTCCGTGTAGCCAAGTACCCTCGTATCGCACGGAAATCACGCTCACGTTTGAATTAACCTTTGGTGCTCCTGTCAACCTCACGATTCCGTCGCGGGACCTCAGCGTGGGCCGGTTTCAGGATAACCCAAGTTTCTGCCAGACGGTTATTAGCAGTGCCGATATTTCGGGCGGAATTATTGTGGTGTCGTTACTTAAGCATTATTACTCTGTGTGGGACGTTGATGGGGGAAGGATGTGATTTGCTTCTAATGGGTTTTAGATGTGGCAATGTGGCCGTCGTAATGGACTTTTCTCTCATTGGACACGAAACATGAACATGTAGCGCTAGTTATACACTCTTTCTAATAGGATTAAATACTGGATTTTGTGAATCTCGACGTTTGACACTACTCCAGATTCAGGACTGATGGTAATGGCATGGGTTCAGGACGAGTGCCTACGCGTTTCGTAGAACAATCACAGCATATAACGCTATGCTGCCCATATAACTTTTATAAACGAAGATGGCACCTAGAGCACCTCATCATGGCAGGGAAGCTGTCGCTACTCGTTGTTGTAGATTTGTGATTGATGGGCCGATGGCACTTCTCTCGAGATTCCGGCCCGGTGCGACATCAACAGCCTCATGATGTACGTAAGTCCAGTAACTAGTGACAAAACAAAAATAAGGTGACGAATGGCAATGCCAAGGCATACTCTCCAGATCTACACGGCCCATCTCCCGATCATCCACGTGCATGTACCACAATCCCCTTTTTGCCTCGTGCGACCAGAGCTTTTTCCCATTCCTATAAATACCCAAACTTTCTTTTCATTTTAGTTGTTATCAGCCACACCCAGGGAGTGTGTTTTCGTCGCCCCCCCAGTGCATACGCATCCGTAGTAATGACTCGGGTAAATTAGTTCGGGCATTACCTGCCCTATTGTAGGTAAATATAGCCGTTACTAGCCACACGCAGGTAGCAACTGAGTTCGGGTGGTTACCTGCCCTATTATAGTTTTTGTCAACCAGTAACGAGGGGCTGTACAATTCCTATCTTGCCAGGGCAGGATGCCACTCAATGTCCAGTGGAGTGGTAAGAATCATGATGAACCCTCCACGTATTTTTCTCACACGCGATTACCTTTACCTTTCAAAGTATCATTTTTTAAATTCTATATATCTTAAATAAATTTATTATTATATAATGTGAGAAGAACTTGGACTGTGCACTAAGAACTCCTGAGTGGCAACGATTCCTACGCGTACACGGCGGAACTAGTGCTCTCCTTTATTCAATCTTCACAGTTCTTCTCAGAGTTCGGCTTCTACCAAGTGGTGGCTGAGCATATTCACTGTTCGATATGACAGCTCTCAATATATGCAGGTAGTATAGGAGGGTCTGTGTGATTTATATAGCAGATATAATTTTCCCAAACATTCCCAAATACCTGCTGCTCCCATCGGTACAAGATGCTTAATGCATACTACTAACTCAGGAAATTCACAAGTCCAGCAAAGAGCTGGCCAAAAAATTGTTTAGGTCTGATTTGACGTCGACTTAATACAAGGTGACTTAACCCCAGTTATAACTCTACTCCCCAAACATATGCCCAGACAACGCACGCGGCATCAGGATATCAAGTAATTGGGGTGTATGATTATACTAATTTGCCACAGAGGGAAGACAGTAGATGGCAGATGGAAGATCGTAGCATACTATGTAGTCATAATCATGAAGTGATGATAATTTGCCAAATGAAGGAAATTATTGGCACTCAAATAAGTACTCTCATCAAGTTTCTGGCATATGTGGTAGCTGCGAACCTTTGCCTCTAATTCATAATTGCATAGGTTGTTATGTTGTAAAGCCACAGACTGGTTGAAGTTGAGCGCCTGCGATCATACTACATATACTGCACCGAGAATGCTGTTAATTTAATTTCTGGAGCAGCTAAGAGTGACCCCAGCACTGGTATTTGCTAAAATCTCACATGGCATCCGTGGCAGATATTCAAGCAGCAACTGCAAAGTAACTATCTTAGGCCATTTCATCGCACACAACACTGACCGTAGGTTTCCAGTATGCTTGTGAATTACACCGATTTGGCAACACTAGGTTTGTCTACACGAAGTCACAGCTGTTTACCACTCTATATAGACGGGTATCTCAGTTTTGTTTAGTTATGATACGATCTTGACTTTTCCAGCGGAAATCCAATTCGTATGGAAGAGTAGGATGAGACTAGCATCTGCGCTGTACATCATCGCCCGATATTCATTCCTACTTAAGTTCATATTCGGTGTCGCCGATGATTTAGTAGATACACCGTTAGAGGTGCGTGGTGGGATGAGTCTGAAAATGTCCCTTGACTTACAGCAGTTGATAGTGTGTGGTACCATTTGAGCCTTCAGGTTAATTGTTTACTGATTAGCCATAGGACATGTAATGCACTATTCCACACCATTGATGTTCTGGAAACTGTAGCCGCGCTTAGTGTACACGGTGATTAATCTATTTAGCATTTACTTTCTCAAATAACTCAACCAAGATGGATGTCAGGGGTATTACTTACAAGGGTTTATGCGATAAGCAGGGATAACAAATACCTCTTAACTCCAATCTTGTTCACATATCTTGGAGAAGTCTCCTGCCGTATGGTGTGTTTACCTATTGGCAATATGTGGACCGCTATACCCATGAGTTTAATAGCTCGTTATAGTCCATGAAGATTGCATTTTTGGGAGAAGTGTCCAACTGTTCGTTTCACTTGAATGGAACCATATAATTATGTACTAACATCATTGAACAGTAGTATGGAAGTCAATTGCATGTGCCTGAAAGACCACAAGTTGACATGACCGTTATAGACTCAGCAGCAACCGCTCTTACAATTACGTTGGATGGGCTCATATTATTTACCACATTGTTTCACACCATCGGCATGATTAGGCTGCAAAGAGGTATTAAAGAATTGCGGAAACGGTCTATAACCTATCTACTTGTGCAGCAAGGTAACTTATCGCGGTGGTTATGTCTACGTGTCGTTATAACTTGATCATATTAATTGTAGGTGTGCTCCGATTTGCGTCAGTGCTAAATTAACGTGACTTCAGTTAATGAAATTTAATTTTGATTATGTAGCGTAATTTTCACATGGAGTTTACAAATTTTAATCACGGATAAGGTTTGGGATTGCCCCTCCTTTCTATCTTTTTCACTGATACTACATTTCTCCCAAGCTTATCACAGTGAAGACCTTTCATCCTGAGAATTTTATACTACGCACTCATCCCACATCCAATATAGGTCACACTTAAAGGCCTCGGCACAAACTTCGAATTTTGGCGAGTATTTGTCGCACCCATTTCGCCTAACTTCTTAATGTCAACTGCAGCATATCCATCCTTCTCGTTTGCCGCTTCTTTCTCAATCTGCGAGAATTAAACTCTTCATGTAACGCAATCAATACGACGAGCAATCTCGTGGTCACTACTTTCCGAGGGGCAGTACGCAGTATTGGAGATTCTTTGATCGAGGACGTCGGAGATGCAAACTACACAGGAAACTTTATTTTGAGGGGGCAGTGTGAAGGAGGAATCCCCGTCCATTCCGCAGAGAGGTGTGAGGAAACCTCTGGTGGGGAGAGTTGAAGGCCTTGGTGCACAGTAATGCAAGGGAGTTATCTGCCGAATATTATGAGTGACCATCCAATTAAAAATATTTATAACACTTGACTAAAACAAACCATTGGGTCCATTCCATATGTCGACTAATTATTCTATGGATTCAGGATATTAGAAAAGCCGCAAGAATATTTGTATTTATTTATTTATTTATAAAGCACCCGTTCACTCAATAGTGTGGAATCATATACATAAACCAATCTGAACCTAGTCAGACCTGAGAAGAATACAGTAGACAATCTAGAGGATGTAAATCAGTCATTACATGCAGCATTATTGCATGCTATTCATCTTACAGCAATTATAGAGCGTAATTATAATAGTTGGATCAGATTGGCAGTCTTATTAAGCGCCTGACTGAAAGGAAACTTCGGCCTCGAAAGCTATTTACTATATGATCTGTTCATTCCGAACGGAGATACGATCTTGACTCTTCCAGTGGAAATCAAGTTCGTATGGAAGAGTAGGATGAGACTAGCATCTGTGCTGTACATCATCACCCGATATTCATACATACTTGAGTTTATATTTCGTGTCTCCATTGATATAGCAGATGCATCATTAGAGGTGTGTGGTGGGATGGGTCTGAAAATGTCCCTTGACTTACAGCAGTTGATAGTGTGGTACCATTTGAGCCTTCAGGTTAGTTGTTTACTGATTAGCCATAGGGCATGTAATGCACTATTCTGCACCATTGATGTTCTGGAAACTGTAGCAGCAGTTAGTCTACACGGTGATTAATCTATTTAGCATTTATTTTCTCAAATAACTCAACCAAGATGGATGCCAGGGGTATTAGTTCCAATGGTTTACGCTATAAGCAGGGATAACAAATACCTCTTAACTCCAATCTTGTTCACATATCTTGGAGAAGTATCCTGCCATGTGGTGTGTTTACCTATTGGCAATGTGTGGACCGCTATACCCATGAGTTTAATAGCTCATTATAGTCCATGAAGATTGCATTTTTGGGAGCAGTGTCCACTGTTCATGTCACTTGAATGGGACCATATAACTATGTACTAACATTATCAAACAGTAGTGTGGAAGTCAATTGCATATGCCTGAAAGACCACGAGTAGACATGATCGTTATAGACTCAGCAGCAACCACTCTTACAATTACGTTGGATGGGCTCATATTATTTACCACATTGTTTCACACCATCGGCATGATTAGGCTGCAAAGAGGTATTAAAGAATTGCGGAGATGGTCTATAACCTATCTATTTATGCAGCAAGGTAATTTATCTCGAGGGTTATGTCTATGTGTTGTTATAACTTGATCATATTAATTGTAGGTGTGCTCCAATTTGCATCATTGCTAAATTAACATGACTTCAGTCAATGAAATTTAATTTTGATTGTTCAGCTTCATTTTCACATGGAATTTACAAATTTTAATCACAAATACGGTGGGATCACCCCCTTTCTATCCTTTTCACTGATACTACAGTTCTCCCAAGCTTATCTCAGTGAAGACTGTCATCCTGAGAATTTTATACTATGCACTCAGCCCCTTCCATCTGTCATCCCATCTCCTTGTCCTCATTCATGCTTCTACATGCACCTGACTCTCTATACCCACCAGGTTACAGTGAACTGGAAAGCCTGCCGGCATCCAGACCCCACCATATATGCATCCAACCCTCTACTGTATATGGTACCCAAGCAAAGTCACAACTGGAGTGCCCACTAAGACCCATGCATGTTGAAGCTGTCTATATCCAACTCTGTCTCATGCACCAGTCACCAGACTCTGCCTGGACAACCCATCAGCTCTCAAATGGAGCTCTGTTCCCATTATGGTCAAATGACCTGTCATGTTTTGCATCCCACTCCCATTCTGTTCTATCCCTAACACCTAGCTTGGTGTTTATTCCTCTCATTTCATGATTACTTGTTTTGATCTTCATTATTACTGGATTTGGTATTGCATACATTCCACACTATGTATATACATAGCCTAGCTAATGTTGTACATACAATCTGGTCAGAAAATCAACTAAGTTCTCCCCCAGTAATGTAGCATATACAGTACATATCCTGCTCCATCCCCATCTCTCATCTTCAAAACACAATGCTATTGACCTCGTCAGAGCCTGCTGGCTTTCCGACTGGTCTCCCAACCTATTGACTGTTTGACCTATCAACCTATTGACTACTCCCAGACTCCCTGGGTTTTCTGTCTGCCTGTTTGAAATTGGACACCACAATCTCATGAGGGCACAGCCTATAAAGCTGAAGCCAAGTCCTACTGGAATATCTGTGGGTTTCTGTGGAAACCCTCCATGAGCCTGCACATCCCTTAACAAAAGGTCACTTAACCATCTGGGATTTGATTCAAACATAATTCAGTTTTTTAAACTTTGGAAATGTTTAAAACTTATTTGTATATTATGAAATGAATGTTAAAATATGTTATTTTGTTGCAAGCCATTGAGAGTTCTCACAGTCTTGCTACACACTTTTTTGTTTTAATGTAGTAGTATATTTGAAAACCTTTGGCTATGTAGTACATTACAGTAGCTTAGTAATATGAACTTATCTTCATCCATTTTCTCTATACTGTCAACATTGTACAGGTTATGGGCCTCACCACATTGTTTTAAAGAGTCACATTAATACCATCTCATTATCTTATGTCTAATATCAATGCTTTACTCACAAGCATCCCAAAACTCTTCAGTGATAACTACCATGAATAGAAGTTTTCACTGTATATGGTTCTGCAGCATTGTGAGTGGTGGAGCAAAGGCACCTAAGGGTGAGAGTAGCAAGGAGTATTTGGAATGGGCAAAGCATTCAGAGGATGGTTACATGGCAATTGGACAATTGCATCAAGCCAACAATCATATATTCAGGATTGTACCACTGGACCTGAGGCATGGCAAGCACTTGTGAAAATCTATCAGGTGAATAATTGGGCCAATTGGATTTCATTGAAATGCCAGCTTTATATGTACCAGCATGATGTCAAAAAGCTGGTGATGGAATATGTCCATGGCATTTTGACTCTCTGTTAAGAACAGAAACTGACTCATGTCAGTAGACCAATGGGGACCGAATGGAAGGACTTGGCTTCAGCTTATGTGCTGCACCCTCACAAGTTACCGTCTGGTGTCCTTAAATTTTGGGTGGGCAGAAACTAGTCCCATCAAGTAAACCTCTCAGTGAACTACTGATTGGAAACCGAAGGATAAGTCGAGGGTTGGGTCGGAGAGTCGGAGACTGAGAGTCAGAGATTAGAGGTTGAAGTTGTAAATGTAGGTTGAATCATAAATCGGATGGAGTCGGAATGTGGTGGTCATGAATAGATAATGGAGTCGGAAATTAGAGGGGTATCTAAGTTGATCTAAGTTGATATTCTGATTGTCTAATAACTACATTTACAGCGGGTTTATATACAAGTTGTTGGCATCTAGAAACTAGCGGAAACACGATTGACAAATAAAATTGACTAGAAACTGGAAGGTTACAATAAGATCGGAAGCCAAGATTTAGCCGAGAGCGGGATTACAAGAAAAGGGAATAGTCCATGGGCTCCAAGTATATATGGGCATATGTGAAACATAGAGTAAAATGGATCATCATAATGAAAAGGGACATATCAAAGCATAACCAGATGGTACGAGTATATTTTGGCAGGGGTGTAAATGGGGTTTAATCGCTGTGAAGGTATATGTCAGTGTCGGTGTTCCGAAGGTTGCCGAAATGATGATTTGATCAATACTTGGAACATCAATAGACGGTAGTATTCTCAGGGACCATTGGATTGTGACACAGTTATGACACAGTTGTAACACTCTCACTTCACAGCTTCAAGCAATTGGAGTCAAGTTACATACATGAGGAGTGTAAGGGCAACTCTCCAGCTCACACTAACTTCCACAACAGCTAAGTAGGGGTGCTAGTAGTGGGAATCCAAAGATAAAACATTAGACATGTATCAAGAAATACAGATAAAGCTCACCTAGTAGAGGGAATCCGAAGATAAAAGATCTACGGAGCCCTCTACTGGCGATGAGACTAAAAAGTCGAAAAGAATATTACACTAAGACCATAGCAACAGTCCCCGGGATAACAACTCAGTGCGGCCTCTCATGCCTGACGCGTTCCAGATCCCCATTGGGGGATTCAACGAGGTGTTTGACCAGTTGGGAGTCCACCTTCAGTCGATAATGGCTATCGATGGTGTTGGGTGTGAAGTCGACTTCCGGTGTGCTTAACTTGGTCCCCTGACAAGGAGGAGGATGTGCCAGATGTCCTCATGTATTGTTTGGCTCTGTAATTTGGTGTGGTTACAACTGCTCTTATGCAGTGTGTGGGATCACTTACTGTCAAGGATATTTCCATGGTGCTGGTGGAAGAAGAAAGTCATCTGAAAGGCTGGAAAGATGCTGAGAGTCAAATTGCACTGAAAATGAAAATAGACTCACAAAATGCAAAATGGCCAATGAATTGGTATAGATGCAATAAAGAAGGTCACATCACACATTTCCATCCCATGCTGAAGCCAGTTGATTCATCCTCAAGTGAATCACCTACCAAGAACACAGACACTCTCACTGCTAGCACAGGGGAGAGTATTTTTATATTGTGTACCTGATATTGTTGCATGGACTAGGGGTTACAAGCAGGGCTCAAAGGTCCAGCATTCTGTGGTCTTGTTAAGAACTGAAAACTGACTAATGTTGGTAGGCTGATGGGGACCGATTGGAAGGACTTGGCTTCAGCTTATGTGCTGTGCCCTTGTAAGTCACTGTTGGGTGTCCTTAAATTTCGGGTGGGCGAAGACTAGTCCTGTTGAATTCCTCACGGTGGGTTACCAATTGGAACCGAAGGATAAGTCGAGTGTCGGGCCAAGGGGTCAGGGACTGAGGGTGGGCGAGTGCACACAAAGGCGGAGAGCGGGATACTTAGAGTAAGACTTCTAGAGATGTATGTGGGTGTTCTGAGTTGATATTCTGATTGCCTAGTAGCTACAATTACAGCGGGTCTATATACAAGTTATTGGCATCTAGAAAATACTAACTAAGGAAAGAGCAGAAACATTACTGACAAATAAACTTGACTAGGAACGGTTACGATAAGTTCAGAGGCCATGATTTAACCGAGAGCGGAATTACGAGAAACGGAAATAGTCCACAGGTTACAAGTATATACGGGCATATGTGAAACATAGAGTAGAATGGATCATCATAATAAAAAGGGACATATCAAAGCATAACCAGATAGTATGAGTATAACTTGACAGGGGTGTAAATGGAGTTTGATTGCCATGAAGGCATACATCAGTGTCAGGTGACCGATGGTTTCTGATGCGATGACTTGATCGATAACTTGAAACATCAGTTGATGGTAATATCCTCGGGGACCGTCAGGCTGCAACATGGTTGTGACACAGTCATAACAGGTTTGGGAGGTTGGGAGAATGCATTCTAGGAGAAAGGGATGCTCCAAGGTTCAATTCAACACCAAAAGTACCAGAGAAATTTCATGTCTAGTGGGTGCAGTGGGTGTGTTTCAATTTTTCAAATGGATTTTGCATCAAGTGGGTGCATTTGTTTTTGTGTTAAGTGGTTATTTCTCATTTGGTGCACATGGATTTACTACAAGCTCTCAATGATGTACAAAGTGGGCATGTTAAAATATGTTATTTTGTTGCAAGCTGTTGAGTGCTCACAGTTTTGCTACACACTTTTTGTTTTAATGTAGTATATTCAAAAATGTTCAGCTACATAGTACATTACAGTAGCTTAGTAATACAAACTTAACTTCATCCATTTTCTCTATACTGTTAACATCATACAACAAAGTATCTCTCAGGAGCTGAATAGGCTATGAAATAGTTCAGTAGATTAAAACATTAAGACTTTTAAAAAGTATATCCTTTTAAATAATCCATTTCATGCACATGTCATTGACATCTCTGAATACATATGTATTACATTGGAATCAGTCTGTCAACCTGAACAGATTTCTACTTGATTCAACATACCAAGAATATATAGGTAATTTCACTTAATAAAGAAAGCCATAGGATGAAAAATCCCCAATCATATCTTACATATTTTATTGGGAAATAACTACAGAAAACCATATACAATAGTTCTATTAATTGACTTTGAATTGTGTAGGATGTAATATGGAGAATTGCTTCTCACAGTTGGTGGTTAACAATATGTTACAACCTGTGTGCTTGGCACACTGTTGGACCTGATTGGACCTCATGCAGAACTCCAATCACTCGCAAACTGTTGGTATCCTGACTAACCCCATTAAGCACCTTCATTGTTCCCAATTGGTATTTCCATCTGCCCCTTATCCTATTCAACCAGTTTATGCCTTTTCCACCCCTGTAGTAGTCTACATCCAGATTTATAATGTTCCATCTATTGGTCTCCATTTTCACATCACTCTATATTTAGTTCCATCTTCTCCATTAGTACTTTCCTTTGTTCTGTTTTTGTTTGGATAAGTGCCAGATTTCTGTATATATGCTGCTCATGTATCATAGTATTACAATCAGAATATAAACTTAGATTACTCCTAAATAACTTTCATAGTCCCACTCTAAGTGTTCTACCCTCTGCCTCTGTCCATGCTTGCCCACCCTCGGTTTCTGACTTTTGGTCTCTGACCCAACCCCCAACTCGTCCTTTGGTTTCTGATTGGTGATTTAACATCAGGTTTATTTGACAGGACTAATACTCATCCACCCAAAATTTAAGGACACCCAATGGTAACTTGTAACGGTGCAGCACATAAGCTGAAGCCAAGTCCTTCCATTCAGTCCCCATCAGTCTACTGACATCAGTCAGTTTTCTGTTCTTAACACAATATGATGGTCTCAGAATAGATACACTATCTATATCGCTGAAGTTTGTAACAATAAATGTGTATTAGTAAACTCTGATATGTATTATTGCAATCACAAACATCCTCCTGAGTGATGATGAGAGGGGCTATAGGAAAGTGCCACACAAGAGCTACAACAATTTTTCTTTCAAAACAAGTGGTTACCTTATTAATTTTGGATTGGAAAATTGTCAAAATACAATTACCTCTGACTTTAGGACCTCAAAACACAAGAATGCTACATGTAGTATATAGACATGTTCCTGCTGAAATATACCTTGTATACCACTTTAATTGAAACATCCTTGGTTTTAGCCCTTAATTGAGTAATATGCATACCCCAATAAAATTATTAGAGTGCTAAATAACAAAATATGACATCAAAAACATGTATGTTGCCATAGTTACCTATATATCTGCTGTGATACTGAACCAACTTCACTTGTGGATGTCAGAGGCTCTAAAAGAAGTATCATGTATGCTATAGTATTTAGTTCTAATATTGACTTAGATTACCACTCCTTGTTTTAAAGCCCTTTACTTTCTCCTAATCTTCTTGAAGACATTGTCAGCTAGTGGTGACTCTTACCTCCACAACCCTTAGCATTTTGGCCTTCCAGTCGATTCAGCTAAGTACCCTCTTCAGTCCAAATCATACTACTTGCTCTTCTTAACAGTTCATGCAAGGGTGCAAAACACAAGTTGAAGCCAAGCTCCACTTGTTTTGTAGAACCAGATCTCCCAGTTAAGTATGAAATACCCATCAGCCCTCCAACATCACTTCCCCCTTTGTCTTTAGACCTTAGATCTTAACACCCATGGACCCTCCAAACCTTTTAAAGTCCCTGAACCCCTCAGATTCCCAACTCTCTAATGCCTCATACTCTCCATCAGCATCTGGAACTCTCCACAGAGCTCCCAGAGAGTTTCCATGATCACCTTTTGGACCTGGTTTCCCTTCTCCAGCAGCACATTTTGGGCATCTATGCCTGCTGCTACATTATCTGCCCCAGAGCCTCTTCAAAGGCACCCAGCCTTTCTGTGGCCCCTCCAACCTCCTGGTTACTGGCCCCCATGGCCTCCTGTATGAATGAACACTTGGCTTTTACATAGGTGTGTGCAGGGCCAGCTGTTGAAAACAAGGGGGGGGTATATGTCAGTACACTGTGGATGCGAGCAAAAAGCATTAATATTACTAAGCTACTATACAGGACTATGTAGTGTTATCACGAAATATATTAAGAGCCACAAGTGTCATCATGTTGAGATTATTACTGAATGGCCAAAATTTCAACACCAGCATCCCAGACTCTGACCAGATTTCTGTGAGATTTGAAGCACTAAATAATACTCAGTATTTGCATGCTGTATGCCAAATAGATAACTGTTGATTACCTAAATAATACTAGGTAATGGTAATAAGTTACTGAAACTGGAAACTATGATAACAATGTATCTCACCTCAGTATTTGTACACTGTATGCTAAATAGCTGAGGTGAAGTTGACTGGAATGGCTTCTATTTAAACTAATTTAGAATAAGAGGAAGAGTGGAAACAATAGTATGGAATGTACTAGAATGTTTTTAAAGAAATATTATAGTGACAAAGGGAACAAAAAAACAAAAGGAAGCTTTTGTTTATGTATCATCATCCTTACTTCTATACCATAAAGGGACTGTTGCATGCTTGTTATTCCAACAATTTCCAGTAACAGTCCACTCCCCATTCTGTGCAACCAGAGCACTGTGGATCATTTTTGGTCTTCAGCTGGGCTGGAGGCAACTTTTTGGTCCACTGAGGAATATTGTCAGTCAGTGGATGCCCCATGGTGTGAGAGGTACTGCAAAATATACTCCAAAATATAGTCCAGATGAGCCTACACTATATTTCCATTATTATTTCTATTTCTCTCTCTATTTTATTATACACATATATTTAGTTCGACGACCTATGCATTCAGTACATAGACTCTTGTGGGTGCATACGTGCCAGACCTATGTATTCTAGCACCTATAGTTAGAACTCAGACACTTTTTACCCTGTAACCATGACTTGCCCAGACACCCACTTAGTGTCCTGCAAGTTGTGATTGGGGTATCATCTCAACTGTCACAGACAGGCCTTAACTACTACCAGCGCAATCACAGTTTCAAACTACACTAGTTGAAACTCGAACCATTATCTCAATCCGCACAGACTATATCTGTGCTACTCTGTTTATTCGACTCTCTCGTTATTTCCTTAAACACTCGAGCAGTCACTCAGAATCGTACTTCAAAGTCAATTCTCTTTCATTCATCTTAGCTATCTATTCCACTTAAGATAGCCAATCCTCTCAACTGTATTGAACTAGATAGTCAATATGCATTTGGTCTGTATTAGACTTAGATAGTCAATACATTGTCGTGTCGTACCTAAACAGTCAATATTCTTCGTATATAGAATGGTTGGAACTTCCACCACTCTTCACAGTGGTGATCCAAGCTGGACCGCTCTTTCCCTACGAAGAAAACATTACTGTGTGACTATTAATTTCTAAGCACACAAATGACCACGGTTAAGAACCAAACACTGAGATCTTTAATGACCCCAAGTAGTTCAACACCTCGTCAAAGACCTGCTAGTCTGGAACCACCCTGTAACATCACCATGAGGAAATCCTCATTGACTTTTCAAAGATCAGCCCCTCCTGAGGATTCCCCCAGAGTAGCAGCTGGACCGTCAATGAATACCCTCCCCGATCTGCCCGAGGAACATTCACCAACCAGGTAGTTGAGCACCCCTGGAGCTAATGTCAAGCCTACCTGAGCACCCGAGCCTGTTCTCGCGTTCCCACCAAGACAGGTTATCCTTAAGCAGTTCCTTGGGGGTCATATGGTTTATGCCGAGCCTATCAATGTGAAGTGGGACATGTACTACACTGATCGAATCTCTGCTGATCAGCTTACTCCTTTCATGGAGGAGTATGAAATGGATTACCCTTCTTTACCGGTGACGGTAGCAGTCTGGTTAGGTCATTATCAGGCCATCGTATTGGCCTGGGACTTATTCACATGACCAGGAACCCTTGAGGATCTGACCTGCTCAATTCCCGAATGGTCAAGTGATGTTACATCCATTATGGAAGGGGGAAGAACAGTTTTTAAGTGGGAAGTGTTCTCTTTATTCCTGGAAGCGCTTCGTACACACAATGATGTGCTGCAAATCCTTCACATCCTACTCGGTGGGGATCACGTCATGCCCAAGGTTGACTACCAGTATATGTACATTCAAATGTTGGAGGAGTCTCTTAATGGAGTCACACCAAATGTATCATTCACATACTTTACTCTAAGGGGCGGTTGAAGCAAAATCAGAGAAGACTCGATAAAATGGTTTTGGAGGTGCTTCACCCTTATAATAATTCAATTCAAGTGCCCGATTCGCCTCTCTCCATGACTAATTCATTCATTCGCAACCTAAATGGGTCTCCTGATACTCATTTCCTCCATTCACTCAATTGTCCTGTCATTTTGGAGGATTTCCTGTTGGATATGAGGACAGAAGTGATAGATTGCCTTCAGGAAAAAAGGATTGAAGTCTGTGCTCCTTTCCATCAGCCTCAGCCGTGTCAGCCTTTGAATACGACCGAATTGATAGATGAATTGCGACGGAACCCAGCCCCACACCCCACCAGGGGATTCATTGCTCTTGCGTCGCATTCGAAAGAACTTCAGATAGCCCCAACTTCAGTGACGAACAGCCTGTGGTTAGGAATTGATCAGTCGCTAGCAAGGGTCGACCCTCCTTCTCTACCGCATTCACCGAGGGTATAGCTGGTCTGGTTGCTGGTTGAGGATCACTGAATCCAGATGATCCCCACCATTTATAGGGCGTGGGTGCATATAAGTTAGTGCCCAGAGTCCAGCGGGAACTCCGGTCATAACAAATATGATGGAACTCAATTCAAAGCTTTGGACTACATCATGGATATCATGAGTCTCTCGGAGGTATCAGACTCCATGAGCACATTGTTAGGAGTCACTCTGCCAAGACGACTCACTGGCAATGCTAAGGTCTGGTGGAGCACCCTGGACTGTGAACATTGCACCGAATTCAGTCGATCTCATGGGTCATTCCTTTAGGGCATCATACAGGGATTACGTGGAACTCGTTGGTGCAAATCCTTAGCCTTAGAATGGGCAGCCATGAAATTTCAACAAGTCGGCCATGATCGTGAGACACCTGTTCACTACATTCAATGGAGAATTAAACTTTATCCCTTCCTCTATGGGTTCCACCAAAATTGAAAGGACGAAATGTGCAGACTCATCCTGACGCTGCCCACAGAATGGCTTTACCTTCTACAAGGACAACCCATCGATGACATCATGAGCTTGCAGACTTATGCTAACAATCTACAAGAGTCTGCATTGAAGGAAAAACCAGCTTCCAATCCAAAAAAATGAGTAAGCAATCCTCCAGACTCTGCGTGGGCTGAGGGTTGTGTTACTGTAACTCTCCACACATTCTTGAGTTCACCCATCTTAACACATCCACTCTTTTGAATTCTGACTCATTATTTGTAACATTTACTTTTGATATGATCCTACACTCCATTTTTCTGTGCTTTTGGATTCCAGCTTGATCGATTGTTTTGTAGATATTGAATTCAATTGAAAAATTTTGTTGTCAACCTATTCAATAAACCTGATTGGACTCCAACCTTTCAATGGTACAAGCAATTCAGTTATCACCCAAGCTTGCAACCTACCTACATATCTAGTTCCCATGCAGAACATTACGGACAATCACATTTTATGTGACACAGTTGGACTCAAGTTGCTTGGTCATCCTAGGACATAACTGGCTTACCTGACACAATCCATTGATTGACTGGGTATCTGGCAGTATTACTTTCCAGACACCTGTGGCACCCAATATAACTGTATCATCCCTGGCCATTTCAGCACCTGTGGCCTCTACAGCACCTCTGGCTTCACCGGAACACATGGTAATCCCATCCATTTCCCTCATTAATGCAGCAGCTTTTATTAGGACTACAAAATTGGATGGATCCCAGGCATTCACAATCAATTTGAAAGTTGACAAAGCAACCAGACATTTTGTGACTCCAGGTTCTGAGCACATTGCCAACCTAGAAGGCATCCCAGAGAAATATCATGACTTTGTGGATGTTTTTAGTAAATGAAAAGCTGACCAGCTTCTGCCCCACAGACAGTACAACTTAAAAAATTGATCTTGAAGACAGGGCCCAGCCACCTCTTGGACATATTCACCTGCTGTCCTCCATGGAACTCTCTGCCATATGGGATTTCCTGGATGAACACTTGTCTATAGGTTTTTTCCAGCCTTCAAAGTCTCCTTTCAGAGCACCCATCCTTTTCATCAGAAAAAAGGATGGATCCCTTAGACTATGCATTGATTTCCACAGACTCAATGCTGTCACATGGAAAGATAAGTATCTGCTCCCACTTATTTCCAATCTCCTCGATGCTCTGCAGAATACCCAGATCTATACCAAGATAGACCTCAAACACACCTACCACTTTGTCTGGATCGCTGAGGGAGACAAGTGGAAAACCACTTTCTGGACCCATTATGGAGCTTTTGAATGGTTGGCGATGCCCTTTGGGTTAACCAATGCTCTATCTGTTTTTCAACATTTTATTAATGATATTTTCTCTGACATGCTTAATGTAGGTGTCATTGTTTATTTGGATGACATTCCTATCTACTCTGAGGAGCCCATGGCACATAATGAACAGGTCCACGAGGTCCTCTGGAAACTCCAACAACATGGTCTATTCACAAATGGTAAAAATGTACTTTGGACATGGATGGAGTATTTGGGTTTCATTATGGGACCTGACAGACTCTGGATGGATGAGGCCAAAGTACAAGTATCAAAGATTGGCCCAAACCCTGAAAAGTTAAAGATATCCAATCTTTCCTCGGATTTACCAATTTTTATTGGTGGTTTATCCACAAATATTCTGAGATCATGGTCCCCCTTACTCATCTCACTCATGGAGGATAACCCAAAACTTTAAAAGTTATTTGTCCACTAAAGTATATATATATATACTGTATTGTTTGTTGTAGAATTAATATTTAATCAAATTCAGTCTATCAGGTGATACTCTGGGGAATAAGGAAATATTAATATTTATCTTGTATCTTACAAAAGTTAGTCAAACAAACATATATAGATTATCCTTTTGGGGATAAATTCCACAACATGGATTGGTTGGCCAGATAGTTCTGGTTAACTTTCTTAACCAAATAAATTTAAATTATATGAACTACATTTGAAAGTTTGCATAATATACAAGAGAATACATCTTATTCCAAAGATTAAGTCATAACCCAAATAATTTTGGTTAACTATAATGTTTGTGGACATTTTAAAAGTCACAGAGACTAGAGAATGCATCTCATCCCAAAGGTTAAGTCATAACCCAAATAATTTTGGTTAACCATGACATTTGTGCATATTTTAAAAGAGTATACGAGTTTTAAAGATGAAATTTTGGGGTAATGAAATATAAACTCCTAAAACATATAGTCATAGCCAAAGGAAATAGTCTCACTTAAAAATATGAGGACTTTTCCATAACATTTTGTATATTCAATGAATTGTGACTATCCTCCCATAAGGATGCTCTGTGGAATTTCAATGATAAGTGTCATGCAGCTTTCAATCTTTTAAAAGATTCTTTTTCTTCAGCTCCCATTCTTTCCCACTGGAAGCTGGGCCTCCCACTCATCGTTTAAATGGATGCCTTGCACTATGCATTAGGAGACATTTTGTTGATCCAGGACTCCAACAGAGAAATTCACCCTGTCACTTTTCTCTCCCAGACTTTTACCAGTCCCGAGTTCAATGTCCATGACAAGGAACTTCTCACAATTTTTGAAGCCTTCAAAGTGTGGAGACACTATTTGGAGAGCACAGAAATTCTAGTAGATGTTGTAACTGATCACAAAAACCTGGAATATTTTTCAACCACAAAAGCTTTGACCTGCTGGCAAGCCCAGTGGTCTGAATATCTATCTGCCTTTAATATCATCATCCATTTTCAACCCAGCCACATTGGGGGAAAACCTGACACTTTGACTAGACGATGGGACATCTATCCCAAAGAGGGGAGTAATGACTATGCCACAGTAAACCCACACAATTTGAAACCAATATTCACAAACTCAGAACTTACTGCATCAGTCCACACTACTTACCTTATTCATCCAGTCATGCATGAAATTATCATTATGGACATTGAGAAATTACATCAAGATATTCTATCAACAATTCCACTAGACCCAGTAACCAAGGCACATCTTGATAACCCCATGGATCCCAGTCAACCCCAGTAGTCCCTAGACCAGCATGGTTTCATTAGACTTGACAATTGTATCCATGTACATACCAGACTCCAATGGCCTCCACCTCAGGATCCTCCAGTACAAACATGATCACCCACTCTTGGGACATTTTGGGCTCAACAAGACTCTGTCAATGTTGTGCAGAGAAAATACTTGTCCCAGACTCTGAGATTTTATTAAGCACTATTGTAAATACTTACATTATTTGTTTACACTCCAAATCACAGCATCACAAACCATATGGCCTTCTGAAACAACTCCTGGTACTGGAATACCTGTGGAATTCCATCTCTATGGATTTCATTGAACACCTACTGGACTCCAAAGGCTGTTCCACCATTCTAGTCATTGTTGCCAGATTCTCCAAGCAAGGTATTTTCATCCCAACACATGACACCATTACATCCATGCAATTAGTGGAACTCTTTGTAATCCATGTATTCTCCAAGCATGGAGTTCCATCCCATGTAACCTCTGATTGAGGATCAGAGTTTGTATCTCACTTCTTTAGATCCCTCAGAAAATCCTTGGACATGAAGTTACACTTCACATCCTGGTATCACCTGGAAGGTGATGGACAAACTGAGCATGTCAATCAGACACTGAACAATATCTCTGCATATATTGCAACTATCAACAGGACAACTGGAAATCCTTGTTACCCCTTGCAGAATTTGCATACAACAATGCACCCTCAGCCACTACTGGTGTAGCCCCTTTCTTTGCAAACAAAGGTTATAATCCCAATATTATGGTAGGCCTGGAATGGAACTTGGCCTCCACCCATGCTCAAGAGTTTGTCATGGACCTCAATGAACTCCATCAAGAACTCCAGAAAGTGATAACATCTGCCCAAGAACAATATCAATGTTCAGTGGACAAAAACTGGATTCTGCCACCTAATTTTAAGATTGGTGACTATGTTTTTGTTAAAGCTCAATTCTTCCAGACTACCCATCCTTCTAAAAAACTTGCTGAAAAGTATCTAGGGCCATTTGAAATTATTGGACAAGCTGGCTCTTTATCATGGAACTGTGGCTTCCAGATATCATGTGTGTGGTGTACCCAGTATTTCATGTCTCTATGTTAGAACCATGTACCACTAACACTATCCCAGACACATGCAACCTCCACCCCCTCTGGTTGTTATAGATGGAGAACCTGAGTTTGAAATCTCACAAATTTTAGATTCAAAAATAGATAATTGTTGATGCATTTGTAAACTGCTCTACTTGGTCAAGTGGGTGGGTTACAAGGGCAACAGATGAAGAAACTTCTTGGATCTTGGCCACAGAACTTGGGAATGTCATGGAGATTGTTACTGATTTTCATATGGCTTACCCAGTCAAACCAGGGTCATGATCATCTCTTTGACCACATCATCCATGGACCCCCATACATATCTTGGACTCATCTCATTCTTCCTTGTCACCCTATGTCTCTCTTGCTTTTACAGATTTTGACTTGTTTTGATTTTGACTCAAAGTGGATATTCTGTGGGTTTTTTCTTATTTTTCACACATAAACAAAAAACAATTATTATTAGTCAGCTAGTATTATAATGGGTCCCAGCTGTCCTGCCTCCACAAACTCCTTATGCAAGTCCTTGACCTCCTCAGGCCCCATGTATATGTCCATCTCCCTAGAACACTTGTAATCCCTGGCCTCAGAATCCTCATAACCCATGTAGTCTTTTAGGAACTCCCAGAATAGCCCACAGAAGTCCTGAATACAACCTACCAAAGCCCTCAACACATTGTTGCTATCATGTAACAAAACATTTTGGGCCTCAATGCCTGCCACAATCCATCCTAAAGTCTCCTCCAATGCCCCTGCATGACCACCCATTTCCCAGGAACTGGAACCTGAGGCATCCTGGACCAATGAGCACTTGGCTTTCAAGTGCATGCATGGCCAGCAGCCTGGGCCCTGACTGGCTTTCTGAAAACAATCCATGTTCTTGTCATGACAACTGGAGCACTGTGGGTTGTTTTTGGTCTCCAGCTGGGGTGTTGCATTTTTCCAGGCCTTCTGTCATTAATAAGTCAGTTGTATATCTGTTGAAGACTGTACACTTACCTTCTGAGGACTACCCTGTTCCCCTCCAGACTTTGTCTCGACATCCATGGCTTTGTGCTACCAATACTATTAGTAAGGACTTGGACCATAAAAAATACTTGTCTCACCTTTCCTGCAGCCACCACAGACACCTTGGCATGTTCTGCAGTGACCTGTGCTGCCTCCTTCTCTGCCTCTGCCTTCTTAGCAGCCACCTCTTCCTCTTCCCTTTTCCTCTGCTCCTCTGCCTCTTCTTCTGTCACCAATGCCACCTGGTATTCCCTCTCCAGAACTGCCTCCTCCTCCCTGGCCTTCCTCTCCTCTTCTTCCCATCATTGCTGCTGCTCCTCACACTCCACAAGTATCTGCACAGTTGTGAGCAGAGCCTGGTATGTGGACCCTATAGGAGCCCCAGCATTGGTGGTAGTTTTCTGCAGCATGGATATCCCATTTCCTAGATGTTGATGGGGGTATGAAAGAAGAAATTTTATTATTTTCAACATTATATAGACTCCTTGCATTTGAACCTTACCTTCCAGATCATCTGATGTGTTGACACATATGTACCTGTAACTGACAAACTCAAACATGTCCTAGGGCCTCTATGGGATTTCTGCCTTAAAGGGAGGGTACTATTAGGACCAGGAAACCTGCCAGGACCTGGAATGCACCCTATAAATATCCAACTCTCTATATCACATGATCTCACCACCAGACTCCTCCCAGATAACCCAGACTCCATTCTATATGTACTGACTCTCTGTATTGTACAAACTATGCACTGGACCCCACCCAGATATTCTGGACCACTTGTTCTCAATCCATCTTTGCCCATTTGTCATCTGGTTCAGTTTACCACTGTGTTTCCCTATCTGTTTGACATCTGTTTCATTGTCTTATTGTACTCTTGATATATATTTTTGTATGTCTAAGTTAGTAGTACAATAATCTACTAGTCTATATAGTCCAGTAATTATTTGTACATACAATCCAATCAGAAAATCAACTTAGTTTCTACTTGTCATTTGCTCCCTGTGTATTCTCAGAACCCACAGGTTTCCCATCTGCTCCTGTTTGAAATTGGACAACATGATCTGTGAAGGCATAGCACATAAGCTGAAGCCATGTCCTTCCTGGAACTTGTGCAGGTTTCCCCAGAGACCCAACCATGAGCCCCACACTTAACAGTATTAAACCTCACAGCTTAGGGTATACATATTCATACACAATATATAGTATTAATCCCACCAGCTCATATGAAAATTGAGGAAGAATTGAATGAAGGGGAGCCATTGTATTTCACTGAATATTAAATAGCATCTCATAAGGCCAACTATATACATAAATATATAGACCTATACTATATAGTACACACCCCAAATCCTTTCCTCTTAATTGGGCCCCTTTCCTGAGATACAGCACAATTTGTCTGTGGGTCGAAAGCAGAATTTCTTTTTAAACATTGAACTCCACCTTAGGTACTTGGAACAGCTGTAATCATATTTTGTTAATTCTGTGGTAGGCATTATGCAATACTGGAACACTTTTTGTAATTCTAACCATCTTACCACATACCCACATGCATGATACTATTGTGGATTACCTAAATTTTCCCTCTCCACCTCGGATCAAAAAACTATAACTCTCACCCTTTTCTCTCTCTCTACAAGGCTATGACCTGTGGGGGGTAAGCCCCCATTATGCTACCACCCCACAACTTTACTTGGTCACTTTGTGACCTGGTGGATCAATAATAATGTCTTTAAACACTATATCAGTTATATCTGCCTTAAAAATAATATTTTCAAATACTCAATCACATACATAGCTTTGGTATTACAGTGACTCACAAAATGTATCCAATGATGTGGTGAGGTGACACAAGGAATAATGGACTGACTTATGTTTTTTAGGTTCAGTTAATTTACAAAAGTATATAAAGTATATAATTCTGAATAATGTAAACTTTAATTACTTTAAAATAAGTCTCTGAATGAGAATAAATGGGAAGCTGGAATGCACAGAAGCCATCAATATGACATGGTCACAGAAGGTACAGTGACTCACAAAATGCAGTAGAAATCACCAAGATATTTGTCAACATGCTCTATCATGCATAGTTTGATATGACATAGTGTCATTATGTAATCTCCATATATGGTAACAATATGAATATTGTAATAGAGAAGGTTCATTGGATACCTTTTGTAGCTGAGAGGTTCTTGCATGAAAATCATGTGACTATGTTGATTGTTTACACTTGCTTATGTTTTTTCAACATTTCATTTGATCATGTTGTGCTAAAGTATAAGTCAAAGGGCTCTCACAGCTAAGATTCTCCTAATTTCAACTATGCATCCCCTTTCCCTTGCTGCTCAGGATGAGATCCTTTCTCTACTTGATGCTGGTTATTCTGCCAAACATATTTCAGTTTCTACTGGCTATGGCTTTGCTACTATCTCCAAACTTCACTCTAAACATGATTCCCACCTGTTTAAGTCCCCTGGTGGTCACCCTTCCAAACTCTCTACAGCCAACATCTGTTTTGCATGATGCCTTATCAGCTCTGGGAAGGCCAACACAGCTGTAGATGCAATAAAGGCACTTTGCACTTTCACTAACCAGTCACTCCATCCTCAAACAGTGCATCATAGACTCAAGGCAGCTAAGATAAAGCCTATAATAAAGAAGAAAAAGCTTCTTCTTTCTAAAAAGCATAGAAAGGAGAGAATGGACTTTGCTTTGGCACATCAGAATTGGACTGTGGAGGACTGGAAGAAGGTGGTATGTCTGATGGGACAAAAATCAATAGGCTGGGATCAGATGGTAGGAAGTGGGTGTGGAAAAAGGCAGGGGAGGGCTTGAGTGACAGGCTGGTTGAGGAACCCTGAAGTTTGGTGGTGGATCTTTGATAGTATGGGGGTGCATGCTGTAAGGGGGGGTTGTTAGAATGAAGAAAGGAGGTGGATGTGAGGCACTGGAAGTGCAGGATCTCTGTTAAGTTTTTGTGGTGCTGTTCCTAGACTGTATAACTTTCCGTTTGTCTGAGTGAGGTGGCAGTACTCATTGTAAATGGATAAGGACTAAACAAATACAAATAGACCTTATATAATCCAAAATACGTGGTGAATTCCCAACCGCAGCGACCCGAGCCCTAATGCTCGTGATCCCTCACTAACCCAAATCCCAGAAAAGTTAACACACTCCCTCGAGCATAAGGGGCTTGCAGTGACCATTCCCACTCCCTCAAACAGATATCCATACTGTCCAAGTCTCCCCACAGCCCGAGCACTCCCTGAAGTTCAACAACTCTCAATCTGAACCAAAATGCCTCTACTGTGAATAGCAAGTCTCCCAGTCCAAGCTCCCTCACTGTAACTCCCATTCCCAATCAATCCCAAGGCCATTTATGGCAAGTGTGATGGCAGATGGCAATGTCTAAACATTGATCCAGGACAAACTTGACCTGACTCAGTATTCTGCACAGTCCTTCATGCCAGCGGCTAAAGTCGATTGTTTATGAGTGATAAGTCTCGCATGGTGTGTGAGAATGACGGTGGAATGTGAGAATGACGGTGGAATGTGAGAATGACGGTGGAATGTGAGAATGACGGTGGAATGTGAGAATGACGGTGGAATGTGAGAATGACGGTGGAATGTGAGAATGACGGTGGAATGTGAGAATGACGGTGGAATGTGAGAATGACGGTGGAATGTGAGAATGACGGTGGAATGTGAGAATGACGGTGGAATGTGAGAATGACGGTGGAATGTGAGAATGACGGTGGAATGTGAGAATGACGGTGGAATGTGAGAATGACGGTGGAATGTGAGAATGACGGTGGAATGTGAGAATGACGGTGGAATGTGAGAATGACGGTGGAATGTGAGAATGACGGTGGAATGTGAGAATGACGGTGGAATGTGAGAATGACGGTGGAATGTGAGTGGTGGTATGCAAAGAGTGAAATCCGTGCGACGAACAATGATGTGTGGAATGGCAATTTGTAGCGACGAGATCAAAGGTGGTCTTCACAGCACCTAGCTTTGGTTAATGGTAGCAAGCCGTGATCCATTTATGTTAAGTTTTCGTGGTGCTGTTCCTAGACCATATAACTTTCCGTTTGTCTGAGTGAGGTGGCAGTACTCATTGTAAATGGATAAGGACTAAACAAATACAAATAGACCTTATATAATCCAACATACATGGTGAATTCCCAACTGCAGTGACCCGAGCCCTAATGCTCGTGATCCCTCGCTAACCCAAATCTGTTAGGATACACACACAGGGCAGGTTTCTGGAGAAACCCGTGGGATATCTGGTAGGACTTGGCTTCAGCTTATAGGCTGCGCCCTCGCTAGATCGTGTTGTCCAATTTCGAACAGGCAGACGGGAATCCTGGGGAGTCCAGGCGGGGTTTGTGGGTCGTAGATCGTAGGTCGGAGGTTGTGGGTCGTGAGTCGAGATGGTTGAGAGAGATAGATGCGCCGGAGCCTGTGGGCTCCGACTAGTGCGAGTGGTGTGAATCAAGTAGGGTTTTAGAGCAGAAAATGTTATTAGATTACTGGGGGGAATCTAAGCTAATTTTCTGACTGGATTGTATGTACAACATCTGCCAGTTTATATAGACCATGGAGTGAATGGCATAGCAAATCCAGTAATAATGAAACGAAACTAACAAAACATAAAACGGGAATAGTAAACACCAAGTTTGGTGTCAGGAACAGGACGGAACGGAGTGGAGTCCAAATCGTGACAAAGCATAACCCATAATGGGAAATGGAGCGGGAGTGGAGTCCTAAATCATGACAGGTCATTTGACTAAAACAGGAACGGGGCTCAATTAGAGCAGTGATGGGATTCTGAGCGGGATCTGGTGACTGATGCATGGGATGAAGATGGACATAGACAGAGATGGAGTCCGGGGGAAGTCCAGTGACTGATATGTGTCATAATGAGGTCGAAACGTAACAAGTCTTGTCGTACAGAGTCCAAGCAGGAAATCCTATAAACAGACATTTGGTGCATGTGGGGCGTGGGGGCGTACGGGTTAGTGCCCAGAGTCCGGTGGGATTGTCTGGTCGTAACAGTCCCAGAAAAGTCAACAAACTCAGACACAGACACAGACACAAATGAGCAAATGTAAATTTCACCAGCACACACTATGGACCCACAACAGTACACAAGTTGTAGCTAATGTGCCAAGTCACTAAATGTAACTGTTAGAATTACATAATAGGGTGGAAAGTATTGACCTGAGCTGGATTTGAACCAGTGACCACTACATATGTCTGGATTACATGTCTAGTGCTCTTAACCCCTGAGCTATCAGGCCATTAAGAGTAGTTCTATTAAGAACCAGTTACTAGTGAGATGATTAGTCATCAGCAAGATATTAATATATCCAGCAACCATTGCTCATTCATCAGTAACAGGGGTTGGGTATGCATGCAAGATTGATGGATGGATGGATGGGGATCTCTACATACAGATTCTGGAGGATGACAAGCCAGCCTTAGTGACTATGGTAAATCTGCAGATGATGTTATCTTCCAGCAGGATAATGCCCCAAGCACACCTGCAAGAAGGCCCAGAATTGGTTCCAAGAAAATGGTTTCAGAGTTTTCTAATGTCCAGGACAGTCTCCTGACTTGGGTCACATTGAATACTTATGGAATCACCTGAAGAGGAGGTTGGCAGAGTATGAGAATACACTCCAGGGTATGGAAGAGTTTTGGAAGGAGGTGGTGGAGGAATGGTACAAGATTGATGCAAAAGTGTGTCAGGATTTGATTGAAATTATGCCTAGGAAAGTTGCAGATACATTAAAGTCTAAGGGTGGCTATACCAAGTACTTAATACAAGTAATTTCCCACCTACATAACCCTGTCAGCAACAAAAGGTATCCAATGAACCTTCTCTATTAAAATATTCATATTGTTACCATATATGGAGATTACATAGTGACACTATGTCATATCAAACTATACATGATAGAGCATGTTGACAAATATATTGGTGATTGTTACTATTTTATCTACTGAGGTATAAGGTATATAAGTTGAAACTGCAAACATTGGATGAACTTTGTGAGTCACTGCACCTTCTGTGACCATGTCATATTGAGGGCTTCTGTTAAGTTCCAAAGAGGATCTCCTCAAGCCCCATGGAGGTTTCTGGTAATTATTCCAAACACTTTCTGGGAATGTCCTGTGGAGTCCCTGGGTAACAGTCCAGGGAGTTTCTGGGGATTAGTACAAGGAGTATCAAAATAATTACCAGAGGTACTGAGATGGACTTGGCTTCAGCTTATGTGCTGCACCCTCATACACTCATTCAGGTGTCCATATTTCAAGCTAACAGAACACCTACAAGGAAGATGTATATTCTGTTCCTGTGGGAGTTCCAGGAATTGAGCTTGCAGACAGACAAGAGGAGTAGAGACTGGATCAGGACATATTCGGGGTGTAACTAGTTTGAGATTCAAACTAGAGAGTAAGTACATGAGTATGGAAGACTTATATAGACTTTGAAATGTAATAATACCAAGTCTGGTAATGATGAGGGGCAGAACAATTAAACATACAGTAAAACAAAACAAGTAAATACTAAACTGGGAATTTGGGACGGGGTGGAATGGAAGTGGAGAACAAACTAGACAGGTCATTAGACCATAATGGGAGCAGGGCTCTGTTACAGGGGTTCTCAGGAGTCCAGCTGGGGGTCTGGTGACTGGTCCATGAGATACAGAGTGTCCCAATTTCCTTTGTTCTGTTATTATCAAATCTCCATTTTCAGTCCTCCATGCTTCCATTGACTTTAGTATAAAACCCCACCTTGTACAATACTACCCTTCAGTTTGAATATTGACTTAGAATACCCATTTAGAATACCCTCTCATATTTAGAAGCTGATGGAATAATACCTTCATTTGTTTTGAAAGTATTGTTCATGCTGCTTAATCCTTTTGCTAGTGTCTGGCCAGACTGAGACTTACTCCCTTTGCAACCTTAGCCTCTGGACCCCAATTTATAGCTAAGTGTCATTATACAGCCTGCTACATACTTTGTTGCTTGTTTTGAAGTACTGGAGCATCTTACAGTTTTGTGCAGGGTGCAACATATTGTATGTTGAAGTCAAGCTCCACTTGTCTTCAGTAACTGGAGTTTTTCCCATTTTGTCCCACTCTGAACACTTCCCTCTAACACTTTCACTTTGGGATAACCTTTTGTCATTTCATTGTTCCATGCCACATTTCTCATCTATTCCTTCCACATCAGTCTTTTTATATAGTCACATCACATTGAGAGCTCTTGGATATTCTGGACCCTTATTTAGTTTATAGATATTCCATTGCCCTCTTCCCCATTCCACTCACCTCTTTGATATTGATTTTTTTAGTATAAATTATTGTTTTGTGAACTACTTGTCTTCAGTGTGAATATTGACTTGTAATTTCCTTTATTGCCCTTCAAACTTGTTGGGGATTATCTTTGGGCTCCTGGAGTATTCTTTTGTACCTACTAGGTGCTTACAAGTGTCAGCATATGGTTCATGCTCCTTGCAGCTCACATACCACATTCCCAAAATTCAACAGACAGGTTGTTCAAGCAGGCTGAACTATAATATCCTATAAGTTAAATGTGACCACTGACACCAATCACTTAAATCCAACAATAGCTAATCCCATTCTATTTATGGAAGAAACCCATAGTTTAAAATTGACCATGGTGTTAAACTGCCAATGGTTTAAACTTCATCAATTTAATATTATGTCCACTGTGGAGGAAATTGTTGGGAAAGGAACAACAGTAGCAAAGGAATAGCTAAGAAAAGGAATCAAATAGAATGGTCTGTTTTCAAAGGGACTATAAGGAAAGGAATAGAATAGTTGAGAACTGGAATTATTTAATTGAATTTACTGGAATTGCTCACGCTTCTCACACAATGAAGGCACACCGTCAAAGAGAGGTGTGCATTGCTCTATCCATCCTGCACCAACATGTATCCTTATAATATGGCACTCGGCGGCAAGAATCCACATTGTCACTGCGATGGGTATCGGGACTGTATGTCGACCACTATAAAAGCGCGATGGAGGTAACTGTCCCTTTCCCCTTACCAATGTTGAAGAACTTCTCAATACTTGCTAAGGTGCTATCGTTAGGTTTTGTTTCGTCAATCATCGGTATTAGACAGTTCATAGCACATAAATGCGGTAAATCGGTCTGTTCTGCTGATTTACACTCGCTTATTAAGTTCACTAAAGAGTCCCTTAAAAAACAAAATGGTATTGGATGATTAGTGGCTGCAGGAGAATTTTACAAGGCGATCCTAGATACAGGTACGTGGTCATAGATGCATTTCTCCACTATCAGTGCCTTGCGTAGCCAAGAGATGAAGGATGTAATGCTGTTATATGGTTTAGCTTTTATCGTCAGCTCCAACATCACCATTGGCATGGGTGTGGGTGTTTAATGACGAGAAGGTTGTGAAAGTTTCCGGATGCCGACACGGCGCTGGGACTCAAACAGAAACTGTGGATGGCTGTGCTCCATAGCCTGAGCCTATTAGTCTTACACGTTTACGGGACGCCTAGGTTTTGCCAGTGTTTGCATAACAGTGATATATTTATCGATCCAACCGACTTTACTATTGGCCGAGTTATTATGGAGTTGCGTGTATAATAATTTAACCATTTAGACTTGTCGTTTGCATCCCAAGGTCAAATTAAAGAACATTTCTAATAATATTGACCCTAAACAGTAACAACGGTCAATTTTGAATTGCCTTGATTGTGACAGGAAGCCTTGCACGGCCATCCGTCGCTTCTTTCACCCTGAAAATGGGGCCGCCGTGAATCTCTGAATGGGAAGGCTATCTAAAGACCTACATTGGCTTTACTATGCCTGCCGATGTCCTCATAATCCGGATATGTTCTGGAGGAGGCGAGAACTCAAAGCTTTCTAACGTTTCAACCAAAATAGCTTGCATTTCGACGACTCTATTCCATAGGGAGACGTTATAGGAGTTGGAGTTCAAGACTGAAGTCACACTCACGCGAATCTCCAGCTGTTTGTTTGTGAGCCGATTGAATTATGGTTTAGACAAAGAGACTTACCCTATACAACTTCTTACACCACTGCTGAACGAGGCACTATGGAGAGTTTGGCGTCAGATTTGTAGAGCCATAGTAATATCACCTACAGATTGGCAAAAACTCCCATATTCGCACCTTGCTTGACGCTACCATCCAGGAAACGTTCAGGCCGCCATACATGCGGATCATTACCCCAAAGTGCCTCTAGCCTTAAATACAATCAGCAGCTACTACCCCCGTTATCCATTAATAGCGAACCTGTTATATGCCACAAGCGACATGATAATCCGCTGCCCCTCACCGACCCGTACGCTTGTAATGGTCTCTCCAGTCTTCCCTGTTGCAGGTGTAGAGAGGGGGATAACGTCGTCCTCTCCTGCCACGCGATGGAGCGCTGGAATAATCGGATGGAATCGAAGGGTTTCCTAGAACCAAATGGACATTATACATCCATAATGAGCATACATGGTTAATCAGACAAACCTTCATTATTGCCAAGAGATACTTCATGGAGTCGAGGTCGGCGACTGACAATTCTTTATCTCCACGCCGTGAGGCTTGTTCACGAGTCGCCTTTATCTCATCTTTTACCAATTTTTGGTATTCGGGGTGCCTTGCTAGTTCGTAAACTGTCCATGTCAGGGTAGATGCGGTCGTTTCATGACCAGCTAGGAACAATGTGCTATAAAGATTTGTTCTTCTTTACACGAAGAGACCGAAAGGACGTCAACCACTCACGTCAATTGAGACATGACTTCCTTATCACTGAGTTTGAACTCGGGCTCTTCTGCTAAATTGGCTCTAACTGGATTAATATTAGCGTCATTGCATTCCAATCATTTCATGGGAAATCATACCCAATACACTCATAATGTCCTTCGAGCCCTCTTTACCAGAGGCATAGATAGCTGTCTGTCCGTCAACTACTTCTTTGGCCACACCTAGGGCGACCTTATTATACTTGTGGAGGATCTCCAGGCGCGCGAATGGCAAACTGAGGAAAAACGACACCATCCACTGAGGCACCCATCCCATCACGGCATCCATGACTATCATTGAATCTGGACGCTTCCCAAAAGCCTTGGAGCTGTATTGCATTTAAAAATATTGAACTAGTGCATTGAGTGGACAGATACTGACAATAAATTATCATAAGCTTGTGCCAGTTTACTTTTGGATCCTTGGTCGAGGGCACCAAATTGGTAACCAAATCCGACTGAGCAGAGTCAGGTATGAGAATGTTGAAGGAAAGCTCGATTGTAGATCAGACAGTACTCACCTTCGCCAATGGCATCGAGGGTTGTATGAGCAAGCCAAGGCAAAATGTCAACGACGGACGATGCTTCACCCGATTCGGACAAATTGTCCCTCAACTTGTTCACCATCTAGAAGAACATCAACCAACCTGTCAGTATTCGTATCACAGTCAATGGAGGAACCAATACCCGTTGAGCAATATGTGTAAATACAGGAAGAAACGCACGCAAGGCACCGAAAGAAAACGCCGGAAGCATTATCTTTCGGTGACGAATGTGCTGTGCTCCTTGAATAGGATGAAGGGCTTTAGAAGTCGACATGTTGTTTCAAATATATAGCACTACCTTCAGCCCAAATGAGGCCATGTCCAGTAGTGAGGCTCGATATTGCTCTTACTTCCTGGGGCTTGTGGAACTTATAGCCAGATATATTGAGAATATGTTGCATTGCCTAGAAAAACGTTGTAAACCTCATCCACAGTGGTTATCGGCAGACTTGACGAACTTTGGGATCCGCCGTCCAAAGTATGTCTCGCTATAACACAAATCAACAACACGTATCAGAGGATTCTTGTAACACAAAGCAGCAGTCCATTCCTTCACGTACGCCCATTACGCCCTTAATCGCAATTGTGCTGCCAAATTCCTTGGACCAAGCAAAATCTGCATCGCCAACTTCTTCAGGGTTCATTAATGCTCTAAGACTTCCTGAATGTTATTTTCATTAAACCACGAGAAACCACAGAGGACAGAGACGGCACGCATACCAACAAGCCATGATTCCGGCTTTGGTCCGGGAAGGTGTGCAATCGAAGTCGACCTCAAGTATCTGAAGATCGCACTAACAGCGAGTAGAGCGATTAGAAGGAGAACCGTTGCTGTTGCTGTGTAGAGGGAAAACATTGTGAAATATGTGACTTGGTTCTAAACAAAATTGCGACCATGTTTTGCATTCCTTTTATCAAATACGAACGAGACGACCATGCACCGCCACAGATGAATATGTAAATACGACCATGCACCGTCACCGCTAAATATGTATTCAATTCGGCCGCGGACTCTTAGACTTTCAGAGTTGCCTCATTTGACCCGGCAAATGAATTTTAATTGAATAACGCCGCTTTGATCAGTTTATCAGTTCTAGTTTCTCTTAAGGTACGTCGCTTTAGTTCAGCACCTTATGTAATCATATTACTAAAGTCTTATTTCCGGAACCCGGAACTGAAACTTTTTTTTTGTGAATTTGCTCCTGGTAACGGTCAAGATTCTCACCAAGACCTCCATTTCCGCGCACCAAAAAATCAAAATTACAAAAATAAAGACGTAGGGTATCGAGTGCTACAATATATCCTACTCTGAAGTGCTATGTAATACAATAGCGGACCTGTTGAGTCACGTGCCTCCTTCAGGAAAACGAAATGCTTTTGTCACCAAAAGCACGTGACACTAGATTTGCATGGCGCTCATCTATCTTAAGAATGGTGCAGTGCACCTAATCACCGCTACATTTTTTGCAACGGCCGCTTAACGGTGGAATTGCGTCAAATGAAAAAAAAATCCATTTGTGGACTTTTTGTATATTATACCTTTCAAAAATTGAAGGGAAACATGCAATGTCTCCATACAGACCATCCGGAAATGGGAATACCGGATGCAGCTCACAAAGCGGGGCAAGGCTGCAAAAGAAGTTCAGAAGCATGTCAGGGACTTCAATCACACAGAAGGATATGCAATCCTTCTCATCTTTTTTTTTTGAATATTTAATGTATATTATACATATATATAAATTGTTTTTAATGCCTGAAAGCCCCGGCTTGGGAATAAAATAAACTTCTCAAAAATATTATGAATGTATATTAAACATAAATTTCCTCTTTATCAGAGAATAGCTCAACTTCAAGTAATGTGGCCTCTGAATCCCTGCTGGCCAAAATTTCCCGCCGCGGAGTTGCTTCGATTTCTTCGTCACTCTCAAGATCCCCTGTTGGACTTACTTGGCTGTCCCAGGCAAGATTTTGACTTTGGCGGCATTGTGTACAAAGGGGCCGAATGAAATTGAACTGGTCACTTACATTATACAAAAGAAAATCTGACATCCTTGACCATGCGGTACCTTGTCCTTACGGCCCAGAGTGGACGGCCCAAGTGCTACTCGGCCCAGCTCGGCTTGGGCGTTTCAGGGCCCGGCTCAGCCGGCCCACGGCGGGCCTTGTCAAGTACTACATTCAGTTTTGAGAATTTTGGAAACTCCTCTCGATGATCTTTTAATATCATTGAAAACTTCATCTACACCCCTTAGATTTCGGATCAGGCTTCTTTCGGCTGCAAAGGGGCATTTACGTCTATGTATCCAATTCTGGCCCTCCGAGTGGGGAATGGTCATTTCCCCATGTCGTCAGTGCTGAGATGACTGAGCCTCAGGACCTTTGAGGACAACGGCTTTAGCATGACCTGAGCTCCCCAATGATCAACCCATGGTACTGCAATCATACAAAAAGGGAACTAAATATAATTTGTAAAAGTAAATCAGATTTTTTGCCTGCTGGTAGCATGTCAGTAACTGTGCAGTTTAAATCTAAAGGACATTTCGAGATTGAGAATTTGAGCCTCAGCGCTGTTAGGACCTCTTGTCATCAGGTAAGCGTCAAAGCCCTTAGGCTGCCAAGCCACGGGAGGAATCCTCATTCGGAGCGCAGCAGGCATCAGCCAAGGCATCCACATCGCCATTACCGTTCCTTAGCCCCTATCGCCACTAACTAGTGATGACCCATTCAACTCACATTTGTGATTTTTATGGGGACCTCTAACGAACTTTCTTAAATAGCTCCCAGTCTCATGTTTTGCAATCCGCCGTACGCGTAACCACCATTTTCCTTTGGGAAAAAAAGTCATAATTGTACATCGTAACAAGGAGGGCAAAGGAAATATAAAAGTCCACATTCGGATTGCTTAGGTACCAGATATTCCGGTTATGCAAATCCTCTCACCCCCACCTTCCTAGACTCAGGACCAAATTCCTTGCTTCCTCCTTGGCAACTTCCATGTCCCGTCTCAGATTTCGAGTTCCCACAGGATTCGCCTTCTGACAATAGCTTGTCAAAATATTCTTCCCATTGGCTTTCTTCAACTCTCCCAGCAAACGCTTGGAGATATGGTCCTGGGGACTAATAATGGCATTTAGAATATGAATGGCACGTATGGGTCCCATCCGGTACTTGTTAAATGCGTGGTTACTTCAAAGTTCGAATGGTTAGTCAACTCAATATCGTGAGAGGATTGAGAGAAAATAATAAATTCGACATACTCAACCACACCGACTAAAGACTCCACCAATCTCCCCTCTGCTCTCAGCAATTCCATAGAGGTGAATACCATCGCACAAATACACTGCAATATGTCACATATCGCCAGGAGCTCGGCATGAGGAGGTTTGCGCTTCCCCTTTACTTCCATTTCTACCTTCTTCACTTGGTTTGTCAAGTCCTTGAAAGAACCCACAAGACCCGACACGCCCAAAGGCCCTTTAACAATATCGACGAACCCGCTCTCTTCGACTTGACACATCTCAAAGAGGGGTATTTCCCACGGTCGGCATTTAAGTGGGCCTTCACTTCCTCCCCTGTTTTATATATAAAAAGAAAATGTGTATTGGTCAGTAGTGGAGTCGGTGATCTACGATATATGGGGTTGGGGAACTGGAATATAACAGACTCTTTAATCCTCCTATATCCCATCATTCTTACACCCGACAGTTCCTCGGGGGTGAGACACCTATACATCAGAATCAACTGCGCCATTCTGGGTATGTTCTGTCCAAGGAGACGATGGTGCCTTGAGAACGGCGCGAACGCCAATTCCTTCGCAGTGATACAGAACGTTGCGGAGATAACGTGTGGGTCTTGCTCGTGAATGGGTTTGTTGCCGATTGCGCTTAGCAAAAGCCATGTAATATCGCTCACTGCAGAAGCGGGTAAACTCCGAGCGAGGTACCTGGAGTGGAGGTTAATAACGAGGAGATGAAATACGGGCTTTTTTTTTCTATGGCACTTACAGAACAGAAATATTACTGTGCAGATGAGCCAGCCACATAGCCACCTCAGGTGATATAACGTTCGGTCTACCGGCGGCCTTTGTACCAGTAGTTGTCCAATTAAGCCATGCAACCAATTTGGATCCTACATCGGCCGCGAAGAGGTTGACATTGCGAGAGTAGCATGGTCTCAAAAAAAATAGTTGACTAATAAATGCCAGAACTAAAGATGAGTATGCAGGTACCTGACAAATTCCAACGCATCTTTCAAAATCTCCGAAAACCTCTCCTGAACCCCCTTATCAAGTTCGGTTATTGTCAATACAGCTGAACCGGAGAATCGTTTCTCCGACTGATCAAGCCACTTGATTGCACGGCGAGTCTTCATCGACATCACTACACGATCTACAGTGTTCAAGCCAAGTAGTCCAATGTGGAATGTTTTTGCGGCGTAATGGCGGGCCAGGAGGACACGGGAACGTGAAGCCGATATCTGAATCGCAAATTCCATCTTGTCTCGGATATCCTTGGATTTCGCCATGCTGGGTAATCTGACATCGTGAAGGAGAGCAGGTGGCACAATGACTGGAGAGGTTGTTTCGCGTTTCACTTTGCCAGCAGGCAGGTCGCAGATTATCTTTGCCAGGAGGTCATTTGGGGGACTGTCCGTTGTGGTAGCAAGTCCTGAGCACTAGGATATATACAGTTAAAACAGAGAATAGTCGTTGCATGGATAGAGACATACAAGTCCAGCGACCCACTCAGTGATGTGCTCATCTGAAAGCGGGTGGTGCTCTTTATCTACTGTTCTCAGACACAGACTATGGGTGGGATCATCGCATGCCCATTTCCTCTCTAATATATCGCAGAAATAATGACATTGTTGTTGGCTGTATTCGTTGGAGACGTCCCTGAATAAGTGTGACTACGTTTGAAAATAAAAATTAGTAGGTCTAACAAGAGCTCACCCAGAGCTTCGTCGGGATTGATAATGCCGTAGTGAGTGTTGAAGCAACATGTAGATGCAGATGAGGTCCTGTTCCGAGTCGGTTCTAACTCGGCTATGCTTGCTTCTTGACAGGTGTCACAGCAGCACCAGCAAGGGCTGTGCTTTGCTACGTTAATTGCCAATTCAGATTTGAGGCTGTACAAATGCAAGTACCTAGCTGTACATGTCAACCAAAGCCAATCTGAAGTTCTGGTTTCAACTTAGATGGAATTAGCGCCAAGCGCCCAGAGCGATCCACATCTTTTGTCATGTGCTCAGGTTCTGTAAGGATAATCACATGCAAACGTTCCAAGGACTGATACACTTAATATCACCAGTTAATTAAATTATATGTCCCAAAATGGGATTGAGACCCACGGCCATGGACAAACAATGGCTTAGAGCGATACCCCAAACCTTAGTCTGGTGTGCTGTTATCTATAATCACTCTAGATTAATGGTGCACTGATATCATTATAATGTCCCCTCAGGTCATTCTAAATGACAACTACCCGATTCCTAAAACTATTTGACACGAGCCGCCAAGTCACCCTTCTACTTGGCTGGAACTGATATTGTAATGTCATAAGAAAATTCTACTTTACAGTAGTAACTTGCTCACCTGCTCCGGTCCTGAAGCGGGATTGACATCCGCAGCCTGATACAAACAATGGCGCTTAAGCCTAGTCCGAGGTGCTATTATCTATAATCGCTGTATATTAGTGGTGCACTAATCATAATTATAATATTTTCCACATGCTCAATTTGTAACTAGCCGACTCTTATGCATATCCAATCCTCCCGGTCTCCCCGTCTGGTGCCACCAACCGCCAAGCGCCCCTCAGACCAAGCTTACTTGGCTCGGACTTGGCCGCCTCTTATGTACCTATGATGTTTATAATAAACGTGGGTCAAGTTAAGGATGAACGTGCACATTTATCCTAGATATATGGATTTTAATTTCGAAGTCAAAAGGAAAGCAAACGTGTCCTCTTGCTCCTGCTCCTGCAGCCGTATTTTCGCGAACCGTCAACTATCGTTGAGTTCATTTTCAGCATGACCAACTTGAAAGGTGTATGGAATTGTACGTATTTATCCTGTGGTGTGGCTGCGTGTATATCATAGTGGTTTAATGATGCGGTGTTGTAGCGTATACATTGATTGAGAAACGCAACATGTACGTCGTTGACATTTGAGCGTCGCCAATATCTAACTTTAGATACACCCTCAGTGCATTCTATATTGGCGGTATCATGTTCTACAAGCTCGGCTTAGAGTTCTTTAATGGCTCTATCACCACGCTGGCAAGCGATCGTTTCGCATCTGCCCGTACATTCACGAAACGTATGTATACTTCTATCTTTCGCTACCATTGTCATATATATAACAAACGCGTGTTATTTACCCCCAAATATCGATAGTCGGCGCCGCCCAAGGAATCAACCAAGCAGCCCAGTGCGTCGGAGCAATTCTCATCGGCCCCCTTGTCAAGCGATGGCCAACACGTTCGGTTCTATCAGTTGCGATATTTGTATTCGCTTTGATGACAACAATTTTACTTATTGTTGATGCGGGAACTGGTGGGTCCACTTCGCGTCTTGCCCTCCGTTTTGTGAGTTTATACCCCGCGACCACCAGGTGGGAAAATCAAACCGGCTGGGGCATCCAAACCAGTTTATGGAAGTTGGAATCCTAATATCGTAGGTTGTGTCAGCTATATTAGGAGGTGGTATGCTAATATAGCCCGCTTTGAGATATTTGTGATCTGGACGTTTAGCGGTATTGTCTACGGAATGGTCGAGCTTGTTCGACGGGTCATGTACGTCTTCCCTCGTTTCTCTAGCTCTTCGATTCTCTTTAACGACTCATAATCACACATCCCAGTCCCGCTGACATCGTCGGTGGTGACGTTCAAAAATTACGTCGAATGGACGCTACCGTTGTATGTCCATATTTACCGCCATTTCCCACTCTCATGAAATTTAATCAATATTTAAGCATGTGTTCTATGGTATGTCATTTTGCGTCCTAAATTCATCATGCATGCCTGACCAACGCCAATAACCACCGACAGAGGTAGCAGGAACAATAGGTGCATTCGCCTCGTCCTCCGCAATCAGTCGATGGGGGAACAATTATAGTTTCTTCCTTACGCCTGGTATGTACGCATTTCTCATTTCTTTGTAATTCGTCATTGTTATCATTCTGACACGACCGATAACATCAATCACAAATAGTCTTCTTCGCTTTCGCAGGTGTAAGTCATGATCTCAATCCCTCCACATATTCTCTCATTCTCATTGAATTACACACACATACACACACTGACCTCTTCCAACTATCAACCACCAGGTAACATGGTTGGCCGTCAGCGCTTTAACATTTCGGCCCAGGTCGGATAAGGATAATCAAGATGCAAACCTCGATACGCCACCTATCGCTAAACAAGGATACGTACTGCAATTTTTCGGAACGATAATAGGATTTGCAGAGTCCTTGATTTATGGTGCGAGGTTGGTTTTCGGGCATCGGAAATTTATCTGTGGGTTGAAATTTCGTTGTGTCATTTGTCGTCTACTGTAGGAGGTGAGGACACTGAAAATGAACTGTTTTAGGGCTCGTACCCGGATAGTAAGTGCTCATTTTCCCGGGGCAGTTAAAAGGGGGCTCTCTGGACGTATTTTCATTGACTTGATTTTTTGAAATTAGTGCACTTGCACTTTATCTGCATAGGTAAACACCCGTTGCGTTGCCTCCTTCTGTGCAGAGAAACTGACATTGTCTCCCCCCCAGATTCCTAGAAAGCAGTCTCGCCCCCGCGTTTGCCAAGCGCGTGTTGACTATCTCGGCTTGGAGTCAGATTATTGTTGGAGGTTAGTCTTGCCGCTATACCACCCTTCGGGTGTCCCTGCCAAAGCTTTATTTCCTAACCGATGGCTTATCTCCGCTTCCTCATCCCAGGATCCAATTTCGGAGAAGTACGTTGCCCCTCCCTGCCCTCTTCTCCCAAAATTAAGCATGACCCCCACTTGTACTAATCAATCACCCCGACCTCTAACAGCTCCTGGGCGCCCTCTCAGTGTTCCTTCTCTCCGATTACGTTACGTCTCCCCTTCCTTGGCTCCGTCTCGATGCGCTTATGGTGCGTCTGTCAGTCCATTTCGCCGAGATCCATCAATTTCGTCCCCCCCGCTCTTGTCCTCGTATCCAGTTCGTTCACGTTCATTCCCATCGCACATACAACATAGCACATTCTATGACGCACGCTACATGGCTGACTTGCATCCCCCTTTGACCCACAGCTTAACATCGTCTGGATTCTTCCCTACTTTGCGACAATTGCGACACCCAACGTTGAATGGGCGTGGAAAGTTGCGGGGTGTTTTATTCCTATTTCGTTTGTGAGTGGTTGATTTTGTTCTTTCTTTTCTCTTCCCTTCTTTTCTTTTCCTTGCTTTATTTTACTTTTTTTTTTGGTCTACGGGATGCGATTTCCGTACAACAAAGCCAATAAACCTAACCAACCTCCCTTTTTTTTTCTTCTCATCGTTTTCCTATAGGGTTGGGCTGCAGGTGATGTATCTCTAGCAGCATACATCCAATCTTCGCTGTCGGATGCTGGATTTGGTATGTTCGGTTCTCGTATTCACTGTCGATTCCATGGATTGTTCACGTTGCATTACGTCATTAGATAATAAGCATGTCTCACCGCTAGGAGCCGTCATGGTACGTTTTTCAATCTCCCCATGGGGTTATTTTATTGACTTGAACTCATAATTTCCCCCCCACACTCCTCCAATCATTGACGATCCTCAGGCCATACTCTATTCAATATACATCATCCTCAATGCCATATTCAGCTCCGTCCTTGGAAAAGTGATAGATGACGATTTCACGGCGACCGGAAATATTGAATCGTCATTGAAAAGAGTCGCTGGGTACATCTTTATTACTTTATCCACATTGATGCGCACACTGACACAATTCTCCCTTCCATTTTCTAGGATCCAATTCTCTGTATGTAGTGGAATTATCCTTCTAGCAACATTTATCCCCATCGGCGCGTTCGCATTGAATCCGAAGTTTATTGGGCACAGTTATGATTCGGAAAAGGCTATGGACCAGAATCTTGTTGTAGTTGAGGGTAAGGGTGATAAGTACAACGGGGATCAGGATTAAGCAAAGCCGGAGTGGGGATAAGTCGCCGTCTTTTGGATAATGAAGAAGGTTTTTAGTCTACGTTTCGATTTTGAGTCTTCTGATCTGTCTCGTGTGGGGATAGACTCAGCGAATCTATAATGGATTGGCGGCCGGTTGTGTGTTTGTTGCGCTCTGTCATCTTTTGTACCTTGTAGTCATTATGATTTTTTATGATTGGTCTGCTGACAGCCGGCGTGGACGAGTTCGAAGGAACTAAGCTATGAGAACGGTGTACGCGTTTCAGGAACCCCGCTGCTCTTGAATGGCCGGAGTTGACGTGTTGGTGAAGGAGTGGCGAGAGGCGGCATTACCCCACGCCCAAGTAGAAAATCAACAGGTAGTTGTCTGTGATATCTATGTAAACCTACTGAGACATCGTTATCTATATTATATCCTGATGTCGTCGTTTCCCTGACCAGGGATAACTGTGAAAAGTGCTTACCCGGGTAAGGCCTGTAAGTGATGTGGTCCGAACCGAGACACATTTCTTACCAACGACAAACCAATCTGCTAAGTTTTCATCAACTCAGAAGAGCCCACCCCCTCTCAATAAACGTCTCCTGGCTCTGATATATACCTTACAACGGGGATTCTACGGTCATCTTGCCTTGGCCTGATGCGGTAAGATGGCCTAGGCCATTGTTGGTAGACGGACCGACATGTTCTGAATAGGGAGGACGTCCTGAAAGTGTGGCGTCATAGGAACCTAGTTGGGCTTGAAAATAAAAAGAACTAAAATAATTACAGTAACAAAATATTACATACTTCACAATCCTGCCTGTATCAAAAAATGACAATAAAAAAATTAAAACAGCTATTGGTTAAAACCAAGATTGGGAGGGCAGGTGGCAGGTAAAAACACAGGCTTGGAAATGGTGCACAGTCTATATTGGAGGTAAGATGAATGACCATTATAAGATGATGGAGGTGGCTCAAGTTCGTATACAGATTGTGTAACTCACCTGTCTGCAAGTGGGATGTGGATACCTGTTGCACAATTTGTTGCTGGATGTGACTGCTTGTTAAGATTTGTGTTGGTTGGTCCTGTTAAGTTTTTGTGGTGCTGTTCCTAGACCGTATAACTTTCCATTTGTCTGAGTGAGGTGGCAGTACTTGTTGTAAACAGATAAGGACTAAACAAATACAAATAGACCTTATATAATCCAAAGTACATGGTAAATTCCCAACTGCAGTGACCCAAGCCCTAATGCTCGTGATCCCTCGCTAACCCAAATCCCAGAAAAGTCAACACACTCCCTCGAGCATAAGGGGCTCACAGTGACCATCCCCACTCCCTCGAGCATAAGGGGCTTGCAGTGACCATCCCCACTCCCTCAAACAGATATCCATACCATCCAAGTCTCCCCACAGCCCGAGCACTCCCTGAAGTTCAGTAACTCCCAATCTGAACCAAAATGCCTCTACCATGAATAGCAAGTCTCCCAGTCCAAGCTCCCTCACTGCAACTCCCATTCCCAATCAATCCCAAGGCCATTTA
Source organism: Hysterangium stoloniferum (assembly GCA_015178975.1). Classification (NCBI taxonomy): domain Eukaryota; kingdom Fungi; phylum Basidiomycota; class Agaricomycetes; order Hysterangiales; family Hysterangiaceae; genus Hysterangium; species Hysterangium stoloniferum. The sequence goes on from WHVD01000102.1 coordinate 294,234, forward strand.
TGGGAAGTGTGATGGCGGATGGCAATGTCTAAACAGTGATCCAGGACAAAATTGACCTGACTCAGTGTGGATAAGCTCTGCAAGATCTGGGAGTATTGTTACAATGACTTCAATCTGATCACTACCATCATTGCATAATTCACTATGCATGGATTGGATGTATTGTTATTGCACAGGCTGTTTCAACTCAATGTTTTTGTACTTGTGCATTACACCTGGTATGTTAAATGTTAGAATGAGATGAGAACCAATAAAGAAAACTTGCACCTGCTATATCCTTTCCCTGGGGGTATTGCTTGTGTTTCATTCCACTGAGGATGCACTGTTTGACTTGGTGCCATGTGAGATGGCTGGTTGCCTTGCTCTCAGTTGCCTTTTGTGATACAAGCAGAGCCTTTGTGGTTGGAGCTGCACCATTAATCATGCTCAATAAAAATGCAAGTAAATGGAAAGAACCACTGATCTCAATTAATCTGTCCCACTGTTGAACCAATAAGCCCAATAGCCTCAATTGCCTCCAGCCCTGCCAAGGGTCAGACTTAACAGTTTCCACCACAAAGGGGGGGTTAGTGGATTAATTAATAACCCCACTGTTCTTTGAGCGAATCCCCACGAATTATACCTATTCCACATCTTGTGGGGATAGGAGCGAGATGAGATGGATTTCAGCCCAGATTATCCAGGTGGTAAGAATGAGGCTTAGGACAATGATATAACATCGTAGTCTTAGTTTACTTATCATGTTACAGGGATTCTGTGATTTTCTCCCATATGTTGCCACTGAGCCACAGAGCTTGGAGAATATATTCACTTATTCTTGGTATTATCGTGATCATTTATATCTGACTTCAATAGGAAATCTCGGAATGTAATTTGTAACAGACCAATAGGCACCGGTTCACCTCTAAACAAACTCATAAACAAATGCAGGTTACAATAGGTATATGTGATCTTAACTTCACTCATCAGACACCTCAAGTTATCTGTATTAGTAGGATGCCTCACTGGTCTAAGTAGCAAATTCTTTACTTCAAGTTTCATGGGAGAATCCTGATACAAGTTTCGTAATGACTGCAACTGTGAGAGAAGTGCACAGTAACCGATATTGAAGTATCATATTTACAATTGTACTACATCTAGCATAAATACAATCGTTAGAGTAGCAATGAAACGAGGGCCCATAGTGGAAAGAAACGGACATATATGTGATTTAATATGCTGAAAAAATAGTTTGCATACAGGTCAGTGACTGGATATATAGGGCAGTTGAAGCCTGTGTGGAGGTTTGATGTTTACCTCCAGTGTTCGGGGTATTGCCTCAAGTGAGTTTCTCTTTCTGCCCTGCTGTTATAATGAACATAGCATCCAGGACATGAACCTTAGAGCATAACATTGGCCAAACTTTCCAATATAAGGACTCACTGGACTTACAGGGTATGTGGGGCAGGAGCAGAGTCTGAATTGTGACAGGTCACTTGACCATAATGGGAATGGGGCTCAGTTAGAGAGCTGTCAGGTTTTCTGAGCAGGATCCAGTGACTGGTGCATGGGACAGGGTTGGAGATAGACAGGAGTGGAGTCCGGCAGGTATTCTGGTGAGAGGGATAGATACACTGTTATCCCAGGTCTACATCCTTTTTCGTTCTGCCCAGGGTCTTTAGGTGTTCTTCTTGCTCCGTAAAACGCGCAAGCTCTGTCTTTTTGGCGTCTCGTGGGTACATCTAGACCATTAGACCTTCATGCATTGGCGCTCTTCTCTCGTTCAGATTCATAGAGGTGTAGTGTTGTGCATAGTTGTCCTTGTCGCAAAATATAGTTTGGTTTATTCTACTCCGTACCTAGAGTTTGAAGGGGTAAAACTATTTCTTCGACTTATTTGACATCGTTGCAGATTCTGTGCATAGATACAGACGCCTCTCCGGAGATTGCTTAATCGGAAATAGATTGTTGCCATGAGTAACATACCAAGGTTCTTCACAGATGAAATAAGATTAATTCGTTCGGAAGATCCAAAGGAAAGCCAGACTTGCAGTGATTGACAAAGAGATTCAATATTCATGCTTGTCGATTCATGCTTGTCGATTCAGACATATCGGTCTCGCACCCAGCTTATTACCCCGCCCTACCTAGGTATGAGCCACAAATGGAACAAAAAACAACTCTATACTATAACTTTTATGATGGAATGCTATTGAATCTCTTTGTCAATCACTGCAAGTCTGGCTTTCCTTTGGATCTTCCGAACGAATTAATCTTATTTCATCTGTGAAGAACCTTGGTATGTTACTCATGGCAACAATCTATTTCCGATTAAGCAATCTCCGGAGAGGCGTCTGTATCTATGCACAGAATCTGCAACGATGTCAAATAAGTCGAAGAAATAGTTTTACCCCTTCAAACTCTAGGTACGGAGTAGAATAAACCAAACTATATTTTGCGACAAGGACAACTATGCACAACACTACACCTCTATGAATCTGAACGAGAGAAGAGCGCCAATGCATGAAGGTCTAATGGTCTAGATGTACCCACGAGACGCCAAAAAGACAGAGCTTGCGCGTTTTACGGAGCAAGAAGAACACCTAAAGACCCTGGGCAGAACGAAAAAGGATGTAGACCTGGGATAACCGAAAAGAATCGACTATTGACTTTCCTGCCGATAGACTCGTCCAACGCTCATCTGTGTTCCAAGTGTTCACCCTACACGATTGAACCTGTTGATGGCCTCATATGCATTCTTGAGCCCTCTCTGTGTATTCTTGACTTCATCTTGGACGCGCTCAATAGACTTGAAGTACTTGACAGTTTTAACACGAAGTTCTGATGTGGAAGCACAAGCGAATGGCGAAGGGTTATCGTGTAACAGAGTATAACATAGAGCATACACATATGAGAAGCGCATAAAATGGAAAAAAAACTGCATCTACGCACCAGCAGTCACATCTTCGTCCGCAACAATCAACGCCCACCGATGAAGTTGTAGCGCACTAAGGGTAGTGAGTGTTAGAAAACATGAGTAATGTAGAAAATGAATAGCCAGACTGGGGATTGAACCCAGGATCTCTCGATTACATAACAAAGGTGTTAACCACTACACCATCTGACCTTGGGTAGGTTTGGTCTTACACTGTACTTAAGGATATAACCCTAAGCGCCATTCCTATTAGATCATATACACACTGAACTCAGAGCTGTACACCATATGGTCCCAGTTGGAACAATGGTTGGCATTATATAATCTAACAGTGAGATGGTTTATGCCTTCCTCAATGGCTTATACAAGGGGAAAAAAAGATTAAGAGCAATGATAAAAGAAATTAGAACACATGGCACACCTTTACTTAGTGCTAGACTCTTCTTCTGCCCCGTGACCACCACTACAATTTCACGGGCATCCAGAACGGTGGCTACGCCAACAGTAAGGGCCATGCGAGGGACCTAGGATATGTGCATTCAGGTGGGGAAACTGATGGTACATATGTGGTATAATTGCCGACGAATGGTCGACAAATGGCCGACAAATGGTCGACAAATGGCCGACAAATGGCCTCACAGAATATTTTCTGATACGCGAACCCAGAAATATACTTGCAGAACTTCAGTCGACCTACCTGATTGAGATCATTGTCGAAAAATCGGGAATTGGCAATAATTGTATCATAAGCAAGTGTCTTAATTCGAGTGCGGGATGCGAGAGAGGAACCTGTGCATGTAAAATGAACCAAATTCCTGCGCAATTTCGAAGGAGATTCGACCTACCCGGTTCATTGAATGCCACATGACCATCTTCTCCAATACCAGCAAGGAACAGGTCGATCCCGCCGGCCTCTGTGATTCGTTTCTCGTACGATTCGCACTCTTCGATGAGATCCTTCTTAGTTCCATCGAGAATATTAACTTGACTGGGTGGGATATCAATATGAGAGAAGAGCTGTGTGAACCTGCACCAATGCAACGGTTTCATCTGAGGGTTTTCGGTGCCTGAACACAAGGTAGAACCGCGTACATAAATGTATGGTAGCTCTCCCTATGGTCTTTGGCTAGGCCAACATATTCGTCCATGTTAAATGTAACCACGTTTTTAAACGAAAGCTTCCCCTCTTGTACCAAGCGGGTCAACACCTTGTAAGTCGGGATGGGGGACGAGCCCGTCGGAAGGCCAAGAACGAATTTGCGCTCGGGAGTAGGCGCAAAGTCATTTATGCGTTTTGCAATATAATTGCCAATATATTCACCAACAGATTGTGGGTCATCACGGATGATGAAACGCATAGCTGAGGGGGAGTGGTGGTAGTGGCTGAGGAGTGAAAGGGGAGCACGCTCCCATAATTAAATGGTGTGCTGGCGACCTGTGTGAAGGTGCTCTTCGACAACTCATGATGAGCATACGCACGTTTTTCAGTCTGCCATGTGCAAACGAGAGTTCCTTTGGCCGCTGGCAAGGGTTAGCATTTCGGTTTGTCACCCGATGTTTTCCAGATGCCTCGGACTTGAATTCCTGGGCAGTGATAGTTTTCTCTGTGGTATGGACGAATATGGGGAACCAGTTGATCGATTATTGAATTCGGCATCTCGGCGGTCCTGTTGGAGCTTTCTAGCGCCCCAGACTCTGCGGCGTCATACTTGTATCTGTAGCCTTTCAAAGGTCTCGCTTTTTTGGGGGGTTCTTGTGTTGTCAAGGGTTGCGCGTACTCTGGACAACGATATATTCGGAATGTCTCAGTATACAATAAGGTTTTTTATCTAACCCGAGCGGTCTGTCTTACAACCATTTCCCTATTTTTGTCTGAAGTCATTTTTTCTTCTTCCCTGTGTCATATCAGCTTCTATTTGTTAGATTTAGTGATTTGGCACAGTAGTTACAAGTTGTGTACCATTGTGGGTCTGTAGTGTGTGCTGGTGAAATTTGCATTTTCTCGTTCATGTCTGTGTCTGTGTCTGAGCTCTCACACTTCTTGTGTTTCACATCCACCTCCCTTCTTCATTCTAACAGGTTATGGACCCCGGCTCTTACTAAATAACACCAAATTTACCACCAAACTTCTTCTTGTTAGCCCTATCACTTCACCACCACTCGTAGCATCACTTCACCACCACTCGTAGCATCACTTCACCACCACTCGTAGCATCACTTCACCACCACTCGTAGCATCACTTCACCACCACTCGTAGCATCACTTCACCACCACTCGTAGCATCACTTCACCACCACTCGTAGCATCACTTCACCACCACCCACTCTACCAGCATCATGTCTTTGCCCAACTTCCTCACTCCTATCATAGCCAAAGTTCCTCTCCTTACAGAAGACAATTATTCCAAATGGAGAGATGCAATGTCTATGCTGGTGCTTTTTGGATTACAGATGAAGATGATACTGTGGCTCGAATGAAGAAGGGAGGTGGATGTGAAACACAAGAAGTGTGAGAGCTCAGATACAGACACAGACATGAATGAGTGAATGCAAATTTCAGCAACACGTACTACGGACCCACAATGGTACACAACTTGTAACTACTGTGCCAAGTCACTAAATCTAACACTCCCACCTGATGAGACATATCTAAGTAATAACTCCCACCATGTTGTAGACACAAAATGCAGCAATATGACCTGGGCAACCACAATGGTGACAGTGACCTTCATTGGTAGGATCATACCAATGAAAACCTTTGTCATCTTCTAAAATAGATGGTGGAGTAGTGTCTGACCTAGAAAACTGACCAGGTTGTTTTCAAACATTCCCATGCCTTGGACCAGCTGCATATGTGTTAAGAACTGAAAACTGACTGATGTCAGTTGGCCAACAGGGACCGATTGGAAGGACTTGGCTTCAGCTTATGTGCTGCGCCCTCGCAAATGTCCATTGAGTGTCCTTAAATTTCGGGAAGGTGAAGACTAATCCTAACGAGTTCCTTTCGGCGAGATATTGATTGGGACCGAAGGTTAAGTCAAGTGTCGGGCCAAGGGTCGGCGACCGAGAGTGGACCAGCACACACAAAGGCAGATGAGGGGATTCTTAGTACAAGACTGCTAGAAGTGTAAGAGGGTATTCTGAGTTGATATTCTGATTGCCTAGTAACTACAACTACAGTGGGTTCATATACAAGTATCAGGCGTCTAGAAAATACTAACTAGGAGAAGAGCGGAACAGGGTATTGACAATAAGCTTGACTAGGAATGGGAAGTTTATGATTAGTTCGGAAGCCAAAGAGATAACTGAGAGTGTAATTACGGGAAAAGAAAATAGTTAGAGGGTTACAAGTATATATAGGCATATGTGAAACATAGGATAGAACGGAACATCATAATAAAAGAGATGTATCAAAAGTTTAACCAGATAGTACAAGTATATTTTGACATGGGCATAAATGGAGTTTGATCACCATGAAAGCATACATCAGCATTGGGGGCGATGATTTCCGATGTGGTGACTTGAGTGATAACTTGAATCGTCGATAGGTGGCGATAACCTCAGGGCTGAACGGCTGCGACACGGTCATAACAATATGCAACATCGATCAGCTCAGATTTGATGGCAATGGCAGAGGAAGCTGAACCAATGAGAATTCCTTTGGTATCAGAAAGAGAGGGTTCGGATTTGGCAGTGAGAATGGAAGTACGAATGGTGTGGTAGGCAGGGTGAAGGTTTATAAGGAGGACATCCAATGTTTGACAATCATTGATAACACAACCTAAAGATATAAGGTTCTGGTGAGCACTTTCAATGGCATGGATGTAAATGTCGATGGATTGAGAAGGATCATACTCGATATGATAGAAATCCTCACGACATTTGAAACGACGAGTAAGCAAATGGCAGCCATCATCTGGTCTACTATTAGTGATGAGTTGCAGTATTTGGTTATATGGCAGACTTCAGGTTTAGCTCCTTGGAAAGCAGTGAGGGAACACTTCCAGAGGTCTACAATGGTCTGTTTGCACAGAAGCAGCCTTGCATATCAACTGAGGTATGTTATGCACAGTTAGTTCTTGTTTCTTTCTGTTACTGGACATACTGATCATTTGGGTAGATATTATACTTGTTATAGGTTATGGGCCCTGTCCCAAGTTACTGATTAACAAATTAACAGGAATAAGACTCTGACTTGAAACCATGCTGACCCTCAAACTGACCACTGACTGAAAATCACACTGGCTACTGACCTGGGCACTGACCTAACAACTGATCTAAAATCGCACTGACACCCAACCCAGCCACTGACCTAAAATCATGTTGACACCCAACCTGACCATAATTGTATAAGTGCCATCTTAACAGGGCCTGTGGTACTCACAAGGCTAACAGAGGGATATCCAAATATAAAGGGACTTTCTCTCCTAGATGCTTTGAGATATGGGGTGTCTTAAAATAGAATGATAGCTCATCCCAATGGATACTAACTATTTTCTCTACCTTGGAAATATTCCTAGAAGGTATTAGAAGACTCAGAAAATCACAGGAAAATCACAACCAATTAGTCTCCTAGGAATGTCAGTCAGGGGAATTTATGAGAGGTAAAATTCCACTAGATCCTGTAACCAAGGCACATCTCACCAATCCTGTAGACTCTGACTAACCTTGGTGGTCTCAAGATCCACAAGGTTTCATTAGACTTGACTCTCACTCAACTTTCCTTCAACTTTCCTTTGACTTTTCACTTGACTTAATTTCTGACTTTTCCTTCAACTCAATTTCCAACTCAATTTCTGACTTGTTTCAGTCTGACATAAATGACAATTTCATTCTTATATCATATTATAGTCATTGATTGACATTCAAAGGCATGAAAGGGCAATAAAAGGTGCAAGGGAAGTCAGTCAGAAAATCTGTATTTTAGTTGTTCCATCTCTGTGTATTATCTAATTATTGAATCTTTCAGAGATCTTTCTGATATACTCATTTGTGGGTTTTTGTGTTCTAATATAGCCTCAAACTTCATTATCAGGATGAATTGATACTTGGTGAATGAGGCATCCATTACTCAACATAGAAGAAACATTACAACTTTTATTCAATACTATCAAGAAAATCAATCTGTGTCAACCACTTCCAGCATCAGAACATCTATGGAATTCAATTTCTATTGATTTTATTGAACACCTACCAGGCTCCAAAGGCTATTTCACAATCCTAGTTGTTGTTGATAGTAAGGTATTTTCATCCCTACACATGACACCATTACATCCATAAACTAGCACAACTTTTTATCATTTATGTATTTTCCAAGCATAGTGTCCCATCCCATGTAACTTCTGATTGGGGTTCTGAGTTTGTATCACATTTTTTAGATCCTATGGAAAAGCCCTTGATATAAAATTACACTATATGTCAGATATCACCTGGATGGTGATAGGCAAACTGAGTGTGCCAATCAGACACTGGAACAATATCAACAGGACAATGGGAGATCCTTTCTTCCCCTAGCAGAATTTGTATACAATAACACACCATCCGCCACTACCCTTTTTTCCAATAAGGGGTTACAATCTAAACATCACAGTATACCCAGAACACAACCTTGCTTCAGCCCATGCTCAAGAGGTTGTCACAGACCTTGATAACATGCAGCCAGGAACATTATCAATATTCTGCAGGCAGAAACTGGATTCTGCCACCTGACTTCAAGATTGGTGACCATGTTTTTGTTAAAGCCCAATTCTTCTGGACAACCTGATCCTCCAAGAAACTTGCTGAAAAGTAATTAGAACCTTTTGAGATCACAGGGCAAGCTGGCTTGGTATCTTGGACTCTCTGGCTCCTAGATAGCATGCTATTAAAGTCTAAACAAAGGGGGGATTCCTAGAGATGAGGATGACAGGCTCTGGGGGTCCATAGGGTTAGAATGTACTTAGCCAGGAGGTCCAGTTCTACAGGACAAATGGAGCTTGGCTTCAACTTATGTGTTGTGCCCTCACATGAACTGTTGGGGTGCTCCAGTATTTCAAAACAAGCAAATAGTATGTAACAGACTAAAAGTCCACACTTAGCTTAATTAGGCAGGAGGCCAAAATGCTCAGAGCTGGGGTGATAAGAGTCTCAGCTGGCAGATGATGTCTTGAAGAGGATTAAGTAAAAGAGTAGGGGAACAATATTTGAACTAAAGAATTATAGCATACAGGATGAGAGTTGTATACTAACATGAGACAGATGATCAATCATGGAGGTAAGAAGGCAAATGGATCAAAAGAAGCAAGTGATGAGATGAAGAGATGAAAAAACTAAATGCAAAGTAATAGTAGAATACTAAAAAGGATTGAGGTGGCAAATGATGTGCACATATAGAGCAGATAGTAGGAAAGCATTGGAATGGGAGTGGAATGGAATAATTAAAGGATAATCTATAGTAAACCAAATCTCAGGGTGCTGGGGGCAGTGATGCCACACTTTGGGATACTGATAACTGGATGCTAGAGGGTTGTCATATTAAAAGTGTAGAAAATGAATGGCCAGACTGGGGATTGAACCAGGGCTTTTGCATATATAGCAGGGGTGTTACCCATTACACCACCTGACTCTGGGAAACAGTGCTAGTATTACATAATTTAACACACTCCCATAATGCTAGCACTCAGCTACATTATATGCAAATATAGGTCCTCTCTGGCTCTTTTTTGTCCAGACTTGTCCACTATACCACACATACAAATATAGCTGTTCACTGTAAGATATGTTGTGCTGTGAGCACAAAATATCTAATGTGAAAAGATGAGTGAAATCTGATGATATTCTAGGGAACTTGGGAGGCTTTATATGCAGCAAAACTACGAGTGGCGCAATCTTAAAGAACAAAAGCACATGTTGAGGACAATAGGAAAAAAGAGGGACAATGGGAAAAAGAAGGACAATGGGAAAAGGAAGGACAATGGGAAAAAGAAGGACAATGGGAAAAAGAAGGACAATGGGAAAAAGAAGGACAATGGGAAAAAGAAGGACAATGGGAAAAAGAAGGACAATGGGAAAAAGAAGGACAATGGGAAAAAGAAGGACAATGGGAAAAAGAAGAACAATGGAGGGTTCGATACAATAGGACGTGTGATGTCATGCGTATTGATGACAAGATCACAGTGTAGGGAGTCTCACTCCCTTACATCACTCTACACACAAGAACCATGCCCTATAGCACACAGCAGGGCCCATAACCTGTTAAAAGTGTAGAAAATGAATGGCCAGACTGGGGATTGAACCCAGGGCTTCTGCATATGTATATAGCAGGGGTGTTACCCATTACACCACCTGACCCTGGGAAACAGTGCTAGTATTACATAATTTAACATGTCAGAGTGAAAACAAGCTGCAGGGAACCAAAAAGGTGATGATCCTAACAGTATCCCCCTATTAGGTTGAGGCCCATTGAGATCTTTTTAGAAAATAATGTCTAGCTGCCTTGTGTACATGCTTTGGTAAATATCTGCACCTATGATTATTAGTCAATGGGTGCTTGAGGTGATATAAAAATTTCAAAATCCCCAATTTTTTATTAACCTTCCTTTTCCCTTTTCTTTTGCCCACCACACCTTCCCAGACTTTATTTCTAATGAGCCCTAGTGATGATGATGATGATGAGGTTGAGGTGCTGCAACCTGTCTGCAGGATGCCAAAGAGAAGAAGCACCTTTGTCTTGAATAGAAGGTTGCTGAAAAGAAGAAAAAGGAGGAGGTGGAGTGCTGAGCAACATTGTTGGCAAAGTGGAAGACTGCAGGTGAGGCAAGAGGTTGCAGGAGGGGAAAAGGTTGAGTGGCAGGGCTGTTAAGGATATGTAACTTCTCATGTTTCTTTCACTGATATAAATGTCAATAGGGAGAGAGGAAATGTCAGGATGATGACAATTTAGGAGGGTGAGATTGAGGAGATCAGGGGGTCTGAGCAGTAAGCTGTTAATTGGGTCGCAGTTTTCATCTACTAACTGTGTCCTTTAGGAGGGGTCCAGGGGTCTGGTGCATGCCCATGAGTCTGAACAGGGTCTGTGTGCAATGAAGCTGGGCTAAAAGGGTTGTAATTATGCAACCACAACTTTGGAGCCAGTAGTAGAGGCATTTCAAGAAACTGGGGAGACATGGAAAGGAATCCTGGAGGTGTTGCATGGCCTGGTCCAACATTGTGAGCACAGGGGGGAGCAGTGGGCTGCAAAGGATGGAAGAATGGAAATGGAGGGCCAGGGGATGACAAGATGGAGAGTGTTTAAGAGTCTAGATTGGGGGGAGATAATGCTAGGGGTTGTGGGAAGGAGTGGGAGGTGGTCCAATACCATAGAAGTTGTGGACGGTGAAGAGGTGGCAGAAGGACTGGTTGTAATAGATACCTTAGACTAAAAATGACAATAATGTGTATTTTTCAAAAGCACAACAACAAGTGGCTGAAAACCCAAGACAACTATAATTTGTGAGGTGAACAAAGTGGGGGGGGGGGGGGGGGGGCTGACATGGCAACCCAAACAACACAACAGAGAGGGACATACAGTAAGGTGACAGGGAGTAATGGAAGTGAGTCCAAAAGAAGTATTGGAGTGCAGAAAACACATTAAATGGTCAATTGTAAAGACTCTAGGTCTTGAGTCCATCAGAGGGCTGACATGTTATCTAGTTTGTTGAGAAGTCAACTTGTGATTGGTTCATTTCAGGGATCTGGTAGAAATGTTCTTTATGGTGGTGATGCTACAAAGTACTTGTTTGACTAGAGATGAATTGAAGGGATGCTGTAAAAATCATTGGTCCCCTCCTTAAGGTAGATGTCCCATCATCTAGTCATAGCCTCAGGTTTGCCATCAAGGCAGCCAAGCTGAAAATGAGTCGCAAGGTTGGGAATGAGAAAATATTCTGACTCTCAGACTTGCTGACAACAGGTGCATGGTCATTGTGATTGAAAGGTCTGAAGGAGGGAAAAAACATCTAAAGGGTTAGCATGCTGTTGACTTAACAAATCCACAAAGTTGTGATACTTCTCCAGGAGGCCATTTAGCTCAGCGGTTGCTTCTGCTTCTGAAGGGGTAGTTGCATGCACATAGGCACCAAACTGAGAGGTGTCCAAGGAGGACATATGAAGAGGGTGGCCAGTGGAGCTGCTGCAACCCTGGCCAAAAACTAAAGAGGAGGAAATTGAGATGGCAGGAGTTTGGAAAGTCTGATGACCCAATACCCAGTCAATCAACAGATTGTTTTCAGGTGAGTCAGTTGTATCCAAGGATGACTGCACAAAATTGAAATCTCATGGTTGTCACATAAAAGTGAGCTAAATATTTCCACAAGGGAAATGGTAACCAAGAAGGGTATTGTTTCAGTGGGAACAACTGTTTTTGGTGCCATCAAGAGGTCTAAAGGGAATTGGGTTGACCAAAACAATGGGAGCCTGTGATTTACTTACACTGTCTCAGCCAGTGATATTAGTGGTTCTGAGGGCTTGTTATCTTTAGCAGAACAGGCCTTGGTATTGTTTAAAGGACATTATTTGCTATGTGACTGGGGGGTGCCTGTTAGGATCCTGTCATTCAGCCCCCCACAACCTTGTTTTGCCCTCACAACCCTCTGGCACTTTGTTATCAGCACCCCCAACCACAGTCTTGCTGCCTGCAGTACCCCAACACTTAGTTTACTATAGCTTTCCCCTTTCATCATTCTGTCCTGTCCCCATCCTAATGCCCTCCCATCACCCAATTGATGTGTAAACAATACTTTGCCACCTCATACCTTTTTATTGGACCTCTGCTCATCCAGTACACCTTCATATAAAGTTCCTACAATGTATGCTACTATTCTTCAGTTCAAATATCAATTTATATTACCCCCATGTAGGTTTCAGCCACTTTACTCCCTCTCTAATATCCTCAAAGACATTGTCGGCAACCCCCAGGCCTTTACCCTTATAACTCTTAGCATTTTGGCCCTCTGGTTTAAGTGTTGTCTTTAGTCTTTATCATACTATCTTCTCTGCTTCAAATACCAGAGTATCTTAACAATTCATATGAGGACACAACACATAGATTGAAGCCAAGCTTCACCCATTTTATAGAGTCAGACCTCCCAACCAGTACAATCTCTCTTGTTGGCCCCCCTGACATAGAGCCCCCTTTGCCCTCTTGCTTAGATCTTAACAGTGCCACACCAAATTAAGAGGTTATTGTCCTTACACTGCTGCCTCAGCTGCTGGTAGCCTACCATCTGCCCAAGTTTGCTACTCATATCATCTTTGGGCTTGGTTGCAGAGGTGAGAGGCTTTAGAATTGTTAGAGGTTGAATTGGTCTTGGTTTTCTTTTTTTAATTCTTTGATGAGTTGTCACCATTGTCATTGTCATTGCCAGGTGATGATAATGCCTGTTTGTTGTCCTGGTTGCTTTTGTGGTTGACTTCAGCATGCCACTCCAAATATTGAGCATTGCATTTCTGAGCTTAGATTAACATATCAATGAGGGTGGTAGGCTTTCTGTGGCCTTGATAGATATCATCATGAAGATGAGATGGGAGACCAGACTAGATACATGTCAGAGGGCAGAATCACCCCAATCAACAAAGGTGGCAACACAGAGTTGCATGTAAATTGCAAGAAATATTCAGTAAGCTACTAACTGTGCTTCATCTTGATATTGGCCAAGGTACGTGTATGATTTCACTGAAATAGCCTGTCATAAGGCCAACATATACATATAGATGTATATATAGATCCACACAATATCATACACATAATACAATGCAGTCTCAACTTCAACAACCAGCCTGACAAATTATCAACTGACAGAAGCAAAGTTATATTCACTTTATCATTTCTTCAGGGCACCACCATGATTTGAACCTGCACTCAACAACCTTGATAATTATCAGCTCAGTTGGCTCAACAACTACTCATCCTTCATTATGGAGCTCAGACTTAAGTTTTCCCTACATCATGCTGTGGGCAATGTGGAAGCTACTGCAGCACACACCCCAAATCACTTTGTCTTAATTGGGTCCTTTCCTAAGATACCACACAATTTGTCTATGGGTCAAAAGCAGAATTTAAAAAAAAAACTTTGAACTCCACCTTAGGTACTCGGAACACCTGTAATAGTATATTCAAACACAACCTTGTCATTCCTGCTAAGAAGAAAGAAGTCAAACCTATGGCTGAAGCTGAATCTTCCACTCTTCAATCTCCATTCATGTTGTATGCTGCCAAAAGTACTGCTACTAAATGCATTGACCAACTGGACAACTCCGGAGAATGACCTCAAATTAGTATTAATAATAGAAGTAATACATTGAAGTGGAGGAGGAGCTGAAGAGTCAGCCAATTCCCAAAGGCCATTATCCTCAAGAATTCCCTGTATGGTCTTCAGAGGATTTACCTGCTCTAGACTAAGGGGCATCTATGTTTATGTCATTATGATGATAACTTTTACCATTAAATCTACAAATGTATTACAAGATGAAACAATGGATGTAAAATACCAAAATATACATCTTTTCAAGATGTGAAATAAAGACTTTTATATAACAACAAGAAATAGATAACATGACAAGGTGCCGCTAATAAAGTATGATATCCAAACATTTACATTTTGTATGATTTCCATCATCTAAAGTTGGAGAATTTATATCATGTGTCCAGGAAGAAATGCAGTGACGCAGACCCAATGTGGGTACTGTGGGCCTCCATGCCAAGTGCAATACCCACTAAAACTCATTGGTGGCATTGTGGGATTTTAACCCACTACCTGAACAAGTGGTCAGCATAACGTGAGACCAGGATTGATGACATATGCCACTTAGCCATCGCACCCTTCTCTTGTTTGATATGCACCTGACATGTCTGAGAAGATGTATTATGAGAAAAAGGAATGGATGGTAAAGACAAAGGATGCTTACCCTTCAATGTCAGAAGCAAGGACACCAATTAACTGATGAAATGTTTCCATGTATTGTTGATTTCAGTCCAGCTCAGGCAAATGGCTTTGTGAAGGCTTTTATTCAGTTTTGGTCAACCATGGAAGGCAATACATGAAATAATGAGGAATTAACTAAGGTAGCAAACTCACTTTTGAAAGGATGCTATCAGCATTTTCATACTGGCATCACTTGTCTCAAAAGGATTAGTGGTGTGATCCAGCCCCAGGTACAGGACACTTTTGAATCATATGCTCTAGGTTTGTTAGAGGCTATCAATGCAGAGGCCTTTAAAGCACATGCTGCAGCACTTATACATGACTTTCCAGGTGTTAAAAACTGGATGGATTGGTGGTAGCAGGACAGAACTTCCCAAATGCTTTTTAAACCATTTTAAACCATGAAACAAGATCTCTGGGAGTGACTACCAGATACTACAAATGTTAAAGAAGCCATGCATTTTAGATGTTACAGTGGGCTTGGTCACAATCTAGGACTTATGGAAGGTCTAGAGAGATTATTTTCATTTGTGAATCTTCTAAAGATGCAGGGTATTTCTGAGCAATCAGGGATACCAGTGGCATATAGGACTATGAAACCTTGGACTGAGAATGCTCATTGGTTAGGATGAACTAAAGTCCACTGAAATCCAACATCTAAAAGATTTCAAAATAATGGTTATCTACCAGATACTGCTAAGGCACTTAGCCTTGGTACCAAAGGCAAGAAAAAGAAATCTGTCCTTATTCCAGGATACCAATGGAAAGAAAACTCCTGTTGGTTGGATACTTCTTTTGAACTCATATACCAGGCAGTTGATCACCATTGGCAAGCATTATGTCAAACATTTTCACAACTGGATACTCAGTTATTACTCTCATTTTTATACCATATTTTCACAGAGCATTTAGTTACTGTTGGTGATATATTCAATGGTCAAGAAAATATATTGATTTTTACCAAATGTGATCAATTATGTGAACAACTCCTTCAAAAGAGGTTTATCAAAGCAATTAATGAGCCTGATGTTCTTATGGGTTGGTTTGAGAGGGCTATTCTCCTGCTTTGGATTACCTGTACACTGGGAAGGCTATTTCAGAGTTGAAGGCTGAATCCCACTTGCCTTAAAAAACCATCTTATATTGTTTTCTGGAAATCCCTCTTCCATACAAATTGCCATGACACATTATTGGCTGCATATGGACCTAGACTCTGGTACAAGGAACAAGGATAAATGGATCCAAAGAGTACCTGCAACCCATTCAATGACTCTTCTTATGCTCAAACAGTCCTGCACCCAATTATCCCCCGATGGCCCACCTTTTGAGGATCTTCCTAAACATACACAACTATTTCAAGACCTACTGAAGCACTCATGGCATATACAGCATAGCCAGGTACCACCTTTTCCCTGCTATAGATGTTGACAAAGAAGTCATTGGATTACTTAAACATGAAATATTTGAGACTTCAAAAGCAGCAGGGCCTGCCAGCTTTCAACAATGGGGATTGGATGCAGGTAATCATCAGAATAAATGGAGTCCATATTCTTTTGTTCCCTACTCTTGGAATGAATGTGATATTCCTGAACCAGAGGAGACTGAATATCAGGTATTTTACTATCAATTTCAAAATCTGGTATAGATTAATACTCATGCTTTCATATAGCATGGGCCATAATTTAGTGAAGGCAGTGAACCAGACACTCAAGAATCTCATATTTTCCCTCTAAATAGACCAAAACCCTGACCAGCTCAGAAGAGCAAAGCAGAGGGAATGTGTGAGGAAGCTTTGTTTGAGAAGCAGTCTGAAAGAATAGTAAGAAAACAACCCAGATTGAATTATAAAGAGACTTAAAGGTATGTATAAAATATTTTAATGCAAATAAACAGAGTTTCTGTATATATCATTTGCATTTTAAGAACATACAGTATAAAGTATTTCACACATAGTATTTGACATTTTTTAGAGCCTCTGTCATCCATAAGTAAAGTTGTTATTTCAATGTGCCAAAATAGAAAGGGAATGGTGGTTTTTTTGTAGAGAGGAGTAAGTTTGAATACAATGTGATGTAACACCATATTCAGATTGGATTGCAAATACTATTTCTACATGTGTATATAGATAGAGGAGTTATTTTAATATGTAAGAGGTTATTGTTAAGAACTGAAAACTGACTAATGTCGGTAGGCCAATGGGGACCAATCGGAAGGACTTGGCTTCAGCTTATGTGCTCCGCCATCGCAAGTAACCATCGGGTGTCCTTAAATTTCAGATGGGCGAAGACTAGTCCTAAGGAGTACCTCTTGGTGAGTTACTGATTGGGACTGAAGGATAAGTTGAGTGTCAGGCCAAGGGGTCGGGGACCAAGAGTGGGCAAGCACATGTGAAGGCGGGGAGCGGAATACTTAGTGTAAAGTCAATGGAGATGTAAACAGATGTTCTGAGCATGCATTAATAGATACTTAAAATTGTTGATACAGAATAGAGTGGTGGGGTAGTGGGGAGGCTTGCCCCCCCACAGGTCACAGCCTTGTAATGGTTAATGAAGATAATCAATAAATATTAGTATTACAAAACATGCAGCATACTCACCAATACATTGCATTGAGCTACACATCATAAATTCTTGAAGCACTACAATTCATCCCATTATTTATTGGACAGCCTCAGGTAAAGTTCTTGTGTTTCTAAAAGCCACCCCAAATAGACTATATTGAGTTGTTGGAGAGCCTTGGGTAAAGTTCTCATGTTTCTGGGGGCCTGTTAAGTTCCAAGGGTCTCGAGCCACAGAGTTTCCAGTAATATTCTGAACACTTTCTGGGAATGTCCCATGGAGTCCCCAGGTAATAGTCCAGGGAGTTTCCAGGGATTAGTACAAGGAGTATCAGCATATGTGATGTATCTAGTATATATTCACGAATTTTCCCTTAATTTTCCAGAATTTATTTCAATTTATTTTATTCTATTTTATTTTATTTATTAATTCAAGAATTAGGCTATTTTCCTTTTAACTTCGAATACTCAAAGCTTCGAATGACATCATATTATGTAATCGAAGCCTAGAGCGGTCGAAATATAAGTATAATAAAGCCGGGTTATCTGATTTCGAGAGACCGGGTTTTTATTATATTATATTAGTACATATATGCGCATTATTATCGCGCGATCACGTGACATCACGTGACGACGACGTCACGACGTGTTTACAAATAGTCGCGAGTAGTTTTCGCAGCCGCCCGGCCGCGTTTATTTCCGTTTCGGCGCCACGGCTTATTTTGCTTCCACCCTCGGCCATCTCGGGTTTATTCTCTGACTCGACCGGTTCGGATCTTCGGTTCGGATCTTCGAGTCGGGTGATAGCTATGACATCATAGCGGAATTATAGAAACTTTTAGAAGCTTCCAATAATTTCCTAATTAGTTATTTAGCTATTATTAAGCAAAAATCTCTACATGTATAAAAGGAGGCCTAAATCACTGAATAAAGAACAACTACTTTACTACTATCAACAGCACCAGCTCATAAGCTTATCTAATCATCCTAAGGACAAAAATAGCCTTAGTCTGATTTACTAACTGCAAGCACCTACACTTGCAGCATTTGAACTCTTTCTCAGCAACTCTTGAACTTAGCTAATTCATCTAAGTTCCCTCAGCTTCCCGGAAAACCTTTAGGCTTACTAATCACTTAAGTAAATCTAAATTCTCATTACTGAAATCCCTGCCCGTTTAGGTTATTCAAGAGCCCATTTTAACAGCACAGTTAATCGATCTTTAAACAAACGCTTGGATATTCGACTCTCGGACAATCTCTCTATTTATAAATTATTTAACAGCTTGTTAAATCTTTATAAATAGTAAACTAAAAGGCTACAAGAAAGCGAAGGCTTACGACAAGTTTCCGCCAACTTATTGCGCATACATTCAGCTCCCGAACCTTTATTCTCAAAGAGAACTTAACTTTCGTAGAGCACGTCACTACAAGTTCATCTGAATTTGTCAAGAGACCAAACAAATATTGACTTTAGTTGTTTAAGCTTAATAGCGCAGCTAATTAATCTATCAGTATTTAAATTACTGGACCTTTATTTGTTTATTTCTTGAATCCCTTGCCGTGTCAACGCTTGTTAATTATTTGAGAGAGTAAATAGCCGGATACCTTACAAAATTGGTGGACGTTCTGGGAAATCTTGCTTTCAATCTATCGTTGCAGCAATCTTTCAGTAATTCACTTATATTCTGGATCAAGGCTTTCATCCCGAACAACAAGAAATTAAATCAAGGTTAAATCAAGTGACTACCAAGTTACAACAGCTTTCCTCGAATCAATACATTACTCCCTATATTCCTATAACACCCATTCCTCCTTCGAATACACCTACTCTACTACCACCTCTTAGTATTCGATACACCTTCGGTAGGAGCCGCAACAATCCTATCATGTCAAAAACATCAAGTATACAACCCGAACGGGAGAGATCTATTTCTCCTAACAGACCCATTACCCCAAAAGCATTCCGCCATCTTAATGTCACCATTCCAGACAGTCCTGTCCTTAGCTTCTCTGGTACACCTCAAGAGCACCAACCGAGAAGTGACAGAGCAAGACCAGGTGATCTTACCCATCTCTATCCCAGCACAATCCAATTGAGGAGGTTGTATGAGCCTTCATTTGAGGATAAGGCTAGAAGAGATGTTATTCTAAAGATTGGTACTAAATATATTCCAAAAGAAGATAGGCTTCCTTCAATGCCTTTGCCAATTCCTGCAGAAAGGGTGGCAACCCATGCTCTCTATTTGATGAAGGACTTGTTAGTTGGAGTACCCAGTGAAGAGAATAGGAATTTACCTGCAGATCAGGCAGGCTATTACATTGACCCTGGCTGCTATGAGATACTGTCTGATATACTCCTTGAACATATTCAGACAGCTTCTCCACTATTAGAAGCCAAGGGCTTACCTATTCCAAATGTTCCTATCTGGGGACCAAATAATGATCCTCGTGAAGCTTGGGGCCAGGGTGATTTTGAAGTCATCTCAGTCCTTTACCGTGAGGAAGTGGAGAATACACTTGCCTATCTATATTCACATGATTCTCTGATGCCTATGGGAACGACTCAAGCACCACAGCCTGTGGCTTCCTCCCCCAGGATCAGATCTGAGGGGATTAGGCAAACACCCTCTCCATTACCAACCAGTGACCAACCTTTAGAAATCATTCACTCAACTCCGAAGCAGCTCACAAGCGAAATTAGATTTGAATTGCCACCTCCAGAGGCACCTTCAAATCACAAAAGTCAAGCTGCACAAGGAGATGAAGTTGATTCTAATATTATACAGCATGAAACCAAGCGAAGTGTACCCTTGTTTGAAGAACATGGATTTCAAGATGCTAAAAAGAAGGCATCTGAAGAACTATTCAGTCCACATTCAAGTATCACTTCACCATACAATGACTTGCCTGCATATATGTCAGAATCTAGGAGACTATCAGAGCTACTTCAAGATCCTCAAGAAAGAAGGACTATGGAGAAGAGGAGTTCATTGCCTCATACTCAAGTAGCTTCGGGAGATCCTCCTTACGAACATCCTAAAGAGCCCCCTGATCGAAACAACAGTGGACATCATTTCCCTCATGACCCTGACAGAGATAGACGTACTTCATATCGGAGACCAATCAGGCCAAGTTTCTTTGAAAATCGAAATCTCCCTTATGGAGGAGGTCCTCCAGGTGGTGGAGATGATGACCCCTATGATCCAGGTGGTCCTAAAGACTTCAATAATCTGAACCGTGGAAAAGGCAAGCCACTTGACTCTACAAACTCTAAAGGCATTCAAGAAGCACATTTCGACTTGAAACTGAAACCCGAAATCATTCCTAAGTGGGATGGTGATCCTGATACATTGTCAAAATGGATTTTCAAGATCAATAACTTGTCGGAACAAAGTAACTACATTTTCAAGCAACTAGGACAACTAGTACCTTTAAGACTTGAGAAGGATGCAGACTTATGGTTCTGGTCATTGCCCACCGATTATCGTCGTGAAATTACAGCTTCTTGGAGTACTTTGAGACGAGCCATTTGTGTGTATTACATGAACCGGTCCTGGCTTGATCGTCAAAAGGGCCGAGCCAACAAAGCAAGCTACCGAGAATCAGGTCATTCAAGCGAATCACCAACGACTTACTTCATACGCAAATCAGAGCTCTTGAGTATGGTCTATCGATTATCAGACTCTGAAATGATGATGGAAGTAATGAATGGTGCACCTGAATTTTGGTCTACAATTTTGGATACACATCGATGTAGAACCTTGCGCGAGTTTGCTACTGCCATCAAACATCATGAACAAGCACTTCAACACTCTCCTTTCGGATCACAGGACTCTTCAATTGAAAGGCGCCTTAAGCAAGTTGAACAGTCAATTCGCCAATCAAAGGGTCCTTCTTCAAATCGTAATCAATTCCGGTTTGCAAGGTCGAACTTAATAGGTTGGAGTCCCAATATCGGAAAACCTCAGTTCCCAAGGGATGACTCTATTGTCTCTAAGGGGAATACTCCGGAATCCAAGAAGGCTAGGCCCTGTCGACACTGTGGCAGTCCAAAGCACTGGGACTATGACTGCAAGTACTCTCGGAAGGGAACGAAAAATGTTAGGGCCAATTTTGCTAGCCAAACTGATGAAGATGTTCAAGCTCAATCAGAATACGATGAACTGTACTACAATTGTTCCTCAGAGGATGAAGACTCCCATCAGTCAATACAGGAATCCTCAGAGTCAGGGAATTTAATCAACCTTGATTCTGACTCCTCCGATTCAAATACTTGTGAAGCTTTCAATGTATGCAGAGCTGTTAATCTGGATTCAAGTCCAAACAGCCAGTCTTTAGAACCTCAGTCTATACAGAGGGGATTAGAGATTGAACACTCACTTCCTAGCAACACTCCTATACATCAAAAGGCCTCTGAGCAAAAGCTTCAACGCAAAATGCTTAATGGAATTTTCAATGTCAAAAACTATATTATAAAACTGGCCAATTCAACGAAGAAAGAAATCTTTTCCTTACCCAAACTAATGGCCAGGCCTCCTGGATGTGCGTTCCTTGGAGCACAAGCCACTTCAGCCAAAGGATGGCTAGGATGTTATGGCCAGAATCCAACTAAGATCATTGTAGACTCGGGTGCAGACATTTCATTGATATCACACTCTACCTTATCTCGACTTGATAATCCTCCAAAGATTAAGAATGGACAGCGAGTCAATCTGATTCAAGTAACTGGAGCATCAACTATATCAGGATTCATTTCATTGCCCGTCTACTTTGACACAGATGAGGGACCAGTGGAGTTAGTCATTGAGGCTTATGTAGTCAAAGGAATGACTACTCCTTTTATCATTGGAAATGACTTTGCAGATCAGTATGCAATCTCAGTCATCCGAGGAGAAGAGGGTTCAACTTTGAATTTTGGTTCAAGTGGAAGATCTATCAAAGTCGAAAACTCTATTGGGCCAATGTTGCAGGATGAAAAGGGTCAAGCATTTCAAGTTAAAGTAACTCCCAAGCTTTCAGACCTGACTGCAAAATTCAAGGCCCATCGAAAGAACAAACGAGTCAAGAAGACACTTCAAAACAGAGAAACTGATAATTCTGTGCGATCTGTCATTGGTATTACTATATCTCCAGAGTCAATCAGTGCAGTTCCTGTGTCACTGACCTTTCCCGAGAAGTCAGACATAGCATATATTGAGAAGATTATCTTATCCAATCGAGGTGATCAAGACTTTTATGCAGCACCCGATTCTATCATCACTCGGAAGAATCCACACTTATATGTTTCGAACTTTTCGAGTTTTCCAGTGCATATACATGAAGGTCAAATACTAGGCTATTCACATAATCCTGAATCTTGGTTGGATAGTCATGAGCATTTAAGTGAAGAACAACTTAACAACTTAAGTGCTCATGCCTATCTAGTTAAGAGTATTGCCAATCAACTCTTGAATCCTAAATACAACTCAATTGACGAACCAAATGTTGAAGGAGAATCAGAAGGTGGGCCCAAAACTGCAGAACCACCCCCTGAAGACATTAGCTCCAATAAGTTCTTTGAAGAGATAGACATTAGCAAGGACTTATCTCTGGAGCAAAAGAAGCAGTTAAAGTCAACACTTTGGAATAATCGTCTTGCATTTGGATTAGATGGAAGACTTGGACATTATCCTGCAAAGGTGGAAATCAATTTACGAGAAGGAGCTAGAGAAATATCAATGCCTCCATTCTTTGCTTCACCCAAGAGCAGAGGAGTTATAGATGAACAGATGGACAAGTGGATTAAGCTGAAAGTAATCGAACCTTCTCAGAGTCCATGGGGTGCTCCAGCATTCATAACATATCGTCAGTCCAAGCCTAGAATGGTTATAGACTATCGTCAACTCAATGCACAAGTCATCCCGGATGAATTTCCATTACCACGTCAAGATGATATTCTGCAAGCATTATCTGGATCACAATGGCTATCAACTCTGGATGCACTAGCAGGTTTTACACAATTAGAGATGGCATCTAGAGATAAGGAGAAGACAGCCTTCAGGACACATCGAGGTCTTTATCAATTCTTAAGGATGCCATTTGGATTTCGCAATGGACCAGCTGTGTTTCAAAGAGTCATGCAAAATGTTTTGGCACCCTTCTTATGGATATTCCACCTTGGTTTATATTGATGACATTGTAATCTTTTCAAAGACCTTTGAAGATCATTTAAACCATGTTGAATTGGTGCTTCAAGCAATCATAATCTCCAAGATTACCCTATCTCCTTCAAAGTGTCATTTTGGCTATCAGTCACTCAAGTTATTAGGGCAAAAGGTCTCAAGACTTGGTCTCTCCACTCACAAAGAAAAGGTTGATGCTATCTTACAACTGGATGAACCTAGAAATGTTCATGAGCTTCAAACATTCTTGGGAATGATGGTTTACTTCTCTGCATATATTCCATTCTATGCTTGGATAGTGAACCCATTATTTTCATTACTCAAGAAAAATGTAACATGGACATGGGGAAATGCTCAGCAGAATGCCTTTGAATTAGCAAAAAAGACACTCACCAATTCTCCAGTTAGGGCCTATGCAATCAGAAGTCTTGGTTATCGACTGTACTCCGATGCTTGTGACATAGGCATAGCAGCAATTCTTCAACAAGTTCAACCAATCAAGATTAGAGATTTGGAAGGGACCAAAACTTATGATAAATTGAGGAAAGCTTATGACAACAATGAAGAAATTCCTCAATTGGTCATTGCTATATCTAAGGAAGAAGAGAACTTACCGAGCAATGGATCGTGGGCTGAAGAATTTGAAGAAACTATTGTTCATGTGGAAAGAGTCATTGCTTATTGGTCAAGAACATTAAAATCTGCTGAAAGGAATTATTCACCCACAGAACGAGAAGCCTTGGCATTAAAAGAAGGCTTGGTCAAATTCCAATCATACCTAGAAGGTGAAAAGATTTGGGCAATTACAGATCATGCAGCATTAACTTGGAGCAAGACCTTTCAAAATATCAATAGGAGATTACTCACTTGGGGAACAATATTTGCAGGCATATCCTGAACTTAAGGTTATTCATTGTGCTGGACGAGTACACTCAAATGTAGATCCCATATCAAGATTAAGAAGACGTTGGCCTCGAGAAAGATGGTCCTATCACTGATCAAACTAGATCTGTAAGCTTAGCAGATCAAGAGAACGACCCATTGGCTAAGTTCTATGAAGAATTAATGCCCGAGTTTGAAGCAGATTTGCTAAATCTTGGAAGAGAAGTTCTAGAGGAAGACTATAAGGCACCCGACCGATCAGTCAACTTGGGAATTATTATGCAGAATCCTAATCTCGGAATCATGAGTTCATCTTATGCAAGTGCTCATGGTTACAGGCATACTCATTGGAGCCGATCCAAATGAAATTCAAGAATTCATTCTGGTTACCAAGAAGATCCTCACTTCACTACAGTCCTGAACACTTTGAAGACTGAAGAGAACTGGAGTAATCCTCGGTTCCCTCAGTATTCCTTAGGAAATGAAGGATTAATTTTCTTTGAAGATTCTCAAGGAAATCTAAGACTTTGTGTCCCAGGTTCTAAACGTCCTGATATTATGTCACAAATGCATGATGATTTGACTAATGGTGCTCATGCTTGGATATCACAAGACTTATAACCGGATTGCCAGTGGATATTATTGGCCCAGAATGTCCAGGGAGATCCTTCAATTTGTTAATACTTGTGATATTTGCCAAAAATCAAAGACAAGAAAACAT